>CM039125.1:35903394-35997084 GCA_022036555.1 Microstegium vimineum | reverse complement strand
ACCAGCCCGAGGTGGACGCTGTGTACCAATGACAGGGAACTGGGTGGGTTTTTGCGCGCAGAAGTACGATTAATAACAAAACTGGATGGCAGCCGTAGCATCAGTCGGAAGATTACAATGGGAAAGAAAGCCTTGTCTGTTCACGTAACCATCCTTAACACCGACAGTATACATGAATGTACCAAAAGCCGTGACCACGCAGCACTCACACAAGGAAAAGAAAAGGCGAGGCAGACAGTGAGGCTGAGACTGAACCTGAAACCGACCGCACAACGATATGCTATATGATCCAATCCAAGGGTGGCATGGCACCAGCAGCAGCAGCAGCAGGGATATCTACCTGCTGCGGGCGCGCACTGCCCACCACGCCAGCCACGCCCACACCACATCGGATCGAAGCAGGCCAAGCCACGAAATCAACGGGGAACCCTTTTCCCCTGCACCAATTGCCAACCTAACGATCGATCGATCGATCGATCGGTCGGTCAAATCGTCACTGTCACTTCGGAAGGCCGTCGCTCTCGACGCCGGCCGGTCGAGCAGTCTTTCGCCTTTGTTAGGTGACGCTGCTGCTGATCCTCTGGACCTGGAGAGGTTTGAGCGTCGTGGATCAGCAATAATGCATGTGCCTGGCCTCGATCGATCCTGCACTTTGCATTGTGTGAGGTTGCTCACTTGCTCTTGCTGCTGCTGCTGCTGCGATGATACCCTTTATTTTGCTGGCCAGCGTATATAGCTTGGAGACATGCGTCAGGTCAGATACCAGGTCACCGTTGATTCCGCGTCACTCAAAGGCGGCCCTCCCGGCGGGCGCAGCAACGACGCTGAAACTGACAGTGCAGCCGCCGCGTGGACTTCCACCCCCCCACCCCCATGTTTGAATCCATTAGCTAGCTAATAGATCACGGCTAATATATATTAGGTGCTACTAGCTAGTTTGTTGTAATTAGTGAAATAGTTGTTGTTCTCAGATAACAATTAGCTAAACTATTAGTTGCCATGTTTAGATCAAATGAAATAATTATTAGCATCTAACTATTAGTATCTCTTAACATGATTCGTTCTTGTAGTCTCTTTAGCTTCTTCAGAGTTTGTAGATAGCTTAGGTTCACAGACGTCACTACTACACCGGGCACCTGAGGCTGAGAGTTCAGGCGGCAGAGCACACACAGGTCCTCACAAATATGGCAGAGTATTCAGCTGCAAAAAAGGAGGAAAAGTTTGCAGCCGATGGATCGGAACCATAATTAATAGGCAACAAGACAGTAGGGTAGTAAGGATCAAGCGTCGTTGGTGATGTAGAATGTAGTCATGTAAGCCAAAAAAAAATTCGAGCGACTATTCCTTTGTTTTTCTCCAGCTAGCTTCCAATGGAGAGAAGGCAAGAAAAGATCTACCTCTTGTTATTGCTCTAGTAGTTGTCGGGGCGCCGTCAGGCTAGCATCCAAATCCAATGCAAGAAACAGAGTGTGGGTGCTCACGCTAACGGATTGGTATGGTGGTGGTACCTTTGCTTAGGATGCAATGCAAAATCTTAAGGTGACTTCAGCAGCTGGGCGCGATTGCTTCTTAATAGTACTGTTAATTTAGAACCACACGATTGGCGCTACCCATCATTTTATTTACGAGTAATAATATATATATATATATATATATATATATATATATATATATATATATATATATATTCTGCCATTAGCTATAAAATAAGTTGTTCTATAGTCAGTTTAAATTATGATAATTACTATGCTGATTTATGAGGTTATAATAAGTCTTTACTATATGATTTACCATACCGTTATGATAAATATTCTTATTTGTTACAGTAACATAACTATCGTAAATATATATTTACTTTATCGTAAATTAGTATATAATTATTATAAATAAATATAACTACAAAATAATTTATTATGTAGCTAACTATTAAATATATTCTCTCTATATAAAGATTGCAAAGCTGGAAGCCTCGATCTGTAAAACTTTATCTTTAAAAAGTTGGCACGTGACATCGACATTCAATCTGAAAAAAAAAGTTAATAGTACTGCTACATGGTCATCGAATTTGAGCTTGCAAACTACTCCGTAGTACGTACAATATACGTGCGTACTTAAACAGACAAATGCCATTATCAGATGCCTGCGCCACCAACTACATGCCTGCCCACTGCCCATAAGGCCATAACTAACCAAAGAGTAGCCGAGGCGCGAGCTGACACCAACACACAGTGATAAGGACAGGCAAAGCTAACAACTCTGATATGCGTGCGTTTCACAAATTAATTAAAAGGTACTGTAATTATATATAAAGGGAGAGAAAAAACTTGCCAAATTAATTTCAGTTCCCATGAGAATCTTCGCCTCTTCCAAATATAAAAGTCAACATGATGGAAGCAGCCGGAATCATTATCTCTTTTGTGTAAAGTAGAATCACACAATTTTTGCCCATTAAAGTTTGCTCGAAACGTAATTTTTGATAAACAAGGACTTCTCTGATGTTAACTGTTCCAATTTTTGGTAGATAGAAATGATGCGAACGCAGGAAAGAAAAACAGAAAAATGTCCCTGTTCATACAGACGTGTTCCTTTTGTAGTCTAAATTTCTATCACGATAGCATTGCATATGTAAACAGAATTGAGAGGTGACCAAAGGGACCTAAAGGGGTACCTGGCTCCTTGTATTTATATTGGTACATAACTTGTACAACAAGATAGATCTATAACAGATAAGGAAACGTAGCCTACCATACAAGGTAAGTCTATACAAGGTAAGTCTCCTTTACATACGTGTCAATCTATATCTCTTATTCTAACACTTCCCCTCAATCTCAGCCACTAACAAGGTTGAAATTGACTCTAAAGTCTTTCATCTTGACTATACCGAGGGGCTTTGTAAAACCATATGCAAGCTGATCACCTGATGATATGAATCTTATGTCAAGCAATTTCTGAGCTACTCTCTCACGTACAAAGTGAAAATCTATCTCAATATGATTTGTCCTTGCATGGAACACTGGGTTCCGAGATAGATATGTGGCTCCAATGTTATCACACCATAGCCGGGCGACAGGCTCATGGGGTAACTTCAACTCGGTGAGCAGCTTTTGGATCCACAATATTTCAGCCGTTGCATTCGCCAATGACTTATATTCTGCCTCTGTACTTGACCTGGATACTGTAGCTTGTTTACGAGCACTCCATGAGATGAGATTTGGTCCTAGGAATACGGCAAATCCTCCAGTAGACCGTTGGTCATCAATGCAACCAGCCCAATCCGCATCAGAGAAAGCACTAATAGTCACGGAATTTGATCTTCCAATCCTCAAACCAAGCTTCATAGTTCCATTCACATATCGCAGAATCCTTTTTACGGTTGTCCAATGGGTGCTAGAAGGTGCGTGCAAGAACTGACATACTTTGTTTACAGAGAAACAAATATCAGGCCTTGTAAGAGTGAGATACTGCAGTGCTCCAACTATGCTTCTGTACCTCGTTGCATCATCCAGCCCAAGACTAACACCATCTGTGACACTCAACTTTTATGTTACCGAGAGAGGTGTATCACTAGGCTTGCTCTTATCCATGTCGGCTCGTTTCACAACATCCATGGCATACCACTGTTGCGACAGGTGTAGTCCCTCCTTTGATCTTTTTACTTCTATACCAAGAAAGTAATGCAGATCACCTAAGTCCTTGAGTGCAAACGCCTGCTCGAGATCTTTGAGCAAGGTTTTTATAGCTGCATCCGAAGAGCTCGCAACTATGATATCATCAACATACACAAGAACAAAAACAGTGACCCCACCTTTACTCTAAAAGAACAAGGAGGTATCAGCCTTAGATGTAGAGAACCCAAGTGCAATTAGCTTACTGCACAATCGAGCATACCATGCTCGTGGAGCCTGCTTGAGCCCATAGATGGCCTTGTCAAGTTTGCACACAAAATCTAGTTTCATCTTATCTTCGAAACCGGGTGGTTGATGCATATAGACTTCTTCTTCCAAGATTCCATGCAAGAACGCATTTTGTACATCCAACTGCCTTAACGACCAGCCCCTTGATACAGCGATGGACAAAATTAACCGTATAGTCGCAGCCTTCACAACCGGACTAAAAGTGTCTTCATAGTCAAGTCCATATCTCTGCTTGTATCCCTTGGCAACAAGACGAGCCTTGTACCGGTCGATTGTACCATCTGCCTTCTTTTTCACCTTGTATACCCATCGACACCCAATGATATTTTTACCTCTCAGTTTGGGTACAAGATGCCAGGTATTATTCTTCAACAATGCACCATACTCACTCTCCATGGCCGTGACCCATTTTCTGTCACCAAGGGCTTCCTCGACAGAGCTGGGTTCCTCTGCAGACACGGTACTAAAATTGCACCACCGAACGGTACCATCAGTGTGAATTTTGGGTCGTTGTATACCTTGTTGTAGCCTGGTGACTGGCCGATGTAGTTGTACATCCACATCAGTGACCACAGGAATAACCGCTTCGACTGATCCTGGCGAATCCACCTGGGAAGGCCCGTCCCGTGGAGCCGGATCAGATTGCGGCACGGCAGCCACCACACCATCTCGCTGCGGCGAAGGGGAACCGAAGTCTGCCGTAGAAGATCCGCTAACGACGGAACGTGGGGGCGACACGGAGACTGATGGAGATCCCGACAACCTCGGACCGACGGAAGCATCAGCCTGTGCACCCGAATCGGCTTCGTTGAGCGTGCTGCTTTGGTCACCCAAGTGCTGACACACGGGATGTCGGCTCACCCAACTTCTGTTCTCATGCACGGCTTCATCTTTTTGCACGCCGTTTTCACCTGCGATATCAGCAAAAACTCCAGAGTTGCGTGAAGTATTAGCATGTAGGGGATTAGCCAATGAAGTATCATGCAACGATGCATTCCCAAAACTAGAGGGTGGATTGAACAAGGAATCAGGAAGAAGAGTTATCTCAACACGAAGACGTGCACCAGCATTGGGACCAAGCGAGGCAAAAGGAAAAACTGACTCATCAAAGACCACGTCTCGAGAAATATAGATACGGCCTACGGAGGGTTCAAGACACTTGAACCCTTTATGAAGATTGCTATAGCCTAAAAAGACACAACGCTTAGACTGAAATTGGAGTTTTCTTGTGTTGAATGGTCTGAGGTTAGGCCATACTGCACACCCAAAGGTGCGCAAGAAAGAATAATCAGGCTGTGAGCCAAGAAGGCGCTCATGGGGTGTTTCATTAGAAATAACACATGAGGGTAGTCTGTTGATGAGGAAAATGACAGTGAGGAAAGCTTCGTCCCAAAATTTAAGTGGCATGGAGGCATGTGCTAAAATAGACATGCCTACTTCAACGATATGTCTATGCTTGCGTTCGGCGGATCCGTTTTGTTGGTGAGCATGGGGACAAGAAACATGATGAGTAATGCCAATGCGGGTGAAAAAGGCATGAAGAGACTGATATTCGCCCCCCAATCAGTTTGAACCGTAAGAATTTTGCGATTAAACTGACGCTCTACCATGTTCTGAAAATCATGGAAACAACGAAACACTTCAGATTTGTGACGTAAAAGATATATCCAAGTGAACTTGCTATAGTCATCGATGAAGCTTACATAGTAATTATGACGACCAACTGAAGTTGGTGCTGGACCCCATACATCTGAGAAAACAAGTTCAAAGGGACTCGACGACACACTAGTAGACCATGGATAAGGCAACTGATGACTTTTGCCTTGTTGACATGCATCACACACTAACTTATTATGATCTTTGGAAAAGGAAATCTTGTGGCGACTAAGGATTTGCTGAACTACAGGGATTGCAGCATGACCTAGCCTAGAATGCCCCAAGGACTCAGAAGTATTGAAGGCGCTAAGTACCTGTTTATTTGACTCAGACTTCAAAAGATAGAGGCCGCCTTCACATCGGCCTTTGAGGAGAGTCTTCCCCGTCACCTGTTGCTTGACAAGAAAACAATCCGGATGGAATTCAAGATAAACATTATTGTCATGAGTAAGACGATTGACAGACACTAGGCTTTTGTTGGCACTGGGAACATGCAAGATATTTTTAAGATGAAGATTACTAGTTTGGGAACGTAAAGTTGTGTGACCAACATGGTTAATCCTCATAGTTGCTCCACTTGCAGTGTGGACTTGTTCGCCGCCATTGTATCTGTCATGAACGTTGAGATTCTCCAGTTCACTGGTTACATGATCCGTAGCACCCGAATCCATGTACCAGTTGGTGTCAACACCATAGGAGGTAGCTGCCACCAAAGCGCTCTTCTTCTTCTGTGGCCCGGTGAAGGAGGCATCAAACCTCTTGTAGCAGCGTAGTACGGTATGCCCACCGATTCCACAGAGCTGACAAGTGTCGTCAGATCTGTGTGAATTGCCGCGGCCGCGGCCACCACCGCGTCCACCGCCAGTCTTGGGACCACGCCCTCCTTGTCCACGCCCTCCACGACCGTGGGTGTAGCCTCCACGCCCACCACGGGACGCCATGTTCACAGAAGAGTTGGAGCCACCACCACCATGGATTGTTGTGCGTTGTTCAAACGCCACAAGTTGGGTGTATAGATCACCCACCGAGATAGCCTCAACGCGTGCGGCAACTGCCGAAACAACGGACTCATAGTCCGGAGCGAGACCGGTCAGGATGAAGGAGACAAGTTCTTCATCTTCTAGGCGCCTCCCTGCTGATGCCATCTCATCACCAAGGGTCTTCATCTTGGTGAAGTACTCGCTCATTGACGCCTCACCTTTTGACGATGTGGACAGCGCCATCCTTGTGGAGATTAGACGAGCCCTAGATTGGGACCCATGCATCCCCGTGATCCTCGCCCATGCTTGAGCAGCCATGGCCGAGGTGGAGATCTGCTGCAAGATCTCACGCGAGCATGACGTGAGGATGTAGCTGAGGACCTGCTGGTCCTTGGCCACCCAGTCCTGGTGCTCTGGTGCTCCGGATTGATGACTGTCGGAGCATCCTCATCATCTGTCTTCTTCTTCGGGAGATATTCGACAGGGGGCTCAGATTCAGCGTCGAGGAAGTGAGCCAGGCACGCACCCTTGATTGCAGAGAGTACTTGTGCCTTCCACACGATGAAGTTCGCGCGGGTGAGCTTCTCGCTCACGGGGTAGAGCCCTAGAGAGTACGCAGCAACTAGCGCGGAGGAGGAGGAAGCCATAGCTATGTTCCGTAAGGAGAAAGGCTCTGATTACCATGTAAATAGAATTGAGAGGTGACCAAAGGTACCTAAAGGGGTACCTGGCTCCATGTATTTATATTGGTACATAACTTGTACAACAAGATAGATCTATAATAGATAAGGAAACGTAGCCTACCATACAAGGTAAGTCTCCTTTACATACGTGTCTATCTATATCTCTTATTCTAACAGCATACACTCCCTCAGTTCCCAAGGATAGGTGTTTTAGGTTTGTCATAATTTAATGATGAATTTAATAAAACTAATTATGTGTGGTTAAAGTTGCTATGTTTTTTTATAGTTTAATGGCCTATCCAGTTTTTTATCATTAGAATCTTTGTTGTGAATGTGATTTTGATAATGTTAGATGCATTATAGGTTATACTAATCCACGCTGTATGTATTCATAATAGTGCTGGATTACTGTCCATTGACATAGAGTCTCCTATTAATATCTTTGAGGTGAATTATAGCATTATAAGAATCTATTAGTTTTTTTGGATTGTTATAGTAGATCTTACAATTTTGGGTGTTTAGGTTACCTAGATATTATTTTAGCTTATTACTATAATTCAGAGGTGGTCCAAATGGTCTTTAAGTGTAGTACCTCGATCTGACATGAATAAAACGACATTACAAAGCTTAATGTACAGTAGAGACTAATCATACGTTTGAAAAGCTTAAACTTCTATAACTTTATACTTAATTTTGCATCAGCTTTCCAATCAAAAAAAAAAGAAATAGCACTACTACATGGTCATGAAATTTCAGCTTGCAAAATATATGTTACAAAATGCAAATATATATAGGCTTTATGCCACCAACTACACCTGTGGTGACATCATCAGTACCAAGATTTGCCATTTCAGTTTTCAGATGTGCTTATAAGGATAAGTTATGTGTTTGTTCATAAGGGGATGAGTAAGAGCAGCCAACCAAACCAAGTTAAGAAATCCCATATACCTCTCACAAGAGGAGAAAAAAAAATCACTAATTTTCAGTTGCCATGAGAACCTTCGCTTCTTTAAATACAATATTCACCATGACGAAAGCAGCAGCCACAATAATTTGTTTCACCCATTTTTGTTTTATGCAAGTGGTTTTGGTACATGAAAGTATGCTTGATTTTTTTTTACTTTCTTTCATAATTAAATAGACCTGATATTGACCTTTGCAATGAACACATGTCCCAATTATTTGCACATAGAAATTATAGGTATCAAAAACACAGGGAAAGCCCCCCTGGTCAAACAAACATATTCGTTGTATTGTAGTAAAAAAATTAGTACCTCTATAACAATACTTTCAGCCAGGTAGCTAAGGAGGAAACTCATTGTTCGTTTGGATTTTGCATATACTTTTTTCTCATGATACCTCGATGTCACATGAGCACAGAAAAGAGGTTTTAAGAATCTGTTTTGTTCTCCATTTTGTAGGACTAAAAATGAATCATTAAACTTTATACTTATAAATTTGCAGGTCTTTCCAATCCAAAAAAACTAATAGCAGTACTACATAGTCATGAAATTTCAGCTTGCACGCTATATTATGTAATAAAATGCCAAATATATAAAGGCTTTACGCCACCAAATACACCTATGGTGATTTCGTCAATACCAAGATTATCCATTTCAGTATTTCAGGTGTTGAGCATCTCCAACAGTTTGCTAAATCACTTGTCATCCTTTAAAATTTGGTAAATCAATCAAAAAACACTCTCCAACAGTTTGCCAATTGGACTTAGACAATTCTACACGCTTGCCAAAAGATTGCATCGGTTTGTCATTTTTGTGAGCGTGCATCGGCTTGCCATTCTCTCGCCCGCGAGTCCTCTCGGTTTCCCGCATGCAAGTTTCCTCCGCATGCAAGTTTCCTTTTTTTTTTAATCTTCTTTTTTTGGTTTGACAAGTGAGAAATAGCAAATTGTTGGAGATGACATATTTCCAACTTGGTAAATTATTATAGCAACTTACTAAAACACAAGATTTGACAAGTGAGAAATAACTAATTATTGGAGATGCTCTAAGAATAAATTATGTGTTCGTTCATAAGGGGCTGAGTAAAAGCAGCCAACCAAACCAAGTTAAGAAAAAAAATAAAGATTTGCTAATTTTCAGTTGCCATGAGACCTTCGCTTCTTCAAAAGCAGCAACCACAATAATTTGTTTCTGACATTTTTGTTTTTATTATGCAAGTGGTTTTGGTCCATATAAGTATGCTTGGAATTTTTTTTGTCTTTCTTTCATAATTAAATAGACCTGATATTGACCTCCACAATGAACACGTCCCAATTATTTGCACATAGAAATTATACGTAGCCAAAACAGAGGGAAAGACCTCTGCTCATACAGACATATTCATTATTTATAGTCAAAATTTGTTATGTTCGCTATCACTTCCAGTTTGTTTCAGTTTATTCTCTCACAGAACACTATTCAATCAGTCGGAAACTCTCTTTACTCTATCATACTCCCTACGTCTCATTTTGTTTGTCGTTTGAAAACCGTGCCCCCTCACAAATCCTAGTTCCCGAGCGACAGACTCAACGGGGGGACAGAGGGAGTAGTTCATTTCAATTTTGCATATACTCTTTGTCATGGTACCTCGAAGTCACATGAGCATGCAGAAGAGGCCGGTTTAAGATTTGTAGGACTAAAAATGAATCACTGAACTATATATCATGAAAAATACGACCAAGTTAAAAAAAACTAGACAGCTCTTCACTAAAAGGAAAAATAGATTTACCTATATAGAGTCAATATTGCATTGGATTTGACATTATTAAATTGTTTTTTTTTTACATATATACAATTGAGAGAGACAAATCCCTTTGGTTAAAGATGGCTGTACATATAGAACATTTATTTCCAACTTGAAAGTATATATATATATATACGATTTGGCCTTCTTTATTGAGAACTTTGTACATATTCCATAATTGTCACACGCCATGAAAACACCCCCGCGGCATTAATTTAATAAATCTAGAAACAGACGCAGCTAGCTAGCTTAGCCCAGTACACCACACCATCCATCCAGCAAAGGGACGGGCACCGTATGATCCCGTACCCCCTGCGTGTCCAGCCAATATCATGCCAGTTACAGCTTACAAGTGGCCACGACAAAGACAGGCAGAAAATGAGCAAAAAAAAGCCACACCACACCACCGTGCTCGTGCTGAACGAGCCAGCAAGAGCAATTGGACCAAACAGCCTTTTCGGCAACTGATGATCGCATCGCGCGCGGAAATCCCCGTCCTGCCCTCCCCCCGACCACCACCACCACCAGCCACCTCGCGGCCGCGCAAGTCAAACCGGGCGCGCTATACCTAGCTGCTATTGGTAACGCCATCCGCAGTCCGCAGCGCAGGCGGGGTCGGTCGTCGGCATCGACTTGGCCTTCGGGGCGGAGCAGTGAAAGTGATATACCAAACCCAGTCCGCGAAACAAACCAGTCGCCGCCCTCCCTCCCTCCTCCTCCTACTCCTTCTCCTTCCCTCGCAGGCACGCAGCTCGGGCGCGTGGCATTGCGTTTGCGCGGCCCGCGGCCTGCAGGCTTCTTCTCTTTTTCTCCCACGATCGATCGAACCAGCTCCTCTCCTACCGCTCGCGATCACCACCGTACCCCGGCCGCCGCGACATGGCCGCCACGCCGCCAGTGACGTCGTCGCCCGGTCCACCACCGAAGGAGAAGGACGAGGGGAGGGAGCCGCACCAGCGGCGGGTTCCAAACGGGTACGTCACGATCGTGGTCCCCAACGACGGCCACGAGTTGCCCGCCTCCTCCTCTCCTCCTCATGACGCCTACTCCGGCCAAGAGGAGGAGGAGGAGGAGGGGCCGCCAGCGACGTCCTCGCTGTGGCGCCCGGCGGTGGCGGTGCTGGCGCTCGCGGCGCTGGCAGTGGCAGTGGCGGCCTATGCCTGCCTGTACGCCGGCGGGGACGCCGCCGCGGCCTGGCGGCTCTTGGAGGCGCCAGAGGACGGCGGCGACGTGGACACGGGCGGCCGCAGGTCCTTCCTGCTGCCGCTCTACCCGAAGCAACGCCTTGGCGGGCCCAGCGGCGGCGACTGGCAGCAGAATTCCACGTTCCTATTCCCGCCGCTCACCGCCGGCAACCTCTTCCAGGAAGGGTGCGTACGTTCAGCCTCTGCAATAATTCACTTCCGTAGTTCGGCTTCTGCCCAACAGTAACTGTTCTTCCATCTGCTGTTACATTCTCTCGAACAAACCGGGTTCTTAAGAAATAATTTGTTGGTTCCTTGAATCCTTGTTGTTGCTTTCTGTTCAGAAATGTCTGCGTTCTATCTAGTTCCATGCGGCTCTTGCAGTCTTGTATATGCCTTTGGGTTTATCGGCACTCGTTCGCGGACACTCCTGGACACTTTCCGATTATGTACTGTATGTTGAGTTTGTGGGCACCTATTTGCAAACACTTTTTCCTCAATTTTCGGTGATTTTTGATTCGCCGCCTCATAATTGCGCTCATTTCTGTACACTTTCGCATGATTTTTAGTCTATTATAATGTCTCCTTATCTATTCAGTTAGCTCCTATTACCATGTTTCAGGGGGCTCCACCAGCTATTACAACGAGTAATCGCTCTTCTGTTTGTTTTCGGGGAGTAGTTGGAACTATCATTTGTTTAGTTTTAGTGCTGTTGCAGAGTTTGTACTCTAGTAGTTGGTTCCTTCACAGAGTTGGAAGTTTGACCATCATACACAACCATAACTCTTTCAATCATTTGGGATGGGATTTCATTCAGTAGGGTCTACTCTCTCTCAACGTTGTCTATACTCAGATATACAACTGTCTTTAAATTTTGTGTTAACAGTGCACTTTCGAATAAAATTAGAGCGACGATACTGCTTCGCTGGCTTTGAAGTCAACACTCTTTGCCAACAAACGGGCATATAATAACTATTTGATGATTTAGATCGTCTTCTCTTGTTTTGTTTATACACATCGAATTGTCGGTAGGCCCTGACCACCGCTGTTGTCGCGCATTGTTTTTCCTTCTAAATGTTACTTATTAACGCCCTTACCCTTGCAGGATGTACTACACTACTGTTTCTTTGGGCAATCCTCCAAGGCCGTATTTTCTTGATGTTGATACTGGGAGCCATACAGCATGGATACAGTGCGACGCGCCATGCACAAGCTGTGCAAAGGTACACACCGTTTCAGCTACATGCTCTGTTTGCTGTTAGACTTAATCTTGTGTTTTATGTTTTGTTCATCAGTTTTAGTCGTGTCTAGGGAGTGGTTTGTGCCCAAGTTAGCTATCGTGTACATGGGTCGTGCGGCCAAGCGTGGAGTCCGTCGAGTACGCGTACGTGTGCTACTTGGAGTTAGTTATTTTGAAGTGGTCAGCATAGGCATGCAGGAACGTGCAGAGTTATCGTTGCATGCACGGCTGTTAGTGGAGTGAATTCCGGATCGGCAAGCTGTGTGAGCCTGTGCCGTTCGGCTATTTGAGTCATCGAGTCTGTACTGCTTGGGGTGTGCTGAGCAGAAGGAGAAATAAGATCGAAGTGTAGGTGCTGGTGTGCAGCACTGTGTGTGCGCTAGTTCTTCTTTCCAGAGTCTGTGTTCTTACGTGTGTTCGTTCTGCAGCGAGTGCACCATCTTCTTCTGTATAGCTGAGTGTTTGTGTGCTGTGCGTGAGAGCCGTGTGAGCGGTACCAATTCTAACATTTGCATGATGATCGTAATTTGTGGTAACATCCATGTGCCCCAAGTTGAGGGGCTGAACTGAAGTCATGGGTTCAAATTAAGTCCCCATTTGAAGCTCTTCTTTTTCATGATTAGCTCGATTGCCCCAAGTTCTTCACTGGATTCTGTAATAAACATTTGTTCAATGTTGTTACAGGGACCTCACCCTTTATATAGGCCCGCACGGACGAATCTAGTTCTTTCCAGTGATCCACTTTGTGAACGAGTCCAACATGACAACCCAAATCAGTGCGACTATGATATCAGTTATGCTGACGGAAGCTCCTCTATGGGCGTTTATGTAACTGATAATATGCAGTTCATCAGTGAAGACGGTGAAAGAGAAAATGCAGACATTATGTTTGGGTATGAGTCAACCTTCCAATAGCTAATGATATCATTACATGTATAATAATGATGTATGTTAGCACATTGTCTATGAAACTAACTGCCATTTGTCTATAACATACAGGTGTGGATACGATCAGCAAGGAATTCTTTTGAACAGACTAGAAAATACTGATGGAGTTCTCGGACTGAGCAACCAGGCACTAAGCCTTCCTACACAGTTAGCCAGCCGAGGTATTATTTCCAATGTGTTTGGTCACTGTATGACGAGAGATCCCAGTGGTGGTGGTTATTTGGTTCTTGGTGATGATTACCTTCCTAGATGGGGAATGACTTGGGTCCCTATCCGAGATGGTCCAGCAGAGTAAGTTGCCTCTGTCTTATGGAAAATTATTTCAGTTCGTGTGGCTATCATTCTTTCCTTGGATGTCATGCACCATTTTTAGCCAATGCGATATGTTGTGTTTGCAACATATCCTCGGCAATCTTACTATTTCTTGTCACTCTCGAGACCCAATGCATAAAAGGGAAAAGATTTCCCAACTGCTTTTCTATATGTCTTTACTCTCTCCATATTATTATCACACCGATGCCACAAGTTTCGTGATTTTTATTCACTATTCATAGTAATCACCGTCACCATATGATTCAGGAAATTCCATGAAACTGCCATGCGTCATATGTATCTAATAAATAAAATCACAGATATTTAGTTGCAAAAAAACAGGTGGAAGAAGTGAAGAAATGCCTCTCTTTTTTTTTGCCTGAGCACATTAGCCGACTAGCACAAGTTCCTACAGTGTACCAGAAACTCTTCTATGTGGCGTATATATCTGTGAAACAAAATTGTATATGAACACACTGTTATATAAAGTTCACATAATGAAAGCTAGGTCATAAAACTGAAACTTTCTCTTTCTTCCGAGCTTCAGTGATATACGCAGAGCCCGAGTCCAGCAAGTAAACCACGGGGATCAGCAGCTCAATGTGCAAGGGAAGTTGACTCAAGTGATCTTTGACACTGGGTCCACATATACATATTTCCCAAATGAGACGCTTATAAAATTAATATCTTCGGTGAGTGTCAATTCTTCGATAGATGTAATCACAAAACAGGTCAGTGCTTATGTTTTTTTTTAATTTAACAGCTGAAGGCTGCATCCCCACGATTTGTACAAGATGATTCAGACAAAACACTTCCTTTCTGCATGAAAGCTGATTTTCCAGTGAGGTAACATGATCGAATTAAATTTCTTAATTGAATGTCTTTTTGCTAAATTGACATGCATTTTTTCAGATCTGTGGATGATGTGAAACATTTTTTCAAGACCTTGAGTCTGCATTTCGAGAAACGATTTTTCTTCTCCAGAACCTTCAACATTCGTCCTGAAGATTACTTGATCATCAGTGTAGGTTCCCATGTGATGTTTCTTACATATGATTAACACTGTTTACTCCATTTCCTATTTGAAGTACAGTAGTACACCTACAACATCATTGTTTTCCTGGGATTCATTTCAGGATAAGGGCAATGTGTGCCTGGGGTGTGCTCGATGGAACAGCGATCGGTTATGATTCAGTAATAATAGTCGGAGGTATTCAGTGGTCATTGTCTTGACAAATTTCGAATGCCCAATCTATTCCTGCTAAATTTATCCTTATCTCGTATTTGTTGCAGATGTTTCTCTTCGTGGAAAATTGATTGCTTATGACAATGATGAGAATGAGGTCGGGTGGATTGATTCAGACTGCAGCAACCCTCGCAGACAAAGCAGAATTCCTTCCTTCCTGCGACGAGCGTTGCACAACCAACTTCTGTAAATACTAGAAAGATGCTACTGTGAGATCAGCTGACCATGCTTGTTCTTACAGACGTGCAATCCTGCGCCTGAATTCTGAAACTGCATTGGAACCCTCCTCTTCTTTGGCCATAATCGTGTGGAGGAATGTAACTACGAGATATAAAAACGGTTACAATGACAGTAAAAAAAAGGGTTACAAGACGGGCAAATAGAAAGGAAAGGTAGATAAGCATAGCTAGTATATTGTACTCTGTATTCCCGCTGCGTGTATATAGTCAAAAGAAGCAGTCATGTTTGCTATGTTGTCGAGATCTCTCACTTTGTAAGATTAAAGTGAGGAAGCATAATCTATAGCAGTTGTGGTGTCTCATTTTTGGAAAAGTTGGCAGGAGCACTGCCTTGTCATATAGGTTGGGACACTTGTCAACAGTTTTCTGATCGATGGAATATTGTGACAGCGATTCTAATTGGCAGGACAGTCTACACAACTTTCATCGATATATACATTAAAGACAACCGAAACTAACAAAGAACAGGAAATCACAGTGGTACAAAAACCAAGATCAAAATTTCTGGAGAGTGCAAAATAGAATGAAAAACAGGCAATTCACAAAATATACTTTGAACCCTCTTCATGCAACATGCATACGTGCAATCAGCCAGGTGTAACATTATTTACAAGGCGTTGAAAACGCAATACAACAGATGCAGAGATCAGCATTTTACTATACTGATGATTTCTGTGGCTGTAAACTGAACTCCAGCAATACAGATTGCAATCATCTGATTGCACATTTGAAAGGATCAAGATGCTCAAGAGGGGGTGAATTGGGTTCTTTTTAATTTCTAAACAAGAATTAAACCTATAAAGAGACAATTAACCCCATAGTGCCTACCGCTAGTGTGTCCTAGCTAGAAAGCGGTAGCAAGACAATATAAAGCGAAAACTTCCTACACAATTCTAGTATGAATTGAAAGACAAGTGCGGAAAGTAATGCGATAAGAAAGAGCTAGGGAAAGAGATGCTTGACACGGCGATGTTTTGCCGAGGTATCGAGGAGTCGACACTCCCCCTAGTCTTCGTTGGAGCACCTCGCAAGGTATAACTCCCCCTCAATCCCGCGCAAGGGATGAGTGCTCTCTACGGGCTGATTCTTCGTCACTCCGGCTCGGTGAATCGCCCACAACCGATCACAACGTCGATGAAGAAGAGCCGCCGACAATCTTCCGGCGATCACCTTCCTCCAAGCACCACCGGACCGTTTAGGTGATGTCGATCACCAAGAGTAACAAGCTTCGATCTTCGCTTGACTCACTCAAGCTTCACAACTAGAGGATGCACACTTGAACTCTTGGATGAACTAGAGGAGAGGATGGATGGATTCGCGAATCACTCTCTCACTCTAGGGCTCTTGCTCTCTTCCCAATCTTCTCAACAAACTCAGCAACTCAAATGAGCAAAGGCAAGGTGGGAGAGAAGTGTGAGAGGCTATAAATAGTCCCTCAGAAAACTGCCTCGGGCTGACAACTTAAGTTGGCGACGGACGCTCCGTCGACTAGGCGACGGACGCTCCGTCGCATGCCCCAACGGCTAGTTCTGTTCATAGTTTGGGCGACGGACGCTCCGACACCTTGCCCAACGGCTAGTTCTGACACGCTTTTCCCAGCGATGGATGCTCCGTCACAGGGGCGACGGACGCTCATCTCAGCGTCCGACGCAACACTCTGGCTCGGGCTGAAAAACACCCTCTCTGGAAGGTCGACGGACGCTCTCCAAGCGTCTGACGTCTGACCGACGGACAGCGTCCGTCAGACCCTGAAAACTTAGCCAGAAAACATCTCCACTAGAAGGTCGACGGACGCTGTGGACTCAACCACCCAGCGTCCGACGCCTCCGTCAGGAGCGTCCGTCGCCCAGAAAACAGTTCTATCAACTTCGTTTTTCGTCGCGATGAATTGGAAGTTGTTCTAGGCTATCTTACGGTCAACGTAGGCTTGCTTAGAGCTATGGAAGACAAGTGTGCACCACACCTAGTTCATGAAGCTTTCCTAAGTCAAGCTACTAGTCTCAACTCCTCTTAATAGTACGGTCAAAGATAAAAAGAGAATCCCTATCTATTTCTAAGTGCCCTTCATCACCTTATGGCACTTAGCCTATCATTCTAGGGTCTTCATCATGTCTCCTTGAAATCCGAAACGATATCCATCTTGGGGGCTAAGTGATGACCATTAATGCCCATTCTTGTTGATCACTATGGCTAAGCTACGCATAGCCTCTGCAAAACACACGTTAGCCATAATAATCTCTAATTGTCGTTAATCACTGAAACCAACTAGGGCCATGATTCTTCAATCTCCCCCTTTTTGGTGATTGACGACAATAAATGCTCGAGTATGGATAAGAGTTATAGTTTAGACTTTATGGTGACTTGGAATGGTTGAGCAAGGGTTAGTCGATTTGTAATGAAGCATACTTGCTCACCCAAGCCAAATCACAAATCATGGTACTCATAGATATGAATGTAAAAAGGAGTACCTCATGATATTCTCAAAAGATGTATCGGAGTATAGCGCGGAAGCTCAATTATCATTTAAACATAGAGATATATCATGAAACATGAGACAACTCACAAGATATATTAGTGATAATCAAGAGTTTGTCACATCCAACCATATTTCACATAAACATCAACCAAAGTATTCATCACACATAGATACAAATGCATAAACGTAGACAAGATGAAAGAGTACGGGGAATTTAAGCACACAAAGATTTGAATCCCTCCCCCTATCTCTATACTCGACCCTCTCTCCCCCTTTGGCGTCTAGCACCAACAACTAAGCATCTGGGGTTGGAGAAGAAGGTGGAGGAGCTGCAGCCTTGCGATCGAGCATGATGAAGTCCTGAAGATCTGACTCGTCTGACTCAACATCTGCCTCGACCTCTGCAGGTGTAAGCGCAGCTGGGGTGACCTCTAGAGCTAGCACTAGAAGCTCTGGAGCTACTGTCTCAACGGACTCCCCATGAGGCTCAGCTGGTGCCTCTGACGGTCCTGCCTCTGTAGTAGCGGGCCTGGGAACCCGACAAGTAAAGACTCGAGGCGTGGGGGAAGGTGTCACTGCCAGTGCAACTAGTGACACTGCTGCTGCAACCTCTGCTGGGTGAGTCTGAGATGAAGAGGATACTGCAACTGTGACTGCCTCATCCGAAGCCTCTGTAACAACTGTCTCAACGGCTAGTGAAATAGCATCTGTCTGAACTGCAGCCGAAGGTGTGGTAACTGTCTGTGTGGACTGCTCGGGTGCGATCTCCGACGAGGCAACTAAAGAGAGGTGAGTGCCCGTCGCCGGAGGATCCACCTCAACCCCTGGAGCTGGTGAGACTAGCTGAGCTGCTCCTGGGAATCTTCTCCCGTGATCTCTAAGTATGAGGCTGAGAGGTCTCACGAGACCTCTGCTATGGTAGTTCCCCGGATAGGAGTAAATCCTGTCTAAAACTCAACGGGCGAAGCTAACCAAGAGGACACCTGGGTCCTCGGAGACTGGTACTCGAGAGAGGCTGGTGCCTGGAACGGAGGAGTAGCTGGTGCCTGACTCTGCTGTCCTCTGGACGGTAACGCTGGAGTCAGAACCACTACTATTGGAGTCTGCTGTGGAGGTGAGGTGAACTGCTGTTGCTGCGAGACTCCGGGCAACTGAAACTGAGGAGTGGAAGTCTGCCCGGAGCTGGAGGCTAGAAGACGCTCAAGTAACAAGGTTTGGGTCTTCTGAATCTCTGCCTGCTGCAGCTGATAGGCCAAGAATTGGCGCTGGAACTCATCCTGCCTGGCCTGTGTCTGGGCCTGAGTAGCCAACTGCTGCTCTATGAGCCTCCGTAAGTCGGCAGCCTGTCGTCTCTGCTCCTCTGCCTGGCGTGACTGCTCCTCCTGCATCCTCGAAAGAATGGTAAGTAGTGTAGCCTCTGAGGTGCTGGAACCTGGAGCTGGAGCTGCAGCTGTGCCTGACCCTCCTGCCTCATGGTCATGAGGCATCGGTGCGTACTCGCACACTGGCTGATAATCCTCATCTGAGCTGTCAGAATCAAGGTCCTCTCTGTAGACTGTCTCGGCAGTTGTGTCAATCTCTGCATCAAGATCTGCAAGCTCTGCCTGAGCAATCTGCTCAACTGTGGCGTTAGTGACCTCTGCTGACTGAGGTGGCACACCGGCCTGCCTGGTGCCTGGTCTGTAAGCTCTGCTGGGGCGAGGCAGGTTTCCATGCATCACTAGCTGACTCATCGAGTATATAGGAAACTCAGTCGCTGACCTGGTGAGAGTGACTCTCATAGCTCCTGATCTGGTCTTGGCAACTATAAGATATGATATCCAGTGAGCAAACTGTAGCTGCCAGTGACCTCTGAACCCTGCAGCTATGATATCCTCAAGCTCGCTAACAATCAGGTTCCAAAGGTCAAACTTCTCCTTTCGGACGATATGAGCCAGGAGCCATAGCTGTAGTCGTGTAATCGTGTCTCGAGCTCCAATCCAAGGAAGGATGGTACGCCTGAGTACCTCATGAAGAATCCGAGCAAGTGGAGTGAGGTCTCGCGGTGTACGACTAGAACCCTCAGTGAACGGCAGCTGAAAGCACGACCTCACGAAGTCTGTAGATGGCACTATCCCATCGTGAGGTCGGCGAGGGGCCTCCTGATCCCCATAGCACAAGCTGTGAATCCTCGTAGGAGAGGACTCTAGGTGAAAAAGCTCTCTGAAACGAGCTGCTGAAACCCTGAAGTCACGTCCCTGAAATCTGAAGTGAAGGAACTCGTGATCAGGGGAGATCCATAGAGATGCATAAAACTGATACACCTAGTCCTTCTGATATGCTCCTGATCGTCCCATCAGATCTGATAGCCCCTGAATGTACTGAATGTGTTGTAGGATCTCTGGACCACCGACCCCCTCTATGTGGGCAGATGGGCACACTCTGTGAGCCCTAAGAGGAGCGTCAGTGTCGACGTATGCTCTGTAGAAGTCCTCGTGAATCGTGGTATAGAAATCACGTCCGGCACGGGGATCTCTCTGAGGTGGGAACCAGGACTGAAAGTCCACAAAGCGAAGTAACTGAACTTGCTTCGCTGTGAGAGCTCGGACTTGATGCCTCACTGGGTCTGGTAGCTGAGGTCCTGGAGGACTAGGTGGTGCACCAGAGCCTCTGAACCGGGTAACTCTACGGCTCATCAGCTCACCAATCGAGGTATGGCCTGCGGCCTCTGTCTGCTTAGTCTCTGGGACCGGCTCTGCCTCCTCTGCCTCAGTCGCCTCGACAGGCTCTGTCTCTGGACGCATAGGGGACTCACGACACGCTCCACGGCGAGGCGAGAGCCTCAAACCGGCGCGACGTCCTCCTCGCTCCGCGATCTTTGCGGCCTCTGCCACTGCAAGCGCTGTTACTGAGTCTGGATCCATGAGGGGCCTCTTGCGCTTCCGTGACACGACCTTTTGCTTTCCCTTTCCCCGATCAGTGGGTGGACGCGGTGGAGGTGGAGGGTCACCACCACTACCGGGAACGGGACCGGCATTCTTCGTTCTTGCCATTTACCGGACTCTGCTAACAAATCTCTGACAAGAAGGTCCTAAAAAAACACACCCTCAAAACCACTGCCCACTGACACTGAAACCCTGACAATCCGTAGACCAAACAGCTGCAAGAGTGGCACGCCGGCCCTGGACTGACCTTTCGAGGCTTTGCCTCGTTCCGTACTCGCGGGCTTTGCCTCGAGTTCTCTGTCACTGACACACTGACCCTCTGATCATCTGACCCTGCTCGTTAGATAGATAGGAGTATAACATAAGCATATAACTAGAGGTAAGCAATGTCTAGTGAGAAGCATGAAATAGATAAGACGAGATCGAATTGCCAACTGCCATACCTTGGACTCGGTGACCAAAACACTTAGAAAAGAGAAGGAGAGTCGTCTCGGTCAAAAGTCCACAATCCGCAGCCTAACAAAGAAATGTAGAATGGTGGTTTAGGTGAAGGAAGAGGAAAGGGGCGAGGAGCTTGGCAAACTAGTAGGAATGTTGTAGGAGAAAGATTTCACCTTGACACGCAATCAAGGGCGATCAATTTGCCAATCAAGGCCTTGGAGGAGAGCTCCACGACAGAGAAACTCCTACACGGCTTGAAACACGTGAGGAAGCGGCGGCGCTGGGGGGAATGGCGTGTGCTCTGGCGCGGCGGCAGTGCAAAGAGTGGTGCTGGCACGACGGCGGCAGGGAGAGGCTGCGGCGCAGGGAGGAGTGGCGGCGCAGGAATGGTGCTGCGACGACGCTAGGTGGAAGAAGGACGGCACTGAGTGAGCTTGGTGGCGGCGGCGCAGGGAGGAACAGCGGCGGCGGTTAGGGTTTGAACAGGCGCGGCGGCGGCGTACGGTTGACCGAGAGAAACAGAGGAAGAGACGGGGATTTAAAAAAATGTGCCTTAAGTTCGCGACGGACGCTCCGTCGGACTGCGACGGACGCTCGGGCAGCGTCCGACGGCATCGTCCGTCGTGCTTCCAGAGCAGGTTTTGAAACGCCCGAGCGCATTGACCGCGTCGGACGCTCCGCGACGGACGCTGAGGCAATTGACACCGAGCGTCCGTCGGCAGCGTCCGACGCCTTTTAAATAGAATTTTTCAAATTTTGTTTTTGCGTCTTTCTCCCAACCAAGTTCCAATCCCAATAAGATCCAAATAACACCTGATTGGACTTGATATGAGAACCATCTCTCAAACTCTCATTTTCAAATAGTTTGCCATAGGCTTAGATTTTAGTTTTAGCTCAAAATATTCGAATGGAAGCAACAAGGAGTCATCATATGGCCACAAGAGGGGTATAGAAGTGTCTTGAGCTTGGAATGCTCCCCCTAAGTGGACGAACACAAAGGATGCTCAAACTTAACCGAAAAGGAACGACAAACAACACACATGCATATGCTATGCAATACAAAATTTGAATCTAGGTTGCTTGCCAGTTTAAACCGCGGTTAAGCTTTGTCACACGCTTTGAGGGCGGTTATCTTAACCGCGTTAGTCAAGCCAACGAAGAAGGTTAGCTCACCAATCATCAACATCTCGAACTCCTTGGACATCAATGCACCAAATTCCTTGCTATGATCTTGGTTTGTTGACCCAAATATAATGTCATCGACATACACTTGGCAAACAAAGATCTCTCCATCTAGCACCTTGGTGAAGAGTGTGGTATCCACTTTCCTGATCTTGAAGCCCTTCTTAAGTAGGAAGTCCCTTAGCCTCTCATACCAAGCTCTTGGAGCTTGCTTCAATCCATAGAGTGCCTTGGACAACCTATACACATGATTAGGACAATTTGGGTCTTCAAACCCAGGAGGTTGTGAGACAAAAACAAGTTCATTGATGAAACCATTTAGAAAGGCACTCTTCACATCCATTTGAAAAAGTTTCATTTTATGATGTGAAGCATATGCCAAAAGGATACGAATGGCTTCTAGTCTTGCAACCGGTGCAAAGGTCTCCCCAAAATCCAAGCCTTCAACTTGGGAGGACCCCTTTGCCACCAATCTTGCCTTGTTTCTCACAACCACGCCTTGATCATCTTGCTTGTTCCTAAACACCCACTTGGTGCCAATGATTCTTGCTCCTTTGGGCTTTTCTACTAGTGTCCACACTTCGTTCCGGGTGAAGTTGTTCAACTCTTCGTGCATGGCATTCACCCAATCCGGATCCGCAAGTGCATCTTCCACACTAGATGGTTCAACAAAGGAAACAAAGGAGTGATGTTCAACATAAGAAGCAAGTTTAGATCGAGTTGTTACCCCCCTTGATGGACTCCCTATAATGAGGTCTTGTGGATGAGCTTGAAGCATAGGTGTAGATCTTCTATTAATCACTTAGGGAGGAGGTTGTGGTGCATCAACATCACTAGCTTGAGCCTCGGCTTGATCTTGAGGGATGAAGGTATCTTCTTGTGCTTCCCTCACTTGTTCTTCATCAACTTGAGGTGTTTGAGGTGGAGAGAGTACTTGATTTGCATCATCTTCAACTTCTTCCACCTCTTGTGGGTTGATTGCAACAACGGGCATATTCTTCATAGCCTCCCTCAAGGGTTCATCACCTACATTATCAAGATTTTCATGTTCTTCTTGAGAGCCATTAGTTTCATCAAACTCCAAGTCATATGTTTCTTCAACTAGACCGGAGGCTTTGTTAAATACTCGATATGCCTTGGATTTAAGAGAATAACCAAGTAAGAAACCAATGTCACATCTCCTTTGGAACTTGCCCAAGTGTTGACGCTTCTTGTAGATATACACTTTGCATCCAAACACTCGGAAAAAGGATATATCCGGTTTCTTCCCATTCACAAGCTCATAGGGGGTCTTCTTGAGAAGCCTTTGGACAAATAGTCGGTTGGCCGCATAGCATACGGTGTTGATTGCTTCGACCCAAAACTTCTCGGGGGTGTTGTATTCATCAAGCATTGATCTTGCAAGAGTAATAAGTGTCCGGTTCTTTCTCTCTACTACACCATTTTGTTGAGGAGTATAGGTGGCGGACACTTCATGCTTGATCCCAACTTCATCACAATAATCTTCAATTTTGGTGTTTACAAACTCGGTCCCATTGTCACTTCTTATCTTCTTGATCTTCACATCAAACTCATTTTGGGCTCTAGTTGCAAACTTCTTGAATATTGATTGAGTCTCTCCCTTGTCTTAAAGAAAGAACATCCAAGTGTACCTAGAGTAGTCATCAACTACCACCAAGCAAAAGAGATTGCCACCAAGGCTAGCATAGGTGGTAGGTCCAAATAGATCTATGTGAAGTAGCTCTAGGACTCTTGAGGTTGACATGAAAGCTTTGGTTGGATGAGTGTTTGCCACTTGCTTACCGGCTTGACATGCACTACAAAGTTTGTCCTTCTCAAACACAACATCCTTCACACCTCTAACCAACTCCTTCTTGACAAGCTTCTTCAAAGTTGACATTCCCACATGTGCTAATCTTCTATGCCATAGCCAACCCAAATAACTCTTGGAGAATAGACATGTTTGCAAACTAGCTTCATTTGAGGTGAAGTCCACTAGGTAGAGATTGTTGTGCCAAAACCCTTTGAATATCAATGATGAATCTTCAATCTTTGACACAACTACCTCATTTGGAGTGAAGAGACAATGGAAAACAAGATCACATAGTTGTCCCACCGATAGCAAGTTGAAGCTCAAAGATTGTACTAGCAAGACATTTGATATTGATTGATCATTTAAGATTGCCACTTTGCCTAGGCCTTGCACTTTGCCTTTTGAATTGTCCCCAAAGCTAATCTTGTCTTGCCCTTCATAATCTTCCTCAAGTGTGGTGAACATCCGGGAGTCACCAGTCATATGTTGAGTGCATCCACTATCAATCACCCAATGACTTCCACCAGTCTTGTAGTTCACCTATACACAAGCAACTTGAAGTTAAGCTTGTTTTTTGGGAACCCACACTTGGCGAGGTCCCATAGCCTTGTCCACCAAATCCTTAGCAACCCATAGCACTTTGGGCTTGTTCTTCATCTTAGGACCGAGAAACACAACTTGGGGTTTACCCTTGGAGTCCTTGTTGATGATGAAGTGTGCATCATGAGCGAAAGGCTTTATGTGCTTGGGCAAGGTCTTGGGAGGTGGAGTCTTGCATTGGGATTCAATGTGACCCTCTTGACCACATCCAAAGCACTTCTTGGGCTTGGGCTTTGGTGTGTCATAGTTGTTTCTCATGGCCTTGTTCTTGTAGTAGTTCTTAGCTTCTATCTTGACCTTGGCCTTCATGATTTGGTTCTCCTTGAACCCAATGCCGGACTTGTCGGTCTTCATGATAGTGTTCATTAAGAGCTCACTTTGGATGTTGTGGCCCTTGGTGAACTTCTCCATTCCACTTGCAAGCTTGATCTTCTCAACCTTGAGCTTCGCATTTTCCTCTTTGAGAGAGTTAATAAGGGTCATTGCATCATTGTCATCTTGCTTGGCCGACTTGATGGTGAATGGCTTGTTTGCCTTGAGGTTGATTAGCTCTTCCTTGAGCTTGGAATTTTCTTGCCTCATCTTCACATAGTCATCATACTCCTCGGCCTCAACTACCTTCTTGCTCTTGCACTTAGCATTTTGCTCACTAGCAACTTCATCAAGCAAGTCCTCACAAGAAGTAGCTATATGACACTTAACAACCGGGTTAATAGCAACATGTGTAGCAAGATCATTTGTAAGCAATTCGTTAGCTATCACAAGTGTACCATGTTCATTCTTAACTTGGTTGTAGTCATCTTTTAGCAAGTTATATCTTGTATGGAGCTCTTGTGTTGACCTCTCAAGCTTATCATGTTTCTCATTAGCTTGCTTGAGTGAGGCTTTGAGCTCCCTAGTGCTAGATGAGAGAGATTTGTTCTCAAGCTTCAAATCATCATTAGCATTAGACAAGTCATCAAGTTTAGCATGCAAGTTATCGTTGGCTTTCTCTAGTGATTCACTTTTAGCTTTATACTTCCTAATGAGCTTAGTATATTTGTTGCAAATCACAATTAGCTCATCATAGGAAGGTGCCTCAAACTCATCATCACTATCATCACTAGAGTTAGCCTCATCATCACTATCCTATTTTTTTACCTTTTTGTCACCTTTAGCCATGAGGCATAGGTGTGTAGAGGATGAGCCCAGAGATGATGGAGGGGGTGGTGGTGGAGTAGATGACCCAATCACCAAGGCGGTCACCTTCTCTTCTTCACTTTCATCTCCGGATGAGTCACTTGTGTCTTCAATGTCGGTGAGCCAATCACCAACAATGTAGGCTTTGTCATTCTTCTTCTTCTTGTGGAAGTTGAAGTTCTTCTTCTTCTTGAATGGCTTGTCATCCTTCTTCTTCTCATCACTTGACTCATCTTTGTTGTCCTTGTTGTACTTGAACTTGTTGTTTACTTTCTTGTTCTTGTACTTGTCTTTCTTCTCTTCGGGACAAGCATGAGCCAAGTGTCCAAGTTTGCCACAATTGTAGCAGTTCATCTTGGAGAGAGGTTTTCTTGAAGAGCTTGTGAAGAATTTCTTCTTCTTTGAGTCAAACTTGACTCCATTCTTGTTTAGCTTCTTCAACATCTTAGTTGTTTTTTTCACCATGAGAGCGAGGTCATCATCATCTTCTTCATCACTTGCACTCTCATAAACAACTTGCATCTTGTACTTCTCCGAGGAGGATGCCTTGAGTGCCAAGTCCTTCTTCTCCTCCTTCTATTTTTCTTTCTTCTTGGAGGAGGAAGAAGAGCCACCATCACCAAACTTCATGTACATCTCATGGGCATTGATCTTGCCCAAGATTTGTGTTGGTGTAGCGGCGGAGTGATCTCCTTGGTGAAGAACCGTGACGATGTGGCCATACTTCTCAATGGGCAAGACACAAAGGATCTTGCGCACCACATCGGCCGGTGTCATTTGGTTGAGACCGAGCCTATTCAATTCTTCTACAATAATGTTAAGACATGAGTACATTTTATTCGCATTTTCATTTGCATGCATGGAAAAAGAATTGAGCTTAGCCATGACCAAGTGATAGCGTTCCTCACGCTCACTCTTTGTGCCTTCGTGAAGAGCACAAATAGTGGTCCACAACTCAAATGCGTCTTTGGCATTACGCACTCGGTTGAAGACATCCTTGCTAATGCCACGAAAAAGAATGTTCTTTGCCTTGGCATTGTGCTTATCAAAGTTGAGGTCCTCCGCGAAGAGAGTGCCTCCCTTTGTGGTGACTTTGAGCACGCCCACGTCAACGGCCTCCAGATAGGCCTCCATACAAACTTTCCAATAAGGAAAGTCGTCTCCTTCGAACATGGGAGGTGGTCCATCCCCATGGGACATCTTGCTCTAGGCGGTGAAGCCTAATTTAGAGCAAACCTGCTCCGATACCAATTGAAAGGATCAAGATACCCAAGAGGGGGGGGTGAATTGGGCTCTTTTTAATTTCTAAACGAGAATTAAACCTATAAAGAGCGAATTAACCCCATAGTGCCTACCGCTAGTGTGTCCTAGCTAGAAAGCGGTAGCAAGACAATAGAAAGCGAAAACTTCCTACACAATTCTAGTATGAATTGAAAGACAAGTGTGGAAAGTAATGCGATAAGAAAGAACTAGGGAAAGAGATGCTTGACACGGCGATGTTTTGCCGAGGTATCGAGGAGTCGACACTCCCCTAGTCTTCGTTGGAGCACCTCGCAAGGTATAGCTCCCCCTCAATCCCGCGCAAGGGATGAGTGCTCTCTACGGGCTGATTCTTCGCCACTCCGGCTCGGTGAATCGCCCACAACCGATCACAACATCGATGAAGAAGAGCCGCCGACAATCTTCCGGCGATCACCTTCCTCCAAGCACCACCGGACCGTCTAGGTGATGTCGATCACCAAGAGTAATAAGCTTCGATCTTCGCTTGACTCACTCAAGCTTCACAACTAGAGGATGTACACTTGAACTCTTGGATGAACTAGAGGAGAGGATGGATGGATTCGCGAATCACTCTCTCACTCTAGGGCTCTTGCTCTCTTCCCAATCTTCTCAACAAACTCAGCAACTCAAATGAGCAAAGGCAAGGTGGGAGAGAAGTGTGAGAGGCTATAAATAGTCCCTCAGAAAACTGCCTCGGGCTGACAACTTAAGTTGGCGACGGACGCTCCGTCGACTAGGCGACGAACGCTTCGTCGCATGCCCCAACGGCTAGTTCTGTTCATAGTTTGGGCGACGGATGCTTCGACGCCCTGCCCAACGGCTAGTTCTGACACGCTTTTCCCAGCGACGGACGCTCATCTCAGCGTCCGACGTGTCCGACGCAACACTCTGGCTCGGGCTGAAAAACACCCTCTCTGGAAGGTCGACGGACGCTCTCCAAGCGTCTGACGCCTGACCGACGGACGACAACGTCCGTCAGACCCTGAAAACTTAGCCAGAAAACATCTCCACTAGAAGGTCGACGGACGCTGTGGACTCAACCACCCAGCGTCTGACGCCTTTGTCCGACGCGACGGACAACGTCCGTCAGGAGCGTCCGTCACCCAGAAAACAGTTCTATCAACTTCGTTTTTCATCGCGATGAATATGGAAGTTGTTCTAGGCTATCTTACGGTCAACGTAGGCTTGCTTAGAGCTATGAAAGACAAGTGTGCACCACACCTAGTTCATAAATCTTTCCTAAGTCAAGCTACTAGTCTCAACCCCTCTTAATAGTACGGTCAAAGATAAAAAGAGAAGCCCTATCTATTTCTAAGTGCCCTTCATCACTTTATGGCACTTAGCCTATCATTCTAGGGTCTTCATCATGTCTCCTTGAAATCCGAAACGATATCCATCTTGGGGGCTAAGTGATGACCATTAATGCTCATTCTTGTTGATCACTATGGCTAAGCTACGCATAGCCTCTACAAAACACACGTTAGCCATAATAATCTCTAATTGTCGTTAATCACCGAAACCAACTAGGGCCATGATTCTTCAACATTCACAAGTTTAGTGTACATTCCGTACCCCCAAATTAGTTTTAAAAAGGGAAACTGGATGCCAAAACAGGATTGCATGGTCATCTGAAACTGAAGCCTTGCAGGTTGTCATCAGTGTCAACTCTAGAATCCTACCAAGTTGCGTATTTTATCGAAAAACCTAACATCACTTGTGCTAACTGCACTAGGCTCCTCCACAGGATCCTTAAAGTTAGCCTTCTCACTCAACTCTTCAAATGCATTAACAACATTCTGTAGTCTGGCAACAAATTCAATCAGAAGTGATGAAAATGTAGCCAAGGACAAGGCACTTGCACTTTCATATGTTTGGGAATCCTCATCTTCAAGTGGTATGTTTGGATGGAATGATCTACGAGCAGGCCAAGACAGTAGTGGCTTAAAACCGTCAATTGTTGATGCTGAATCAAATCTGCTAAGAAATGAATTTGCAAGAAAGCTCTTTGACTGATGCATTAAAGTTTGATCAACCATGGTAGGTTCCACCCCACCATTGTTGTTTTCTTTGGATTTCTTTTCTTTTTCCACAGCACTGGTGCCATCATTTTTGTTTTCCTTTTCCACAGCATGAGCACCATTTAAAACTTCTTTGATTCCTTGAGCTTGCTTGCTAGCATCCCATCTCTCAGTGTTCACCAGAAGATATGACTTCTCATCAATCTTTTTTTGCAACTCTTCAGCTGCCATGTGAACTTCGAACAGAATACCTGAAGAACTCAGCTTGGTCATTGTCTTAACTCTGCTTCCAAGCTCGCGCAACACTTTAGCTCCTTCCTGTCCCACTCTTTGAATCTCTCCAGCAAATACCCTTCTGCTTTCTGGAGGTGCCTAATGTCCATAATATATTTGTTTAGAAAAAAGATGCAGTCTCGACAGTTTGTTGTTGACATTAAATGGACAAACCTGAATTTCTGAAAGAATGCAACCATGTAATGCCATGACTGCAAAGGAACAGTGCCTCAATGCTCCACTAACTTTGGTGAAACTCCTCCAAGGATAGTTCATTGTTTTGTAAGGGCCATGGGGTGGCTCCCATATAGCAAAACCAATCTGAAAACACACTAGAAATTACCTAATCAAAATTCACCAATATACATATGGCAGACTGTTGATTGTTGAGTATAGAACAAGCACAAACCAGGGTTTCCTCCTGTGCTGATGCCTCAACAGCTGCCCTGTACCCACTATATAGAGGATCATCAGATGCTTGATACACAAGTATTTTTGAAGGAATCCTTTCATATTCCATGCATCTCAGATATCCATCAACGCAACCTAGAGCAAATGTCCAATGAACAGTAACAGGCATATAAGAACTTGATGTCATTACTTTGGCAGATTTGGCAAGAAATAAACAAGTCAGATGCATAATTGCCGGTTGAATAAGAACACGAAAAACAATATTTTAACTTTTTCCAGCATTGGAAATACTCTTTTAAGCAGAATGCAAGGTCATACCTTCCAAGGATTTTGCAACACCAGTGAAATTCTTTGCTATCAAGTTGTGCAAATCCTCTCCTGCCCAGATCGGGTAGATGCCTATATTGATTCCAAGACTGACAGCAGCACCAATAGCAATCAATATAAATCTGCTTGTAGCTGTATCAGTGAATTTCCCAGTGTTGTACCCAGAGACCATAACATAACAGAATGTCAATAAGAACACACGGAATCCATACTCATACGGCTTCATCTTCGGATGCAGCTTTGTCAAGGTTGTGAAAAAGGCTACCAATATAAACAAGGAAAATTGCACTTTAGATATATTCTAAAGCCCTGTTGAGAAAGAAAAAATGATTGCTCTCAGAATGTAATTTCTCACCAACAGTAAGGATGCTTGTTATAAGAATCACTTCCTCCAGTTTTCCCAGATGTTTGGACAGTTCTGCAACTGCTAGAGCAAAAGCTCCTGCAGTTAGTGTCCCCAATCCCCGATTAAACCCTTTGCTTAAGGTTGCACCTGCATCAACACTGATTCAAATCAATTACAGAATACGAACAGATAAGCCACTGGACTCATCTTCTCCAATTTTAAAATTTTCCGACTAATAAGGGTCCAAGTAGGTAAAAAATGATAAAGAAAAAAGCAAACAAGCACCTTAATAGACCAGTGACAAAAACGAAAGGTATAAACAAGAACAGCTTCCTTAGTGTCAAATAAGAAATCTTCCATCATAGTTAATCAGAGGTATACTTTTAAGTACCAAGTACTAAAAGAAGCAGTTCTCTATGTTTTTTTTTCAACTTTCTGCATCACAGAAACAATACCTACAACATTTAACAACCAATATTACCTTTTCTTCCAAATTTAATTTCTTTAGTCCATTTGAGTAGCCATTATTCTCTGAGCTCTTACATTAGACCTACATAGAAGGGTTTCCAAATAATTTTGATGATACCCATACTTTAATTACCAATTGTGACTGGATTAAATTTTAAGGTATGATAGTTTGGACTTTGAAGATGTCTCAAGAAGCATCTGGCCTAAATTTTAAGAATTGTGGTCCATCATCATTATAAATATAGTTTTAAAGTAACACATCCCACCCCCTGCCCACTAAACACAGGTTCGAAATAAAATATGCCATCCAACAGCATAAACTACGCAAGCACCATTTTTTAATCCATGTACCACCCGTCTTCAGCAATGTCAAAAGCTGCACCAGGTCTTCGACAATGCCAAATGCAGGGGCCACGCTAACTGAAGACGAGTTATCCTGTCTCTGCATGGAACAACTGATTCGCTCGGTTACCTAAAAGTGGACCCGTGTCGTACATTGCTGGGAGTACAAAGCTAACCTCTCTAGAATCATTGCCCAAAAGAAGAGATCTCATAATAACATTTTTAAGCTGGCAGTGGCAGGCCCGAGTGATTTGAATGCAACGGCAGTTGCTGATCTGCAGATCAGATGAAAATTGGACGGAACTGTTTATTCACCACTTCGATTCAATACTATGTATATGGCCATGCTCCAAGAACTGATGCGTCGGAACAGAGACAAGGACAGCAGGGACAGCAGGGCAGCACAAAGATCCCAACAGCAGATGAAGGCACGCAAGAGATTTGTCAAACGAAGGAATTTCAATCAAGACTGAACAGTAGAGGGACCATAGCAAAGATGACACCTTGAATTGAAGGCAAGTAAACCCAGAGAAGTAAAAGGCGGGCGCGCACCGATGCTGAACTCGAAAACGACAACGACGGTGAGGATTGCCCAGACGGAGTGGCTGACGATGTCGCGCGGCTCCCGGAGGAAGACGAGCAGCGAGATGAGCGCGAGCGCGAGCGCAACCTTCCCCGCGAACACGGGCTTCCGCGGGTCGGCCCGCGCGAACGCCCACAGCTCCGCCACCGCGCCGCACGCCGCCCCCCACCAGCGGGCCACAGCGCCGCCGGCCCGGCGGAGCAGGCCCTCCTTGGGCCGCTGCTCCTCGTCCCCGGCGACGCCGGGCTGGGAGGTGGTCGGCAGGGTCCAGGCCGAGGAGAGCAGCGGGACCGCCGCCCCGCGCTGCTCCTCCAGCGTCGACCACAGCGACCCCAGCCGCGCCGGCGGTGCCGGTGTTGGCGTTGGCGGCCGCGCGGGCGGCGCCACGGCCATGGAAGCGGTCAGCGGGCTGCTTACGGTTACGGGGGGGATGGATCGGCCTTCGGCCGGTGCGGCCTGCAGCCTGCAGGCGATCCGGGAGCGAATCGCACTGGCCTGTTGTTTGTTCTGGGCGCTCGGGTTTGGCTGGTGGCTGCCCTGTCGTGTCCGGGAGGGAGGATGTGGAGAGAAGAGAAGAGTGCAGACTGCTCTGTCTGCTTATCGTGCCTGCGACACCGCGGCTGTTTGTACAATACGGACGGAGTAGTACTAGAGTACTTTGTAGACGACGAGATCTGCTTGCTTCCGTATGACGGCGACGGTTTCTGCAGTTCTGTGGGCTGTGGCCTCTGCGGCCGTCAGCCCCGGTATGTTTTCTTCCCGTTGGGCTTGGGCTCTTTGATTTCTCGGAAATCTGGAAATGTGGCCCATCTCATTTGGTTTTGCAGACCGATGGGATGACTCTCATTTTGGAATATTCACCGGGTTTTTTTATACTCCATATAAGAATAAGAATATATGAAGTGAGCATTGTTGCTACTGTTTTTTTAAAACATTGTTGCTACTACATTGTACCTGCTTGAACGAGTAGTAGTAGAGCCCGTTTACATCAGCATGTTCGTTTGGTAGGATTATACACAGTTGACTGATTTTTTTGAGAGAAAAACACTATTCTGGCTAAATTTAAGCCAGCTGAAAAGCCAAACGAACAGACTGAATCAAATATATTATTATTCATCCCATAAAAACTATTCTCGCTTATTCAAAAGTCAAACATAAATAACTTATAAATCAAATATATAAATATTAATATTTATTACACATTTCCTAAACACCAGGCGACTGAAAAGTCGACTGCATTCAGGCGACGCTACCCCCCGCGCTCGCTCTCTCCCTCACGCCCCACGCCCACGCCCCACGCTCCACGCCGCGCGCCGCTTCCCTCTCTCTACCTCCGCGCGACGCCCGCAACCGACGCGGCCCCGCCCAGCTACAGCGGCGGCTCCTCCCCGACGACGCGAGGTAACCTCCCCCCCCTCCTCTTGGATCTGTGCACGTCATCTTCTTCTCTAACTCCGGCGAGCTCTCCCCCTCTTCTTCTTCAACTCCGGTGGGTATAGAAGGGCCCGACCGGGGGAGGTATGTAAGCAAGGCGGTGGGGATGGTTGTCGGGCGACTTAGGGGAGCTGGCAGTGGAAGAGGCGGACGGGAAGGTCGGGGGCGGGGGCGTCGTGGTCAGAGAAGACGACGGCGGGGAGGCCGCCGCGAGCGCGGTAGGGTCTCTGAAAGATCTCTATTATTTTGGGTAATTGATGAAACTTAAGTACTAACATAGCTCTAAGTGTTGAGTAGGCTTAGTACACAAGGAGAAGAGAAAAGGGGACAAGTGATGGAGCAAAGGTGGCTAAGGAGAGAGCTAGCAAAGGTTCCACACTTGGAGAAGAAGAGGAGTCCTTAAAGCTTTTCAAGGCAAAGGTATAATAAGGCTTTTCTATTTTGGTGGTCAAGACACCTAGCGGGTGTGATCACATTTAGGATAGGTAACCGTATTATAAAGAGGGGAAAATAGTTAGTGGTTACACCTATCAAGTGCCATTAGGAGTTCATTACATGCATTGCATCTAATCCTAATGAGCAACCTTGTAAAACCTGTTAAAATATGCCACACACATGCACAAGTCAGTGAAACACTTGGCGGTGGCACATGAGATCAAGGGAAGCAAAGAGAAGGAAATTCAGAGCAAGATAGAAGCATCGGACCAGTTTTGCATGAAAGCACCGGACCAAGGCAAGTGGTCCGGTGGCTGCTCCCAGCACTGGAGTCCAGGCAGTGAAGCGTCGAACCAGTGGCGAAGAGGAGCTCCGGACCATAGACGAGTGGTCCGAAGGCTCGGTCAGAAGCTCAGCAGAAGATCAAGGAGGCGTCGGACCAGTCTGCATGGTCCGGCGCTCACGTCCGATGGGGTAGTCCGGAGCTCGGGTGCTCCCTTCGTGAAAACATCAAGACTCAGAGGAGGCTCCAGACCACTCGGTATAGTCCGGTGGACTAGTCTGGAGGTGTGGTCCGGTGGTTGGGTGCTTACTGGACTCTGGGCTTGGCTGAAGTAAAGGCGTCGGACCAGGCGTCGGACCAAGGCGTTGGACCAAGGCAAGTGGTCCGACGGTGCCTGATCAGCACACCAACGGTCGAATTACAAAGCATCGGACCACTCGCTATGGTCTGACGGTGGTCACAGGAAGTGGTCCGGTGGTCACGTTCTGCAGCTCCAAAAAGAGAAAAACGGCTAGTTTCTTTGTGGAGGCTATATAAGGGTATGTGACTGGTTCTAGGAATCTCTCTTGTACATTTTGGCTGCTGCATACTCTTGTGAGCAAACCACACACACACTCCCACTCATCTCTTAGTTGATTTTGATCATCCATTTGAGTGAGATTTGAGTGTTCAAGTGCATTGCATGAGTGATTCATCTTAGTGGCACTTGGGAGTTGATACCGCTGCTAGTTTCTTATTACTCTTGGTGATTGCCTTCACCTAGACAGTTTGAAGCAAGCGGTGTGGATTCGAGAAGCTTGGTGATTATGCTTCGTTGACCACAAGTGAAGATTGTGCGGGGTTCTTGTGCCTTCCCCGCGGGAGATCGCAAAGGTAACTCTAGTGGATTGCGCGTGTCTTGGAGAGTCCTTATCTTGTGTTGGTTGTGAGGCACCCGGTGACGGGTTTGGTGTGTGATGCCAATTAGCTCTTGAACCCCAAGTAAGTGAGCCGACACAACAAGAACCTAGCTAGTGGGCAAACTAGTGAACCTTGGTGAAAAATCAAGTGTCATCCTTGTGTGATTGATTGGTGTTCTTGGAACTCTTAACTTGATTGGATCAATCCTCTACTCGGCGGTATAATCACCCAACCTATCTCTTTCATACTTGCAAGTAGTATATTAGGTTGTGCCTAGAGGGCTTATAGACTTGAGTAGGAATTGAGTGATCCTAGAGCTATTAGGATAGAAATTGTGATAGGAGGCTTCGTATCCTTTAGTTTGCTTTCGCTAGTCAAAGCTTCACCACCTTATTGTCTAACTTGTTGTTGAGTTTGTTTTAAGATTTCCGATTAGGCTATTCACCCCCCCCCCCTTAGCCTTGGGATAGGACCTTACACGTGGTATCAGAGCTAGTACACCGTTGATTTGAGGCTTAACAACCTACAATGTGATCATGGCTCATATCAACAACATGAAGAAACCACCAAGATTTGATGGTTCCAACTATGGCTATTGGAAGGTCAAGATGACCGCACACATCAAGTCAATTAGCTGAAAGGTGTGGCTTGTGGTGGACAAGAAGTTTGAGGTTGCCAATGTGGAGGCTCCAACTCCACAAGAGGAAGAGAAGCTTCAACACAATGACATTGCTCTTAGTGCCATCCATGAGGCTCTTGATGAGAAGGTCTTTGAGCAAATCAAGAATCTAGAGAGTGTTCGTGAGGCTTGGAAGAAGCTTGAGGAATCATTTGAGGGCACACAAGCCGTCAAGGGAGCTAAGGCATACATTCTCAAGGAGAAATTTGCAAGCTTCAAAATGAAGGATGATGAAAAATGTGCCGGAGATGTTTCATCGGCTTCAAGTGCTAGTCAATGATCTCACGGCTCTTGGTGAGAAGGTTGAGGACAAGGACTTCTCTCACAAGTTCTTGAGTTGTCTTCCATCCCGGTATGACACACTTGTGACCTTGATTGTGAGAGGTGGGCTAGACACCATGACTCCGAATCAAGTATTGGGATATGTCATGACTCAAGATGCTTATCGGGAGAATAAGAAAGAGGGTGTCAAGAAGGAAGACAAGAAGGATGAGAAGAAGAAGAGCATAGCCTTCAAGGCTACTTCATCACACAAGAGCAAAGGCAAGAGAAAGATTTAAGAATCAAGTGAAAGTGAAGATCAAAGTGCTAGTGATCTAGATGAGGAGGAGATGGCTCTCTTTGTGAGGAAATTTGGAATATTCATGAATAAGAAGGGCTATGGTGCAAGAAGAAAGAAGACTTCTTTCAAGAATCATGATGAACCAAGAAAGTGCTTCAAGTGTGGAAGCTTTGATCATCTCATTGCTCATTGTCCTTACAATAGTGACAAGGATGATGATGATCACAAGAAGAAAGGCAAGAAAGAGAAGAAACCCCTATTTTACAACAACAACAAGAAGAAGGGCTACTCTCATATTGTCACTTGGGATAGTGATTCTTCTTGTGATGATGATAGTGATCAAGAAAAGAAGATCACTACCAAGAAGAAGGCTTTTGCAAGTATTGCAATGAGGGACAAGATCTCTCTATTTGACACTCCATCATCATGCTTTATGGCTAAGTCCACTAAGGTACTTTCTCATGATGAGAGTGAGAGTGAGAGCGATAGTGAAAGTGAGGAGCCCTCAAAGGAGGAACTCATGGACATGCTTGAGCAAGCTAAGGATTACATTGACAAGAAGAGAAAGGAGTGCAAGAAATTGTGCAAGGCCAATGTGGCTCTTGAGCAAAATATTGATGAGGCCGTAGCATCTCATGAAAGGCTAATGGAAGCCCATGAGAAGCTAGTGAAGTCTCACTCTAAGCTTAAAAGAGCTCATTCCTCTCTCCTTGACCAAAGTAAGAAGGAGATTGCTCAAACATGTGACATGGGGGTTACTTGTGATATTCTTGATGAATCTTTCTATACTCCTATCATTGTTGCTCCCACTAACCCCTCTTGTAGCACTATCATTCCTATTTCATCTACTAGTGATGGTGTCACTTGTGATGCTTCACTAAAGGTGGAAAATGAAACCCTCAAGAAGGAGGTTACAAAGCTCAATCACTCCTTAGCTAATGCTTATGGAGGTGAGGACCACTTGCTTATGTGCTTGGGTAGCCAAAGAGCTTCTCTCTACAAAGAGGGATTGGGCTATGCCCCCAAGAAAGGCAAGGCCGCCTTTGTTTCTCACAAAACTCGTTTTGTGAAGAACACCGGTAGCTATTGCAAGAGTTGCAAGCAAGTTGGTCACAATGAGCAAGCATGCAAGAACAAGAAGGCCAAACAAGATGTATCCTCCATGAGAGTTGATTCATTATATGTACTTTCCAAGGGTACTAATGGCGTTCATGCCAAGTTTGTTGGTGCACCTTGGATGGCTTCAAAGAAGTCCATTTGGGTACCAAAATCTTTGGTAACTAACCTTGGAGGACCCAAGCAAGTTTGGGTACCTAAAAAGAATTGATCTCTCTTGTAGGTCAATTACAAAGCCAGAGGGAGACATTGGGTGCTTGATAGTGGGTGCACTCAACACATGACCGGTGATGGAAGGATGTTCAACTCAATTAACCAAGATAACACTCAAGGATTTGATAGTATCACATTTGGTGACAATGGCAAAGGAAAGGTGAAAGGGCTTGGGAAGATTGCTATCTCCAATGATCTAAGCATCAACAATGTGCTTCTAGTGGAAAGGCTTGAGTTCAATCTATTGTTGGTTGCTCAATTGTGTGATCTCAGTTTCAAGTGCATCTTTGGAGTGGAGGATGTGGAAATCATTAGTGTAGATGGTTCAAACATGATCTTCAAAGGATTTCGGTATGAGAACCTCTATCTAGTGGATTTCAATGCTAGTGAGACCCAACTCTCTACATGTCTCATCTAAAGGTCTAGCATGGGGTTTGGTTATGGCATAGAAGGCTTGGACATGTTGGCATGAAGAAATTGAACAAACTAATCAAGCATGATCTAGTGAAGGGCTTGAAGGATGTCACATTTGAGAAGGACAAGCTATGTAGTGCATGTCAAGCCAGAAAGCAAGTTGGCAACACTCATCCAAAGAAGAGCATCATGAGTACAAGCAAAGCTTTTGAGTTATTGCACATGGATCTCTTTGGGCCAACAACTTATATGAGCATTGGTGGCAATAAGTATGGATTTGTGATAGTGGATGACTTCACAAGATACACATGGGTATTCTTCTTGAGTGACAAGAGTGACACATTTGATTTCTTCAAGACATTTGTCAAGAGGTGTCAAAATGAGTTTGAAACAACTATCAAGAAAGTTAGAAGTGACAATGGGAGTGAGTTCAAGAACACAAGAATTGAAGATCTTTGTGATGACTTTGGAATCAACCATCAATTCTCTCCAAAGTACACTCCTCAATCCAATAAGATAGTTGGAAGGAAGAATAGAACCTTGATTGATATGGCAATATCAATGCTAATTGAATACAATGTTAGTGATTCTTTTTGGGCCGAAGCTATCAACATGGCTTGCTACTCTAGCAACCGTCTCTATTGTCATGGGATGCTTGAGAAGACTCCATATGAGCTATTAAATGGAAGAAAGCCAAACATTGCCTACTTTAGGGTGTTTGGATGCAAGTGCTATATCTTGAAGAAGAGAACAAGGTTGAGCAAGTTTGAAAAGAAATGTGATGAGGGATTTCTACTTGGTTACTCAACAACTAGCAAGGCTTATAGGGTATGGAACTTGACTAGTGGCATTCTTGAGGAAGTACATGATGTTGAATTTGATGAAACTCAAGGCTCTCAAGATGAAGAAGAAAACTTGGATGATGTGAGAGGTGACAAGTTGGTCAATGCTATGAAAGATATGGATATTGGTGACATTAGACCAAGACAAGTCCAAGATGAAGATGAAGATCAAGTAACCATTCCAAGTGATCAAGCTAGTGGTTCTCCAACTCAAGATCAAGAAAATGCAAGTGAAGATCAAGTTCAAGCTAGTTTATCATCTCAACTAAATGGCATCAACATACAAGTGCTCCAACCTACCAACATTGCAAGAGATCATCCCTTAGATCAAGTTATTGGAGGCATTCAAAGTGGTGTTCAAACAAGATCAAGATTGGCTTCATTTTGTGAGCATTATTCTTTTGTCTCCTCATTTGAGCCAACCAAGATTGATGAAGCTTTGAAGGATGTTGATTAGATCAATGCTATGCATGAAGAACTCAACAACTTCACAAGAAATCAAGTTTGGGAATTGGTAGAAAGACCAAAGAAGCACAATGTCATTGGGACCAAATGGGTTTCAAGAACAAGCAAGATCAAGATGGAATAGTGGTGAGGAACAAAGCAAGACTAGTAGCTCAAGGTTACTCTCAAGTTGAAGGTCTTGACTTTGGGGAAACATATGCTCCAGTGGCAAGATTAGAGGCAATAAGAATCCTATTGTCCTATGCTTGTGCACACAATATCAAGTTATACCAAATGGATGTCAAGAGTGCTTTCCTAAATGGGTATATCAATGAGGAGGTGTATGTTGAACAACCACCCGGTTTTGAAGATGCTAAGAAGTCCGACCATGTATTCAAGCTCAAGAAGGCTCTCTATGGGTTGAAGTAAGCACCTAGAGCATGGTATGAGAGATTGAGAAGCTTTCTTCTCTCAAAGGGGTTCAAGATGGGTTTGGTTGATACTACCCTATTCACCAAGAAGATAGGAAATGACTTGTTCATCTTGCAAATCTATGTGGATGACATTATCTTTGGATCTTCAAATCAAGACTTTTGTGAAGAGTTTGGGGAGATGATGGCTAATGAATTTGAGATGTCAATGATTGGTGAACCTAGTTACTTCTTTGGACTTCAAATCAAATAATTGAAGAATGGTACATTCGTGAGTCAAGGCAAGTACATCAAAGATATGATGAAGAAGTTTGGGCTAGAAGAAGCAAAAGGAATTAGTACTCCCATGGGGACTAATGGACATTTAGATAGTGACTCAAGTGGCATGATGGTAGATCAAACACTCTATCGATCTATGATTGGAAGCTTACTATATGTGACCGCCTCAAGACCGGATGTCATGTTTAGTGTATGCATGTGTGCAAGGTTTCAAGCATCTCCTAGAGGGAGTCATTTGAAAGCCACAAAGAAAATATTGAGATATCTCAAACATACACAAGAGGTTGGACTTTGGTTTCCAAAGGGGTCAAGGTTTGAATTGGTTGGATATTCGGACTCCGACTATGCGGGTTGCAAAGTGGATAGAAAGAGCACTAGTGGTACATGTCAAATGTTGGGAAGGTCACTAGTCTCATGATCATCCAAGAAGCAAAATAGTGTGGCACTCTCTACTGCCTAAGCCGAATCCATTAGTGCGGGGAGTTGTTGTGCACAACTATTGTGGATTAAAGCCACTTTGGAGGACTATGGAATTCAATTCAAGAAGGTCCCATTGCTATGTGACAATGAAAGTGTGGTGAAGCTCACCAACAACCCCTCCCAACACTCAAGAACAAAGCACATAGATGTGAGACTTCACTTCATAAGAGATCATCAACAAAAGGGTGACATTTTCATTGACAATGTGGGAACCGATGATCAATTAGCCGACATATTCACCAAGCCACTTGATGAGAAGAGGTTTTGCAAGTTGAGGAATGAGTTGAACATCTTGGATTTCTCCAACATGAGTTGATGCACCCCACCTATGACATGCATCTACTCCAACATAGCAAGGTACAATTGATTAACATATGCATTCATTCTTTGCTAGTCTTGTGTAGAGCATATAAACATCACTCATGGTAAGCTCATTCATGAAAATCAAATGTTTTTCTATGGACATATGACATCACTATAGCTTCTATGAGTTGATTGATCTAGTGATGGCATATGACATGTTGATAAGCTTGCAACCTCACATGTTTAGTCTAGAATGCTTACTCTTGTACTTAACCAATATGGTCAAGATAACCATTGCAAGATGTGTGAAGAAGCTTGTCCATGGTTTAAACCGTGTTAAGTATCTAGAACAAGTAATCTAGGTTGAATATAATTTGATAATTCACCCCACTATTTTCTACATTGACTTGATAAACAAATCTCTCTAAGTATCCTCAAGAGATACATGTTACTACAAGTGGTTTCCTTTGTGGTAATGTGTGACAAAGGGGGAGAAATTGTGTTAAAATGATAGTGAAAGGAGGAGAAATAGTAAAGGGGAAATATATTAAAATAAGAAACATGATAAGGAAAGAAACAAGTGGAATCTAGAAATAGGGAGAAATAGGGGGAGAAATAAGATTTTGAAAAATTGAAAAATTAAAATTTGAGCACACAAGTAGGGGGAGCAAGCCTATGAACAATTTGTTGCATTTGATTGTGCATTCACTCATATGCTTGTTTGCACTGAAGTTATAATTCTTTTTTCAAGTAGTTTCTTTCTTGTGTGGTGCATGACTAGTTGTAATCTTGATTGATGATTGGATCACTAGCATGCATAGGAAGTTAGCTAGTTATCCTATCTTGTCTATATTGTTTATTCCTTGTGGTGTCAAGCTAACCATGTTGCTAAGGGTGAAATGATAGGCGCACTTCGATTGGTATCACGCTTCAAAGGTCTACTCTTTAAACCTTAGCATCATGTCACAGTTTGTTAGTTGTTCACCCCTCCAAAAGTTCTATCTAAGCATGTGTGCAAAGCTTGATTCATATTCATAGAAGTTCACACATGTAGGGGGAGTTAACACTATCAAACTGTAACACCCCTGGTGTTAATCACTTAATTAAAACTTAATCATGTCATCATATGCATTAAGTACCACTCATTTGTTTGAAAACCTGGATATGCATTGAACTAAAATGAGTTTACTTGCTTATGTTTGATCCATGGTGTGATTGCAGGGTCATCTTTTCAAATTCCAAAATTTAAAATTGAATCCAAAACCTAATTCCCAGGGGGGTGGATTAAATCCTAAACATGATTTTCAAAATCTATAAAGAATTTGCATATGGTTGTTTAAACAATGTGACAGATCTCTGTTTGAATTGCATTTGTTGTGTTTATAGTTTTTCAAGTGTTGTTCAAGTTTTTAAAGTAATCTTAAAGGGGGTAAATACTTTTAAAAAGATTTTAAATTTCCAAAAATGCATTTTCATTTCTAGGCTGAATTTGAAAATATGCATATTGCCAAAAGTGAGTTCTTTGGTGTTGACATAGTTAAGGAAGCAGAAGAGAAAGTTAAACAGAAGAGCTATGCTGACAAGAGAAGAAGGCCACTTGAATACCAACCAGGCGATCATGTGTACTTAAAAGTCACGCCTATGAAAGGAGTTTCACGGTTTGGAGTAAAAGGCAAGTTAGCCCCTCGCTATGTCGGTCCATTCCCAGTTCTGGAACGCATAGGCAATATGGCTTATCGTTTAAAATTGCCTGACACTCTCTCAGCCGTTCATGATGTGTTTCATGTATCCCAATTGAAGAAGTGTCTTCAAGTTAAGGATACGATCGTTGAAGTTGAAGGAGTGCAATTAGAGCCTGATGTGACATACTCTGAGTATCCTGTGAAAGTTCTTGATCAGAAAGATCGAGTTACTCGTCGCAAGACCATCAAGTTCTATAAGGTTTAGTGGAACCAGCACTCAGAAGAGGAAGCTACTTGGGAATCTGAAGATTATCTTTTAGAGACTTTCCCAGAGTTTTATGCTTCTATAGCTTGAGCTGTTTTGTAAGACCTGGTCATAGTTGTAACAAGGATGATGTGAAAAAGAAAAGTTCTTATACGTTTCCTCTTCCATTACTTTGTTTCACCTTTAATCTTGGGACGAGATTTCTTTAAGGGGGAAGGGTTGTAACACCCTGGTGTTAATCACTTAATTAAAACTTAATCATGTCATCATATGCATTAAGCATCACTCATTTGTTTGAAAACCTGGATATGCATTGAACTAAAATGAGTTTACTTGCTTATGTTTGATCCATGGTGTGATTGCAGGGTCATCTTTTCAAATTCTAAAATTTAAAATTGAATCCAAACCCTAATTCCCAAGGGGGTGGATTAAACCCTAAACATGATTTCAAAATCTATAAAGAATTTGCATATGGTTGTTTAAGCAATGTGATAGATCTCTGTTTGAATTGCATTTGTTGTGTTTACAGTTTTTCATGTGTTGTTCAAGTTTTTAAAGTAATCTTAAAAGGGGTAAATCCATTTAAAAAGGTTTTAAATTTCCAAAAATGCATTTTCATTTCTAGGCTGAATTTGAAAATGTTCATATTGCCAAAAGTGTAGATCATGAAATTTGGAGAAATTTTTGGTGTTCTAAGTTTTTCATGAAAACCCCAGGAAGGTTGAGGTTTTTGCAAAAAGAGTCGCAGGGCAGTTTGGACATTTCACCGAACACCTGCATGTCGAGTTGAGTCATGGCGTCGACATCTGTCCGGCCACCTGCTGACGCCACCGCGCGCCTCATGGCCTCAGCGGGTGTTGCACCAGGTGTGTGGCAACGCCACGGCTCCGTTGCCGTCTACAAAACGGGACGACGTCCACCCCTGCCCTCTCTTTCCACGCTCGACGCCGCACGCTCTGCTCTGTTCCGCCGCCGAGTGTGCACTTCACGTCGCCGCGCTCGCACGAGCATTCCAGTCACTCCCAAACTCGCCATCCACCCTAATAGCTTTCGCCTTGAGCTATTACACCTTCCGCACTAGTTGGTTGAAGCTGCGAACGCGTGAATTGCCCGGCGCGAAGTCTTCTTCCTCGGCTCCGGCGAGAGTGTCGCCGCTCTGGTTCGCAGTCTCACCGGCTACACAGGAGCCACATTGTTCTTTTGGTTCTTGTTTCATCTCCCTTGTTCTTCACTGATTCCGTTGCTATCCTCTGTTTTGCAAATGGTGGACCGTAGCTCCGGGAACGTCGACGTTGCGCTCGGTTCATCTTATCCGCCGGCACGGTTTTCGTCGACCGGTCGTTCTGCTTCATCTCCGGCCACGATAGCAGGTGTTCCGTGACCAGGGTGAGTACCTCCAACTATCCGCGTGCTTGGTTTCCTTTGAATCGAGTCGTCGAGCTCTGTCCACGAGCGCCGCCGCGGTTCATGGTCGTCGCGACGGTGTGCTCGTCGGTCGTTGGCGTTAGTTGATCTTTTTCGAGTCGGAGTCTTGTGCTATCTTCACCTAGCCGTCCTGAGTATGTTCGCGTTGTCGGTTGATCGAGCACGTGTGTGTTTTGGCCGGCGCACGTCGCTCAGATCTTTGCCGTCCGCCATTGCCGTCGGCAAGGTCGTTTTGCTAAGGTTTTGCTTCGTTCTTGTTGCGGTCCGCGTTGTTTGGGGGGCGCTAAGCATGCTGGGGTTGTTGGTTGAGTCGATTACGGCTTGTACTCGCCGGCATACGCGCGACCGAGATCGGACCGCCGCGGATGTCGCCGGCGAGGGTGTTCTAAGGGATGGAAAGGGCTCTACCGTACCTCGATGGGTTCGGGATGACGAGTAGAGTCCAGCGCATGAGTTGGTTGAGCCGCTAAGTAGCCGCTGGCGACGCGCCGCCGTGTTTTGTGGTCACCGGCGCCGCTGCCCTATTTTTTTGCCACTGACATGCGGGACCCAAGTGTCAGTGAGTTTCATGAAGGTTTTTTCTAATTTCCAGTTTTGTACAGTAATGCTTTTTGTTATTTTTGTATGTTTATTTATGTGCATAAATAAATTCTGTAAAATTTTTCGTATGCTCTCTGTGATGTGTAGTATTTAAGAACAATATAACATGTCCATGTTCAGTATGTTTTTAATTATGTAAAAATGCTCAATGTAATTAAGAAATGTCCTTTCCATGATTTTTCATGCTCTGTATAATGCTCCAAAAATTTTGGGAATTTTTGTGTAACCTTTATACACTTATATCATGTTGTACAAAAAGTTTGGGAATTTTTGAATGAACTATTATACATGACTATTTATATAATTAGTTATAAAATGATTAGCAACCCTAATGACTTTAGGTTTTGAGTGATTTTGGATTGTTTATGATTAATGATCAACTGTCCAGTGACAACCACAGTATGGACATGTATGATGTATTGTTGTTTGCTCAGTTCTTTTGGATATTTTATTAAACTTAGTAATTACTTTAGTCATTTTGTAAATAAATTACTTTATGCTTTAGTTTAACTTTTCCTTCATGAAGGAAAGTTATACTCAAGATGTTTAATCTGTTTTGTTCATCTTTTAAGTGTTGTTTATGTATTGCAAATCATCATGTCTATCATTTCAAGCATCATCTAAGCATATCATTATATCGTGTAGATTGTTCGTTTGTTGGGTTGGATAATCCCTCTCTTGAAGGGGATTTCTCTCTTGCTGAATCTGAGCCTGAGTTTGTTTATCCCTCCAACCAAGGCAAGCCCCGGTGCATTCAAACTCTATCTTGTATTTAAAAATGTTTTCTTTAAAAATACTTATGGTTATATTATTGCATTATGGTAATTTATTAAATTCCTACTTGATGCATAGCCTAATCCTTGCACTTTTGTACCTTTACCTTGTCACTTGTTTTAAGATGAAAACTTTTGGCTAAAAAGCTTAGTATGCTTAGAGTTTTCTAGTAGATGATTTCCGGTCAATTACACATAGCCTATTGCTTCAGCAAATGGTTATGCTCTTTTGAGAAAGGTTGTTGTTGGAAGTAATAATTCATGACCGGACGGACTCGGTGTTGGTGAGCCATCAGATGTGGATATTTGATGAGCGGGTTCTTTCTGCCTGTGTCATTAGGGACCGTCCGTTGATGCATGACTAGGGTTTTGACTTTGGAGTACTTATCACATACTTTTGGAAGCCGAACTCTGGCTATTCTCGTCTTAAGAACGGTCAAACCGCACTAGGAGTGGAGAGATGGCGAGACTAGTGTGTCCCCTCCAAGTTAGCGAACTGGATGGAGGTGTATTGTGCTCTCGGGTGGTGGAACCCCGGTTTTGGCGAGAGGATCCAGGGAAAGGTAGTCATATGCGTGCTTTAGTGCTGCATATGGCGTGTGTTAGGGAAGCCCTAGCTGGGATAAACCGGTTCGAATCGTCGTGTTCCTCGGATATGGAAACATAACTCTGTCTTCTTCATCGTAGCTAATGAAACTTAAATTGGATACTTGTTGGTTCCTTTCATGGATGGTTTATTACCCTATTATCAACCATAAATTTAGATTGGTACATGAGTAATCTTTTAAATGAATAAAATAAATTTTTAATTCTTTTTATAAATGCTCATTTATGCAAAATACTTGATTCTTGCAAACCACCCCTTGAATCCTATGACTTGCATACCTTTTGTCCACTAAATATTTTTCTTTTGTCGGATAAGTCTTGTTGAGTACTCCGTACTCAGGGTTTGTTAACCCTGTTGCAGATGAGGGTCCCAGTCCGGTCTGTGTGGCTTCGTGTTGCATGACCGTTGTTTCAGTTGATGAGGATGAAGAGTAGTTGTCTTTGCTTGACTCTTGGACAAGAGTACCTTGGTTGTTTGTATATACTCTATCAGCAGCTTGGTATTTTGTTATCTTATGACACTTGAGTTATGTTTCAAAACTCATGGTTTGTAATATGACTTCAAATTTCCGCTACTTTGATGTAATATAAATTATCGTATTACTTCGACAATGTTCGTAATGAGGAGATCTTGTTTGGAAAGAGGTGAATGAACCGCTGTAAATTGGTGACACCTGACGGACTAATTAAGGAATGGATCATTTGTTTGGGATTAAGTCGGATGGACTATTAATCCTAGCAAGTGGGCCCTTTCTTAAAAGGTTTTGTCACAATTGGTATCAAAGCTCTCCTTATTACAGATCTTGCAGTTGTAAAATCTTTTAAAAATGATTTGGATCTTAAAATAAAATTTGTTTTGAGTCCAAAAACTTCTTTAACTTATCTCTTCTCTTGTTTAGATAATAGGAGAGTAGTTCTAGGAATATCAAGCTGATGGTATAAATATGGTTATATCTATATATATGCCTTATAAATATGTTATGTAAATATTATCGTATTCATAGGACGTATCATGCATCATGTCATACAACTTGGGATGGGTTTTAAAATTTTGTTCTTAATCAATTAAAATCTATCATGTTACTTACTTATCTCCTTTAAAATCTTGTCTATAGGATGGCTAGGACTAAGTGCACGGCTCGCAAGTCGTCTGGACCGTTGGGAGTTCCTCGCTACAGGCTGGCGTCACATGGATACGGTGGTGAGAGCAGCCAGCAGGGTGCTAGTTGTTGTGGTCGTCGCAAGCTGAAGATCGAGCACTTGAGGGCCGACCTGTGCTGGATGACGACCAACATGGACGAGTTTGCTAGCAGCACCCACGACCTGGAGGACAAGGTGGAGGAGCTGGAGGTTGAGTTGCAGCAATGTCAGGACCAGCTGGCAGAGAAGGATGCACAACTGACAGAGAAGGATGCACAGCTGGCAGAGAAGGAGACCCAGCTGGCCGACAAGACGACGGAGGTGACTCTCGCTGAGGGTTTCATGTACGAGGCGATGGGAGAGAGGAATGAAGCCTGGGACCGAGAGTTCTTGTTGTCTGAGATGTACCTCAACTTGGGGCACTATGTAGGTAAGCTTGAGGTGTACAACAATGTGCTTCATGAGGAAGTGCTTCACCTCACCAACCTGTTGAACCCCGAGTATCAGCAGCAGGCCATGGCAGAGGACCTGGGAGAGCTTGTGCAGGCAGACCTGTCCTTTGGGGACTAGTTGTTTGCACCCACTCCTGAGACTCAGGGTGGAGTTGAGCCATAGGTGATCGCTGAGGACGAGCCAGAGGTGGTGGTCCTTAGTGACGACGAGTAGTTCATGTATCGCCTAGCTAGCTAGTTCGAGTGCGAGTAGTGGATGTTGTAATATAATCTGCCTTTATCGTTTTCAGAACTCTTTAGTTTCAGTACTTGTTATGATGATCATGTAATATATGTTTGTGCACTTAGGTACTGTTATGTTTGTGTTCCAATAAAAGTATGTTTGTGCAAACAGATGCCTGAACATAACAATGCTGGGGCACATGATGGGGAACTTCCTGATCCACCCCTCCACCACCAACTTTGGCACAAACTTTGGCGGCATTGATCAGTGTCTCGGCGGATAATGCCCGCCTTTTGCATGAACTCGCTCAGCACCACAACCAAGGTGGTCATGGGAACCGGGGGCGCAATAATAATAATCAGGAAACGACTTATGTCGATTTCACAGACACCCGTCCTCTCCGGTGTTCACTAAGGCAGAGGAGCCATTGGAAGCTGATGATTGGCTCCGCACCATGGAGCAGAAGTTTGAGCTGATTAATTGCACCGAGGTGCAGAAGCCAGTCTTTGCAGCTCAGCAGCTTCGTGGTGCAGCTGGATCTTGGTGGTCGACCTTTACAGCTATGCAGCCTGCGGGTCATCGTGCCACTTGGACGAAATTTCGTGAGGCTTTCCGTGCACATTATATACCTGCTGGTGTGATGGAGTCTAAGTTGGAGGCGTTCCTGACTCTGAAGCAAGGAGATTCCACAGTCATGCAGTATGTGGGCAAGTTCAACCATCTTTCCCAGTATGCGGTGGAACATGTTAGTACTGATGCTAAGAAGAAGAGGTGGTTTCTCAGGGGGCTTTCAACTAAGTTGCATACCATGCTTAACCATAATCCTAATGCTACCTATCATGAAGTGGTGAGCATGGCTATCTCTGCTGAGAGTTCTCTGCGCATCCATAGGGAGGCAAAGAAGAAGAAATCGTTTGCTGGTTCTTCCAGTGGTGGTCAAAAGAGGCAGAAGATTATCTACCACCCTCAGAACCATAATCGCTTTCAGTATTGTCCTCCTCAGCAACAGTCTGGGCAGCAGTTCTCTGGGGGTTCTCAGTACCCTAGGTAGAATGCCGGTCCAACTAATCAAGTGGATGCAAAGCAAACTAGCAATGCCTGTTTCAACTGTGGAAAGGTGGGGCATTATTCCAATGTGTGTCCTCTTCCAAAGCAGTATAATCAGAAGTTTGCTGGGAGTCAGCAACAGCAGAAGCAGGGTGGTAATGCTGGAAATCAGAAGAACAAGACTGAGCAGAAGACTGGGCGGGTGTTTCATGCCCAGGGTGAAGGAATGCCCGAGGGAGAACCCGTATTACAGGGTATGTTTCCTATCAACAATCACCCTGCAGTTATTCTCTTTGATTCTGGTGCATCACATTCCTTCATTGATAAGTCGTTTGTGCTCAAGCATAGTATTCCTTTGTCTGAGTTAAAAATGGACTTTCATGTGCAAACACCGGGTGGTCGAATCTCAACTAGAGAGTTGGTATATCGAGTATCCATGGTAGTACTTCCTAACCAAGGTTTAGATGTGATCCTGGGGATGAATTGGTTACAGCAGCACAAAACTGTGATCGATGTGTTAAACAGAACTATCAAGGTAGATGTGCCGGACAGTAAATCTCAACTCTTGATTCAACTTTCTATGCCAAAAAGGGAAGTGGAAAAAGTCTATGTTATAACTGGAGTGGGGATATATGATATTCCAGTAGTGCGTGAGTTTCCAGACGTCTTTCCTAATGACTTACCTGGCTTACCTCCCGATAGAGATGTGGAGTTTTATATAGAGTTAAAGCCTGGCACAACCCCTGTCTCTAGAAGGGCCTATCGAATGCCTCCTAAAGAGCTAGCAGAGTTGAAGACTCAATTGAATGAGTTGCTCAATAAAGGTTTCATTCGACCTAGTTCATCGCCATGGGGTTGTCCTGCTATTTTCGTGAAGAAGAAGGACCATACTCTCCATATGTGCGTTGACTATCGTCCCTTGAATGAGGTGACCATCAAGAACAAGTATCCCTTGCCGCGGATCGATCTTCTCTTTGATCAACTCGCTGGAGCTACAGTGTTCTCCAAAATCGACTTGCGATCAGGGTACCATCAGATCAAGATTCGACCCGAAGATATCCCCAAGACGGCGTTTACCACTAGATATGGGCTTTGTGAATATCTGGTAATGTCGTTTGGTTGGACCAATGCACCGGCATACTTTATGTACCTGATGAACTCAGTGTTCATGCCGGAGCTGGATAAGTTCATTGTGGTCTTCATTGATGATATTCTTATCTATTCCAAGAATGAAGAGGAACATGCCCGCCACCTAAAAGTTGTCTTAACTCGATTGCAAGAGCATCAACTTTATGCTAAGTTCAGCAAATGTGAGTTTTGGCTGAAAGAAGTGCAATTCCTTGGGCATGTCTTGTCCAATGCAGGAGTAGCAATTGATCCTAGTGAGGTGAAGGACATTCTGGATTGGAAGCCACCAACGACAGTCCATCAAGTTCGAAGTTTCCTCGGTATGGCTGGTTATTACCGTCGGTTTATTCCAGACTTTTCTCGAGTCTCGAAACCCATTACCAGTCTACTAAAGAACCAGACCAAGTTCGTATGGTCTGATGAGTGTGAAGAAGCCTTTCATACTTTGAAGAAGTTAATGACCACAGCTCCAATGTTAGCTCAGCCTAATATTGAGAAGCCCTTCGATATATATTGTGATGCATCCAGTATTGGTATTGGGTGTGTCTTGATGCAAGAAGGAAGGATCATCACTTATGCTTCTAGGCAGTTGAAGAAGCACGAAGAGAACTATCCAACTCATGATCTTGAACTAGCGGAAGTTGTCCACTCTTTGAAGATTTGGCGGCATTATCTTCTGGGCAATCTTTGTCATATCTATACCGATCATAAGAGTTTGAAGTATATATTCACTCAATCTGAGTTGAATATGAGGCAAAGAAGGTGGTTGGAGCTTATTAAAGATTACGATCTTGAAGTGCATTGCCATCCAGGCAAAGTGAATGTTGTAGCTGATGCCTTAAGTCATAAGGGTAGTTGCAATTGTCTGAGCCTAAAGACGGTAAATTCTACTCTCTGTTATGAGCTAGAAAAGCTAGGCATATCTATGGTGCAGCATGGCAGTCTAGCTAATATCTCAGTAGAACTCAGCATTCGTGATCAAATTATCGAAGCTCAGAAAACCAATGTTGGCATCGCTCATCTTAAAGCAAAGGTTAAATCTGGAATACCTACTTGTTTCAAGTTAGATGAAGCAGATGTGCTTTGGTTCAAGAATCGTCTTGTGGTTCCCAAAGTTTTAGAGTTGCGACAAGCTATTCTTGATGAAGCTCATACTTCTCGTCTGTCCATTCATCCTGGAAGCAACAAAATGTACCAGGATTTGAGGCGGAAGTTCTGGTGGACAAAAATGAAGATTGAGATAGCAGGCTATGTGGCCAAGTGTGATACTTGTCAGAAGGTGAAAGAAGTGCGTTTGAAACCTGGAGGTCAACTTCAACCTTTACCGGTTCCAGTTTGGAAATGGGAAGACATCAGTATGGATTTCATAGTAGGTTTGCCAAAAACCTCAAGTGGTTATGATTCCATATGGGTCATTGTTGATCGACTTACCAAAGTCGCACATTTTCTACCACTTAAGACTTCACACAATGCTGCTGCTTATGCTAAGTTACACTTGGCAAGAATAGTAAGTATTCACGGGGTTCCTAAGACTATAGTATCGGATCATGGCACTCAGTTTGTCTCAGCTTTCTGGAGGCACCTCCATGAGTCACTTGATACCAAACTCTTGTATAGCACAACTTATCATCCACAGACTGATGGTCAGACAGAGCGGGTGAACCAGGTTCTTGAAGATCTTTTGAGATGTTGCATGCTTAACTTTGCGGAGAAGTGGGATGAATGCTTACTTTGGGTAGAGTTCTCTTACAATAATAGTTACCAGCAGAGCATAAGGATGTCTCCATTTGAAGCTTTGTATGGTCGGGGTTGTAGAACTCCTCTTAATTGGTCAGAACCCAGGGAACGTGAGTTCTTTGGTGTTGACATAGTTAAGGAAGCAGAAGAGAAAGTTAAACAGATCCGCATTAATCTTGAGATCGCCTAGTCTAGACAGAAGAGCTATGCTGACAAGAGAAGAAGGCCACTTGAATACCAACCAGGCGATCATGTGTACTTAAAAGTCACGCCTATGAAAGGAGTTTCACGGTTTGGAGTAAAAGGCAAGTTAGCCCCTCACTATGTCGGTCCATTCCCAGTTCTGGAACGCATAGGCAATATGGCTTATCGTTTAAAATTGCCTGACACTCTCTCAGCCGTTCATGATGTGTTTCATGTATCCCAATTGAAGAAGTGTCTTCAAGTTAAGGATACGATCGTTGAAGTTGAAGGAGTGCAATTAGAGCCTGATGTGACATACTCTGAGTATCCTGTGAAAGTTCTTGATCAGAAAGATCGAGTTACTCGTCGCAAGACCATCAAGTTCTATAAGGTTTAGTGGAACCAGCACTCAGAAGAGGAAGCTACTTGGGAATCTGAAGATTATCTTTTAGAGACTTTCCCAGAGTTTTATGCTTCTATAGCTTGAGCTGTTTTGTAAGACCTGGTCATAGTTGTAACAAGGATGATGTGAAAAAGAAAAGTTCTTATACGTTTCCTCTTCCATTACTTTGTTTCACCTTTAATCTTGGGACGAGATTTCTTTAAGGGGGAAGGGTTGTAACACCCCTGGTGTTAATCACTTAATTAAAACTTAATCATGTCATCATATGCATTAAGCATCACTCATTTGTTTGAAAACCTGGATATGCATTGAACTAAAATGAGTTTACTTGCTTATGTTTGATCCATGGTGTGATTGCAGGGTCATCTTTTCAAATTCCAAAATTTAAAATTGAATCCAAACCCTAATTCCCAAGGGGGTGGATTAAACCCTAAACATGATTTCAAAATCTATAAAGAATTTGCATATGGTTTTTTAAGCAATGTGATAGATCTCTGTTTGAATTGCATTTGTTGTGTTTACAGTTTTTCAAGTGTTGTTCAAGTTTTTAAAGTAATCTTAAAGGGGGTAAATCCTTTTAAAAAGGTTTTAAATTTCCAAAAATGCATTTTCATTTCTAGGCTGAATTTGAAAATGTGCATATTGCCAAAAGTGTAGATCATGAAATTTGGAGAAACTTTGGTGTTCTAAGTTTTTCATGAAAACCCCAGGAAGGTTGAGGTTTTTGCAAAAACAATCGCAGGGCAGTTTGGACATTTCACCGAACACCTGCATGTCGAGTTGAGTCATGGCGTCGACATCTGTCCGGCCACCTACCGACGCCACCGCGCGCCTCATGGCCTCAGCGGGTGTTGCACCAGGTGCGTGGTACCGCCACGGCTCCGTTGCCGTCTACAAAACGGGACGCCATCCACCCCTGCCCTCTCTTTCCATGCTCGACGCCGCACGCTCTGCTCTGTTCCGCCGCCGAGTGTTCACTTCACGTCGCCGTGCTCGCACGAGCATTCCAGTCACTCCCAAACTGGCCATTCACCGTAATAGCTTTCGCCTTGAGCTATTACACCTTCCGCACTAGTTGGTTGAAGCTGCGAACGCGTGAATTGCCCGGCGCGAAGTCTTCTTCCTCGGCTCCGGCGAGAGTGTCGCCGCTCTGGTTCGCAGTCTCACCGGCTACACAGGAGCCACATTGTTCTTATGGTTCTTATTTCATCTCCCTTGTTCTTCACTGATTCCATTGCTATCCTCTATTTTGCAAATGGTGGACCGTAGCTCCGGGAACGTCGACGTTGCCGCTCGGTTCATCTTCTCCGCTGGCACGGTCTTCATCGACCGGTCGTTCTGCTTCATCTCCGGCCACGATAGCAGGTGTTCTGTGACCAGGGTGAGTACCTCCAACTATCCGCGCGCTTGGTTTCCTTTGAATCGAGCCGTCGAGCTCTGTCCACGAGCGCCGCCGCGGTTCATGGCCGTCGCGACGGTGTGCTCGTCGGCCGTTGGCGTTAGTTGATCTTTTTCGAGTCGGAGTCTTGCGCTATCTTCGCCTAGCCGTCCTGAGTCTGTTCGCGTTGTCGGTTGATCGAGCGCGTGCGTGTTTTGGCCGGCGCACGTCGCTCAGCTCTTCGTCGTCCGCCATGGTCGTCGGCGAGGTTGTTTCGCTAAGGTTTTGCTTCGTTCTTGTTGCGGGCCGCGTTGTTTGGGGGCCGCTAAGCATGCTGGGGTTGTTGGTTGAGCCGATTACGGCTTGTACTCGCCGGCATACGAGCGACCGAGATCGGACCGTCACGGATGTCGCCGGCAAGGGTGTTCTTATGGATGGAAAGGGCTCTACCGTACCTCGATGTGTTTGATGATGAGTAGAGTCCAGCGCATGAGTTGGTTGAGCCGCTAAGTAGCCGCCGGCGACGCGCCACCGTGTTTTGTGGTCACCGGCGCCATTGCCCTGTTTTTGTGCCACTGACATGCGGGACCCAGGTGTCAGTGAGTTTCATGAAGGGTTTTTCTAATTTCCAGTTTTGCATAGTAATGCTTTTTATTATTTTTGTATGTTTATTTCTGTGCATAAATAAATTATGTAAAAGTTTTTGTATGCTCTCTGTGATGTGTAGTATTTAAGAAAAATATAACATGTCCATGTTCAGTATGTTTTTAATTATGTAAAAATGCTCAAAGTAATTAAGAAATGGCTTTTCCATGATTTTTCATGCTCTGTATAATGCTCCAAAAATTTTGGTAATTTTTGTGTAACCTTTATACACTTATATCTTGTCGTACAAAAAGTTTGGGAATTTTTGGATGAACTGTTATACATGGCTATTTATATAATTAGTTATAAAATGATTAGCAACCCTAATGACTTTAGGTTTTGAGTGATTTTGGATTGTTTATGATTAATGGTCAACTGTCCAGTGACAACCACAGTATGGACATGTATGATGTATTGTTGTTTGCTCAGTTCTTTTGGATATTTTATTAAACTTAGTAATTACTTTAGTCATTTTGTAAATAAATTACTTTATGCTTTAGTTTAACTTTTCCTTCATGAAGGAAAGTTATACTCAAGATGTTTAATCTGTTTTGTTCATCTTTTGAGTGTTGTTTGTGTATTGCAAATCATCATGTCTATCATGTCAAGCATCATCTAAGCATATCATTATATCGTGTAGATTGTTCGTTTGTTGGGTTGGATAATCCCTCTCTTGAAGGGGATTTCTCTCTTGCTGAATGTGAGTCCGAGTTTGTTTATCCCTCCAACCAAGGCAAGCCCCGGTGCATTCAAACTCTATCTTGTATTTAAAAACGTTTTCTTTAAAAATACTTATGGTTATATTATTGCATTATGGTAATTTATTAAATTCCTACTTGATGCATAGCCTTATCCTTGCACTTTTGTACCTTTACCTTGTCACTTGTTTTAAGATGAAAACTTTTGGCTAAAAAGCTTAGTATGCTTAGAGTTTTCTAGTAGGTGATTTCCGGTCACTTACACATAGCCTATTGCTTTGGCAAATGGTTATGCTCTTTTGAGAAAGGTTGTTGTTGGAAGTAATAATTCGTGACCGGGCGGACTCGGTGTTGGTGAGCCATCAGATGTGGATATCTGGTGAGCGGGTTCTTTCCGCCTGTGTCATTAGGGACCGTCCGTTGATGCATGACTAGGGTTTTGACTTTGGAGTATTTATCACATACTTTTGGAAGCCAGACTCTGGCTATTCTCATCTTAAGAACGGTCAAACCGGTTCGAATCGTCGTGTTCCTCGGATATGGAAACATAACTCTGTCTTCTTCATCGTAGCTAATGAAACTTAAATTGGATACTTGTTGGTTCCTTTCATGGATGGTTTATTACCCTGTTATCAATCATAAATTTAGATTGGTACATGAGTAATCTTTTAAATGAATAAAATAAATTTTCAATTCTTTTTATAAATGCTCATTTATGCAAAATACTTGATTCTTGCAAACCACCCTTGAATCCTATGACTTGCATACCTTTTGTCCACCAAATATTTTTCTTTTGTCGGATAAGTCTTGTTGAGTACTCCGTACTCAGGGTTTGTTAACCCCTGTTGCAGATGAGGGTCCCAGTCCGGTCTGTGTGGCTTCGTGTTGCATGACCGTTGTTTCAGTTGATGAGGAGGAAGAGTAGTTGTCTTTGCTTGACTCTTGGGCAAGAGTACCTCGGTTGTTTGTATATACTCTATCAGCAGCTTGGTATTATGTTATCTTATGACACTTAAGTTATGTTTCAAAACTCATGGTTTGTAATATGACTTCAAATTTCCGCTACTTTAATGTAATATAAATTATCGTATTACTTCGGCAATGTTCGTAATGAGGAGATCATGTTCGGAAAGAGGTGAATGAACCGTTGTAAAGTGGTGACACCTGACGGACTAATTAAGGATTGGATCCTTTGTTTGGGATTAAGTTGGATGGACTATTAATCCTAGCAAGTGAACCCTTTCTTAAAAGGTTCTGTCACACAAACCAACTTGGAAATGATTGACCACTTCCTTTTATAATCATATCTTCCAAGTGGTGTCAAGCATTTAAAAGTTGAAAACAAAATCATATTTCATATCATTTTATATGGGTTGTCATCAATTACCAAAAGGGGGGAGATTGAAAGATCTCTATTATTTTGGGTAATTGATGAAACTTAAGTACTAACCTAGCTCTAAGTGTTCAGTAGGCTTAGTACCCAAGGAGAAGAGAAAAGGGGACAAGTGATGGAGCACAGGTGGCTAAGGAGAGAGCTAGCAAAGGTTCCACACTTGGAGAAGAAGAGAAGAGGAGGAGTCGTTAAAGCTTTTCAAGGGAAAGGTATAATAGGGCTTTTCTATTTTGGTGGTCAAGACACCTAGCGGGTGTGATCACATTTAGGATAGGTAACCGTACTATAAAGAGGGGAAAATAGTTAGTGGTTACACCTATCAAGTGCCATTAGGAGTTCATTACATGCATTGCATCCAATCCTAATGAGCAACCTTGTAAAACCTGTTAAAATATGCCACACACATGCACAAGTCAGTGAAACACTTGGCGGTGGCACTTGAGATCAAGGGAAGCAAAGAGAAGGAAATTCAGAGCAAGATAGAAGCACCGGACCAGTTTTGCATGAAAGCACCGGACCAAGGCAAGTGGTCCGTTGGCTGCTCCCAGCACTGGAGTCCAGGCAGTGAAGCGTCGAACCAGTGGCGAAGAGGAGCTCCGGACCATAGACGAGTGGTCCGAAGGCTCGGTCAAAAGCTCAGCAGAAGATCAAGGAGGCGTCGGACCAGTCTGCATGGTCCGGCGCTCATGTCCGATGGGGTAGTCGGAGCTCGGGTGCTCCCTTCGTGAAAACATCAAGACTCAGAGGAGGCTCCAGACCACTCGGTATAGTCCGGTGGACTAGTCTGGAGGTGTGGTCCGGTGGTCGGGTGCTTACTGGACTCTGGGCTTGGCTGAAGTAAAGGCGTCAGACCAAGCGTCGGACCAAGGCGTCGGACTAAGGCAAGTGGTCCGACGGTGCCTGATCAGCACACCAACGGTCGAATTACAAAGCATCGGACCACTCGCTATGGTCTGACGGTGGTCACAGGAAGTGGTCCGGTGGTCACGTTCTGCAGCTCCAAAAAGAGAAAAACGGCTAGTTTCTTTGTGGAGGCTATATAAGGGTATGTGACTGGTTCTAGGAATCTCTCTTGTACATTTTGGCTGCTGCATACTCTTGTGAGCAAACCACACACACACTCCCATCATCTCTTAGTTGATTTTGATCATCCATTTGAGTGAGATTTGAGTGTTCAAGTGCATTGCATGAGTGATTCATCTTAGTGGCACTTGGGAGTTGATACCGCTGCTAGTTTCTTATTACTCTTGGTGATTGCCTTCACCTAGACAGTTTGAAGCAAGCGGTGTGGATTCGAGAAGCTTGGTGATTATGCTTCGTTGACCACAAGTGAAGATTGTGCGGGGTTCTTGTGCCTTCCCCGCGGGAGATCGCAAAGGTAACTCTAGTGGATTGCGCGTGTCTTGGAGAGTCCTTATCTTGTGTTGGTTGTGAGGCACCTCGTGACGGGTTTGGTGTGTGATGCCAATTAGCTCTTGAACCTCCAAGTAAGTGAGCCGACACAACAAGAACGTAGCTAGTGGGCAAACTAGTGAACCTTGGTGAAAAATCAAGTGTCATCCTTGTGTGATTGATTGGTGTTCTTGGAACTCTTAACTTGATTGGATCAATCCTCTACTCGGCGGTATAATCACCCAACCTATCTCTTTCATACTTGCAAGTAGTATATTAGGTTGTGCCTAGAGGGCTTATAGACTTGAGTAGGAATTGAGTGATCCTAGAGCTATTAGGATAGCAATTGTGATAGGAGGCTTCGTATCCTTTAGTTTGCTTTCGCTAGTCAAAGCTTCGCCACCTTATTGTCTAACTTGTTGTTGAGTTTGTTTTAAGATTTCAGATTAGGATATTCACCCCCCCCCCCCACTCTAGCCTTGGGATAGGACCTTACAGTCTCTCCGGAGCTCCGCTGCCGCTCAGCGGCGAAGCTCCGGCGAGACCCTACTGCGCTCGCGGTGGTGGGCAGCGGCGGGGGCGCGTGCGAGAGGAAGAAGAAGGAGTCGCCTGAACAAAAACATTTTTTTAGGCACCTAAAAAATAGCAACACCCTATTTATTATACATAATTAGTATTATTAGATAGTTCACTAAATATATTTATTATTTAAATATACAAATATTGTTAATATTTTCTAAAATTCTAGAGGGGCTCTAGATGAACTAGGGTTTATGGATCTGGATGACTAGATCTCAAATGACTTAGACTGAATGGAACTCCAGTACCCTGGGGTGGAATCTGCCCTCTATTTATAGCCTGGTGGGGTGAACATCAGCCGTTGGATTAAACTGACTTAATGTAGGGCCGAGATGACTCCTCAAAGGCGGTGGAGGAACACTCCAGAAGGTGATAGAAGGTGGGCCCACTGGGTGCCCGGCCGGCCAGGAGTGGGGCCGGTCGGCCCCACCTGGCGGCACCTCGTGGCCTGCTTCGTTCCGGTGTCTTCTGGATCCTTCTTGAGTATTTTGGAAAATATCTCGTCGCGGGATTTTTCCAATATTTATTCTGATTTGATTCCCTTTATTACTCTTTTCTGGAAGTCCTTGGAAAATAATAGAATACCAAAACTCATGGAATTTGTCAGATAAAGCCCTATACCTCTATATTTTCCATATGGTTGATCCATTTATCGTGTTTATAATTATATTAAATATTGACGTTAACCACCGTCAATAGTGACCTACAACTACTAGATAGTGATTTGTAGGGGCGGTTGAAAGCCCAAGTTTGGTTTTGGTTAATTGATGAAACCTATGGACTAACCCTATTGCTAAGTGTATGATCAAGATAGGGTGATCCAACTTGACAAGTGGAGCTAGATGAAGGATCATGATGGATCAAGTGCTCCATGACTAAGGAAAAGAAGAAAGAGAAAAACAAAAATGGGCTCAAGGCAAAGGTATATCATAGGGCCATTTTTGGTTTAGTGATCAAGACACTATAGAGAGTGTGATCACCTTTAGGATAGATAGTCGTACTATCAAAAAGGGAAAACTCGTGTCGATTGCGGTTATCATGTGTCACTAGGTCATTTGCATTGCATATCTAAAATGAACCTAAGTGACATAAAATGAAATATAATCCAAGTTAATTAAAACTAAAAGCTAACACACGTGCACAAGTGTTGTAACACTTAGTGTTAGCTCACATGAACTTGGAGAAAAGAAGGCAGCTCGGTTTGGACCAAGGAAGGGCTCCGGATGGTGGTCCGGACACTAGGGATGCGCTGTCCGGACAAACGGTGACGCGTCTGGAAGCATACCCTAAGCCTCGGCCTCGGCACACAGGAGGTCCGGACAATACTCTTTGTCCGGACGCAGAGCTCCGGACGCGGCGTCCGGAGTTTGGCGCTCTCTGGACTCTCTCTAATGGAGCGTCCGGACGCTATGTGTCGTCCGGATAGGGCACTCCGGACAACCGTACGGAGGTTTGGAGCTCTCTGAATCGGCTCTGCATAGAGTCTGGACAATGGCGTCAAAGGTCCAGACTCACACTGTTCCCCGCGTTCGGAGACACACGGCGGCACCAGAAGAGGGCGCCAACAGCAGGATTCAAATGAGAGAGGGTCCGGACGCACAACCATTGGTCCGGACCCCCTCACTACTTGCATCCGGAGTCACTCAGAAAATCGAGATGAAGGGGCAAAACGGCTAGTCTTTGGTGGAAGGCTATAAATATGTTTTGGCTGGCTCCTAGGGCTCTCTCTTGAAACTCTCATTCATTATCACTCATTGTGCTTGCTTGAGATAGCCCCCAACTCATCTTTCTTTACTTCAATTGCATTCTTGTGAGAGTTTGAGTGAACCAAGTGCTTTGATCATTGCATTGCATCTTAGTGGCACTTGGTCATCATCATCGCCGTGGGATTTCTTGTTATTCTTGGTGTCTGCCAACACCTAGACGGCTTGGGCGATTGAGGAAGCTTCGGCGCGATTGGTGATTGTTCGTGGCCGGCTTCGACGATTGTGAGAGGGCTTGTACCCACCTTGGCGGAGCGCCAAAGGGTAACTCTAGTGGATGGCTCATGTCATTGAGTTACTCTCATTTGGGTGGATTCTTGTGGCGCCCGGATAATGGGCTAGGCTTGTGATTGCCTATTAGCCACCGAATCACCACTTGAGTAGTCGACACAACGGAGACTAGCTTGGTGGCAACCAAGTGAACCTCGGGAGAAAAATTGTGTGTCAACTTGTCTCCCGGCTACTCTTTGGTATTCATTGTGATTGGTTCATCATATTGCAATCTATACATCACAAGGCATCGGTATAATAATCACCCTCTTCCTAGCATTTACATTCTTTCATATCTTGCTTATTTAGCTCTCTTGCTAGGTTGTTAGTTGTTCTTCCTAGCTTGTGTTAAGTGTCTTAGGTTCTTGCTATTGTTTGTTAGACACTTGGCTAACTAGATTTGCTTGAATATGTGGCTTTGCACCCCTAGTAGATCTAGAGCAAAAAGCTTCACTTAAGTGTTAATCTAACCTTTGCTCTAGTGGTTTGTAGAATTTTTATTAGGCTATTCACCCACCCCTCTAGCCATCGAGGACCTTTCAGCGGTTGAAAGGTGTAGATATGGCTAGAGGGGGGTGAATAGCCTATTAAAAATTCTACAACAACACTTAAGCAAACTTGTTAGAATAAAACACGGCTTTTAAGCAAGTTTGCTTTAGCTCTACGGTTAGGCAAGCCACCTACCAATTCTAGTTACTAGCAAGATGTCTTCTATGTCACACACAAGAGCTAGATAACCAGTGCTCATAGACTAAGCTACACAAGCTAAGCTAGAGGCTCTATTTTGCAAGAATGTAAAGAAAGTAATGCAAAGCTAGAGATAGAATGGTTATACCAACGTGAAGAGATAAACCAATAGATAACCAATCACAATATGAATCCTCGGTAGAGACAAGTTGACACAAGATTTTTTACTGAGGTTCACTTGTTTGCCAACAAGCTAGTCCTCGTTGTAGCGATACACCCACTTGGAGGTTCATGCGCTAATTGGCAATCACAAGCCAAACCCGTCACCGGGTGCCGCACAACCAACACAAGATGGGGATCCACAAGCTATGCGGAATCCACTAGAGATACCTTTCGCGAATCTCCCGCGGGGTAGGTTCAAGAACCCCTCACAATCTAACAATCGGAGCCAGAGACAATCACCTTCATCCGCTCAACGATCCTCGTCACACCAAGCCGTCTAGGAGGTGGCAACCTCCAAGAATAACGAGAGCTTCGTGATGATGACAATCACCAAGTGCCACTAGAATGCAATCAACAAAGCAATGCACTTGGATTCACTCAATCTCTCTAGAATATGTCAAATATGTTTAGAGGATGAGTGGTGGAAGCTTCTCAAGCAAGCACAAGTGTGTGAGTGAGTAGAATGTGCAAGAGATTGCCCCAAGGGCCGGCCATACCACCTTATATAGCCCACACTCAAACACTAGCCGTTTTGCCCCTCAAACCGAGCCTCTACGTCCACTCCGGAGGCGCTTTACACAGGGGGTCCGGACCATAGATAGCGTTCGGACCCACAACCAGCCGAGAGCCAACGACTCTGAGTGAGCCTCCGGTCGCATGCTCCGGATGCGCGCAGGGCGCCAACCGGACCAACAGCCATGCTTCCGGTGCCCCTACTAGTTCAAACGAACGCTTTCCCACTCGCGTCTCAGCGCACAACAGAGCGCCACGTGGATCCGGATGCACACAACAGTGCGGGTCCGGACCAACGCCTCCCAGGTCCAGAAATAAATCCCAGAGAACCCGAGAGCTCACGAGAGCTCGCAGCACCTCCGGACATGCGTCTGGTTCCTCCATCCGGACTAATACCCGCGTCCGGTTCATTCACACAGAGAGCAACAGAGAGCTCCAAGACTCCGGACACACGTCCGATGCCCTGCGACCGGACCAACAACTGCGTTCGGATGCCTCTGCTTAGCGCTGCTAGCTAGGGTATGCCTCCGGACCCATCACCGATGGTCCGGACCTGCTGCCCACCCTGCGTCCGGACCTCTTCTTCTGTCCGAAACTTCCTTCAACCTTCTTCCAAGCTTCCAAGAGTCAACACTAAGTGATTCCAACACTTGTGCACGTGTGTTAGCTTTTAGTTCACAATTATCTTGGATTAAGTTGGTTGTTTCACTAGTTCAATTGATTTTAATGCAATGCATATGAACCTAGTGGCACATGATAACCGCAATCATACTTAAGAGCTCCCTCCTTGATAGTACGACTATCTATATCCTAAATATGATCACATCCTCTATGATGTCTTGATCACCAAACCGAAAATGGTTCCTAGCAATCACCTTTGCCTTGACACCATTTTCCTTTCCACCACCATGCTAGAGCTTGTGCCATCCACTTGATCCACCTTGCTCCATCATATGGCATGTACCAACCTTTCTCATGATTCAAACTTAGAGATCAAGGTTAGTACTTAGGTGGGTTTCATCAATTACTCAAAACCAAAACACATGGGGACTCTTAATCTCCCCCTTTTTGGTAATTTATGACAACCCTTCCAAAAAGATATGAAATATAATCATTTTGAATTTGAGTTGCTTGTCCAAGCATTTTAATCAAATATTCAAGATTTGGACAAGTTACACAAATTCGGTTTTGGTAGTTATTAGCTCTCCCTACATATGTGCTTCATGAGTTTGGTTCAAGTTTTGCACATATGTATAGATAGACATTGTGGGAGAGGAAATGGCTACCAAATGATGCTAAGGTATAAGTGTAGACCTTTTAAGCGTGATACCATCGGAGTGCGGAAATTAGAATCACCCTTAGCACCATGATTAGCTAGACACCACTTGAAACAACAACTAGATAACCTCGTGAGATCAATATTAAGAGCAAGGTTTCTAGAGATTACTTGAAACTACAAGGGTCAAAGCTAATCAACCTATGCATACTAGTATATCAATCATCATTCATTTTGGATCACTAGCAATCACCACACAAGCATGAATATATGAATTTAAGTACTTGTGCAACAATACATATGAGGATGCAAGCATTCAAATGCAACAATAGTGTTCATGAGCTTGCTCCCCCTATTTGTATGTTCTCTTTCAAAATTGATTTTTTATTTTCTCCTTTTATCTTTCATTTCTCCCCATATGTCATATATCTTTTGATTCTCCCCTTTGGGCAATTTTATATCTTTTCACATAATTTCTCCCCCTTTGTCATCCAATTGACACAAAAGGGTGGGACCAATTATAGATATTCAAGTTTTAGCTCCACCTAAGTGTGAGATAGGATGAAAGATTGTTTTCAACTTTGGTTTGAACTAAGCTACTTGCCCAAGATATTTAATTCGGTTTAAACCATAGACAAGCTTGTTCACACATGCTAAGATGGTTATCTTGCCTATGTTGAATTAAACATTTGAGTTCATAGACATAGAGAAAACACTAGGATTGCAAGCACATCAACATGTCATATGCCACCACTAGATCATATCAACTCATAGAAGCTATAGTGGTACCATATAAGAATCAAATACATTTTATTTTTCATGAATGAGCCTAGAAGCATGAGTTATGTCTAAATGCTCTACACAAGTCCTAACAAGGTATGCATGAATGCTCTCAAATCAACTTTTACCTTGCATTGTTGGAGTAGAGGCATGTCATATAAGTGAGGGTGCATCAACTCATGTTGGAGAAATCAAGTATGGTCAACTCATTCCTTAGCTTGCAAAACCTTTTCTCATCTAGTGGCTTGGTAAAGATGTCGGCCAATTGATCTTCGGTGCCAACACTAGTGATAGAAATATCCCCTTTCAATTGATGATCTCTAATGAAATGATGGCGGATATCAATATGCTTTGTTCTTGAGTGTTGAATCAGATTGTTGGTGAGCTTGATTGCACTTTCATTGTCATATAGCAATGGCACTTGCTTGAATTTGACTCCAAAATCATTCATAGTAGCTCTCATCCAAAGGATTTGTGCACAACAACTCCCCGCACTAATATATTCAGCTTCGGCGGTAGAGAGTGCCACACTATTTTGCTTCTTTGATGGCCATGAGACTAGTGATCTTCCAAGCAATTGGCAAGTGCCCGATGTGCTTTTCCTTTCTATCTTGCAACCCGCATAGTCCGAGTCGGAGTATAAGTAACTCAAAGTTTGATCCTTTAGGATACCACAACCCTACATTAGGTGTATGCTTCAAGTATCTCAATATCCTCTTTGTGGCTTTTAAATGACTCTCTCTTGGAGAAGCTTGAAACCTTGCACACATGCATACACTAAACATGACATCCGCTCTTGATGCGGTCACATAGAGCAAGCTACCAATCATTGATCTATATAGCTTTTGATCTACCATGCTTCCACTAGCATCACCATCCAAATTTCCATTTGTTCTCATTGGTGTACTAATAGACTTTGCATCATCTAGATTGAACTTCTTGAGCATGTCCTTGATGTACTTGCCTTGACTAACAAAAGTCCCATTCTTCAATTGTTTGACTTGAAGACCAAGGAAGTAACTAAGCTCTCCAAGCATAGACATCTCAAACTCATTAGCCATCATGTTTCCAAACTCTTCACAAAACTCTTGATTGGTTGACCCAAAGATAATGTCATCCACATAGATTTGCAACACAAACAAGTCCTTCCCAATCTTCTTGGTGAATAGGGTAGTGTCAACCTTGCCCATAATGAATCCCTTAGAGAGGAGGAAATCTCTCAACCTCTCATACCATGCTCTAGGAGCTTGCTTCAAGCCATATAATGTCTTCCTTATCTTGTACACATGGTTGGGTTTCTTGTCATCTTCAAAACCGGGTGGTTTCTCAATAAATACCAATTCATTGATATACCCATTGAGAAATGCACTCTTCACATCCATTTGATAGAGCTTGATATTGTGAGCACAAGCATAAGCCAATAGAATCCTTATTGCTTCTAGTCTTGCCACCGGTGCATATGTTTCTCCAAAGTCAAGACCCTATACTTGAGTGTAACCTTGTGCAACTAGTCTTGCTTTGTTTCTCACCACTATTCTATCTTGATCTTGCTTGTTGCGAAAGACCCATCTAGTGCCAATGACATTGTGGATCTTTGGTCTCTCAACTAGCTCCCAAACTTGATTTCTAGTGAAGTTGTTGAGTTCTTAATGCATAGCATTCACCCAATCAATATCTTGCAAAGCTTCTTCAATCTTGGTTGGCTCAATAGATGATACAAAAGAACAGTGTTCACAAAATGAAGCCAATCTTGATCTTGTTTGTACACCACTTGTGATATCTCCAATAATATGATCTATAGGATGATCTCTTGCAATAGATGTAGGTTGGAGTATTGGAAGTTGATTGCTTGTGCTTGGTTGATCATTGGGTAGAGTAGATGAACTAGCTTCTTGATCTTGAGTTGGAGAGGATGAACTAGCTTGATTGTCATTGAGTTGCACATTAGATGAAGGATTCACTTGATCTTCACTATCTTGCTCATCATCCACTTGCCTTGGCATAATGTCCCCAATATCCATGTTCTTCATTGCATTGGCCAATGGTTCATCTCTCACATCATCATGGTTGATATTATCATCTTGAGATCCATTTGTTTCATCAAACTCCACATCATGTACTTCCTCAACTATGCCATGAGTAAGATTCCATACTCTATAAGCTTTGCTTGTAGTTGAGTAGCCAAGTAGGAAGCCTTAATCACATTTCTTCTCAAATTTGCTTAATCTTGCACCTTTCTTCAAGATATAGCATTTGCATCCAAATACTCTAAAGTATGCAATATTTGGCTTTCTTCCATTCAATAGCTCATAAGGTGTCTTCTCAAACATCTTGTGACAATAGAGTCGGTTGCTATAATAGCAAGCCGTGTTGATAGCTTCGGCCCAAAAAGAATCACTCACATTGTATTCACTAAGCATAGATCTTGCCATATCAATGAGTGTCCTATTTTTCCTCTCAACAAGCCCATTTGATTGAGGTGTATACTTGGCCGAGAATTGATGTTTGATTTCATATTCATCACAAAGCTCATCAACTCTAGTATTCTTGAATTCACTACCATTGTCACTTCTTACTCTCTTGATAGTTGTTTCAAATTAATTTTGGCATCTCTTGATAAAGATCTTGAATGTATTAAATGTTTCACTCTTGTCACTCAATAAGAATACCCATGTATATCTAGTGAAATCATCAACTATCACAAAGCCATACTTGTTTCCACCAATGATAGTGTAGGAGATTGGTCCAAACAAGTCCATATGCAAGAGCTCAAATGGTTTGCAAGTACTCATCATGCTCTTACTAGGGTGAGTATTTCCAACTTGTTTGCCGGCTTGACAAGAGCTACATAGCTTATCTTTTTCAAAGACCACATCTTTCAAGCCTCTAACTAGATCATGCTTGACTAGTTTGTTCAATTGCCTCATTCCAACATGACCAAGCCTTCTATGCCATAACCAACCCATGCTAGATTTGGATAGCAAGCAAGTTGACAATTGAGTTCCTTTGGCATTGAAATCAACTAAGTATAGATTCTCATATCTAAATCCTTTGAATATCAAGTTAGAGCCATCTACACTTATGATCTCTACATCATCAACTCCAAATATGCATTTAAAGCCTAGATCACAAAGTTGAGCTACGGATAGCAAGTTGAAGTTCAAGCTCTCTACTAGCAACATATTTGATATGTTCATGTCATTGTATATAGCAATCTTACCAAGCCCTTTGACTTTGCCTTTGCCATTGTCACCAAATGTGATAGATTCAATCCCATTGCAATCATTTTGCTTGATAGAGTTGAACATTCTTGAATCTCCGGTCATATGTTGAGTGCACCCACTATCAAGCACCCAATGCCTCCCTCCGGCTTTATAATTGACCTACAAAACAATTTAATTCTTCTTAGGTACCCATACTTGCTTGGGTCCTCCAAAGTTAGTGACTAAGGACTTAGGAACCCAAATAGCTTTCTTCTTTGATCTCTCATTGGGTGTACCCATGTACTTAGCTATCACACCTTTCTTTCCCTTGGTAAGCATATAACTAAAATCAAAGCGAATACATGCATGTGTAAATTTTATCTTGCTTTGGTTTAGTTTGCAATAATGATCATCATGCCCTACTTTCTTGCAACTAGAGCAAAACCGACCATTTCTCTTCACAAAGCAAGGCTTTGGAGTTGCAAAGGTCGCCTTTCCTCTCTTGGGGGTATAGCCAAGTCCCTCTTTGCAAAGGGAGAACCTTTGGCTACCCAAGCACTTAAACAAGCGGACGTCTCCACCATAGGCATTGCCTAATGCTAGAGTGAGCTTACCAACCTCCTTCTTAAAGTTCTCATTCTCAACCGTTAGTGAAGCATCACAAGTGACAACATCACTAGTAGAAGAGGTAGAGTTAGATGTGCTACAAGAAGGGTTAGTTGGGGTGATGATGATGGGTTGATAGAATGATTCATCAATTATATCACAAGTTATACCCATGTTACTTATTTGAACATGCTCTTTCTCATTTTGCTCAACAAGAAGTGAATGACCCTTTTCAAGCTTAGAGTGAGCCTTTTCAAGCTTAGAGTGAGCTTTGCCAAGCTTCTCATGGGCATCTGTTTTCCTCTTATGAGTAAGGTTGAGCTGATCAAAGGATTGCTTGAGAGAATGATTCTCTTTTCGCAATGCTTTGCACTCCTTTCTTATGAGATCAAAGTGAGTCTTAGCATCTTCCAACATTGCAATTAGTTCATCTTTAGTGGGTTCATCATCATCATCATCACTAGAGTCACTCTCATCATCGGATTGTACCTTAGTTGGCCGAGCCATGAAGCATGTAGATGGAGTGTCAAAGAGAGAGATCTTGTTCTTCATAGCAATGCTAGCAAGAGCCTTCTTCTTGCTTGATCTCTTCTCATCATCATTTGAGTCATCATCTTCACTTGAATCACTATCCCAAGTGACAACATATGAGCCTCCCTTCTTGCTCTTCTTGAGAAACATCTCGCTCTCTTTCTTTTTTTTTCTTCTTGCTCTTCTTCTCATCTTCATCATCACTATGATGTGGGCAATCCAAAATGAAGTGATCCTTGCTATTGCACTTGAAACACCTCTTGTCATTGTTCTTGCTCTTGAAGGAGTTCTTCTTCATTATAGCTCTATAGCCCTTCTTCTTCATGAACTTGCCAAATTTCTTGACAAAGAGGGCCATTTTCTCTTCATCATCTTCATCATCATTACTTGAGCATTCATCATTGCTTGATTCATCACACTTTGCTTTGCCCTTAGATGATGATGTGGCTTTGAATGCCACACTCTTCTTCTTTTCTTCTTTCTTGTCATCCTTCTTTTCTTTGTTCTCTCTAATCTTATCCTTGTCTTCTCTAAAGGTGTCATCGGTCATCACCTCACCAAGAATTTGGTTTGGTGTCGTTGTGTCCAATCCACTTCTCACCAATAGAGTGACTAGCATCTCAAATCTTGAGGGAAGACTTCTTAGGAACTTGAAAGAGAAGTCCTTGTTCTCCACCTTCTCTCCAAGTGACTTAAGGTCATTTACAAGCACCTTAAGCCTATTGAACATCTCGGGCACGTTCTCATCTTCCTTCATCTTGAAGCTAGCAAACCTCTCCTTCAAGATACAGGCCTTTGCTCCCTTCATGGATAGAGTCCCTTCATATGACTCTTCTAGCTTCTTCCAAGCCTCATGAGCACTCTCTAAGTTTTTGATTTGCTCAAAGACTTCCTTGGAGATTGCCTCATGTATTGCACTCAAGGCAATATCATTGTTTTGGAGCTTCTCCTCTTCGGCCGTGGTGGGTGCCTCTTCATTTACCACCTCAAACTTCTTGTCAACCACCAACCATATCTTCCGGTTGATTGATTTGATATAGGTGGTCATCATAGCCTTCCAATAGCTATAATTGGTGCCATCGAACTTAGGTGCCCTCTTGGTGTTGCTGATATGAGCCATTTTAACATCGTGGGATGTTAAGCCTTTGTAGATGGTGTACTATCTTTGATACCACTTGAAAGGTCTAGATATGGCTAGAGGGGGGTGAATAGCCTATTAAAAATTCTACAACAACACTTAAGCAAACTTGTTAGAATAAAACACGGCTTTTAAGCAAGTTTGCTTTAGCTCTACGGTTAGGCAAGCCACCTACCAATTCTAGTTACTAGCAAGATGTCTTCTATGTCACACACAAGAGCTAGATAACTAGTGCTACTAGACTAAGCTACACAAGCTAAGCTAGAGGCTCTACTTTGCAAGAATGTAAAGAAAGTAATGCAAAGCTAGAGATAGAATGGTTATACCAACGTGAAGAAATAAGCCAATAGATAACCAATCACAATATGAATCCTCGGTAGAGACAAGTTGACACAAGATTTTTTACCTAGATTCACTTGTTTGACAACAAGCTAGTCCTTGTTGTAGCGATACACCCACTTGGAGGTTCACGCGCTAATTAGCAATCACAAGCCAAACCCGTCACTGGGTGCCGCACAACCAACACAAGATGGGGATCCACAAGCTACGCGGAATCAACTAGAGATACCTTTCACGAATCTCCCGCGGGGTAAGTTCAAGAACCCCTCACAATCCACCGATCGGAGCCGGAGACAATCACCTTCCTCCGCTCAACGATCCTCGTCGCACCAAGCCATCTAGGAGGTGGCAACCTCCAAGAATAACAAGAGCTCCGCGATGACGACGATCACCAAGTGCCACTAGAATGCAATCAACAAAGCAATGCACTTGGATTCACTCAATCTCTCTAGAATATATCAAATATGTTTATAGGATGAGTGGTGGAAGCTTCTCAAGCAAGCACAAGTGTGTGAGTGAATAGAATGTGCAAGAGATTGCCCCATGGGCCGGCCATACCACCTTATATAGCCCACACTCAAACACTAGCCATTTTGCCCCTCAAACCGAGCCTCTGCGTCCACTCCGGACGCGCTTTATACAGGGGGTCCGGACCATAGATAGCGACCTGACCCACAACCAGCCGAGAGCCAACGGCTCTAAGTGAGCCTCCGGTCGCACGCTACAGACGCGTGCAGGGCGCCAACCAGACCAACAGCCATGCGTCCAGTGCCCCTGCTAGTTCAAACGAACGCTTTCCCGCTCGCGTCTCAGCGCACAACAGAGCGCCACGTGGATCCGGATGCGCACAACAGTGCGGATCCGGACCAACGCCTCCCGGGTCCGGAAATAAATCCCAGAGAACTCGAGAGCTCCCGAGAGCTCGCAGCACCTCCGGACACGCGTCCGGTTCCTCCATCCGGACTAACACCCGCGTCCGGTTCGTTCACAGAGAGCAACAGAGAGCTCCACGACTCCGGACGCGCGTCCGGTGCCCTGCGTCCGGATGCCTCTGCTCAGCGCTGCCATCTAGGGTATGCCTCCGACCCATCACCGATGGTCCGGACCTGCTGCCCACCCTGCGTCCAGACCTCTTCTTCTGTCTGAAACTTCCTTCCAACTTCTTCCAAGCTTCCAAGAGCCAACACTAAGTGATTCCAACACTTGTGCACGTGTGTTAGCTTTTAGTTCACAATTATCTTGGATTAAGTTGGTTGTTTCACTGGTTCAATTGATTTTAATGAAATGCATATGAACCTAGTGGCACATGATAACCTCAATCATACTTAAGAGCTCCCTCCTTGATAGTACGGCTATCTATCCTAAATATGATCACATCCTCTATGATGTCTTGATCACCAAACCAAAAATGGTTCCTAGCAATCACCTTTGCCTTCACACCATTTTCCTTTCCACCACCATGCTAGAGTTTGTGCCATCCACTTGATCCACCTTGCTCCATCACATGGCATGTACCAACCTTTCTCATGATTCACACTTAGAGATCAAGGTTAGTACTTAGGTGGGTTTCATCAATTACTCAAAACCAAAACACATGGGGACTCTCAGCAGTTGTATCGGCACTGTAAGGGCGGCTAGCCTAGCCGCCCCCTCTCGGGGGCCGTTTACAAATCATCCCATTGTAGGGGCAACTATCCAAACTCCTTGTCTCACCTCTCAGGGAGCTTTTACAAATCATTCCACCTTCTTGTCTCCTTTGGGATTCAATTCTGAAAAATTCTTATGGCTGCGTTCTTCACGTTTTGCAATTTCTCCCATTTGTGTTTTCGCTCGATCTCTCTCCATGCTTGATGTTTCTTGATCCGCTTGTTGGAGAAGGTTCCGTGATCCCTTGTGAAGGTTTCCACCAATGGAATCGAGCTACTGAAGGGTTGAGATGGCGGACTAGAGGGGGGTGAATAGTCATTTCTAAAACTTAAATGTCATGGCTAACCGAAACAAATGCGGAATTAAAACTATCGGTCTAGCCAAGACTACACCCCTCTATTTATAACTCAAGCACCTAGCAAAGTATATCAATTGTGCTACTAGTATTCTAAGCAAACCGGGAGCTCCTACACATACTAGTGATGCAAAGCACACGAAACCTAAGCTCACTAGTAATGTGACTAACAAGGCTACTCAAACCAATTAGCCACGCAAATACTACTTCTATGCTACACAAGCTAGAAGGTGACTAAGTAAGCGACACAAGATAAACAAGTTACAAGAGCAACAACTAATCACTATCACAAGAATGAATAAGTAAATGCAAGCTAGTGATTTGGAGAAGGCAAACCACCGAGAAGATTGACAAGGTGACTTGTCTCCCGAGGTTCACTTGGTCGCCACCAAGCTAGTCCCCGTTGTGTTGGCTCACTCACTTGGAGGTTCATACGCTAATATGCATTCACAAGCCTATCCCAACACTTGGGCGTCGCACAACCAACACAAGATGAGTGCACTCAATGACACGCTTAACTAGAGTTGCTCTTCGTGATCTCTCGCGGGGCGAACACAACACCCCTCACAAGATCTTCTCCGAAGCCACGCACAAGCTTCTTGTGTGCTTTGATGGAGCCACAATCACCGAGCCATCTAGAAGGTGACAACCTATAAGAGTAACAAGTACCACCAGCTTGCAATACAATCACCTAGTGACACTCGATGCAAACTCGCAATGTAACGCACTATAAATCACTCTCACACACAATTGGATGATCACTATCAAGTTTATGTGAGTTAGAGGGATCCCAAGCACACCTACACAAGCCACCAAGGCTAGAGGGTGCTTAGCAACTGGCCAAGGTCAGCCACTAAGTCTAACTATAGAGATGGGAAAGAAACTAGCAGTTTTCCCCACTTAGACAACCTCCAGACGCAACCACAAAAGGGGTCTGGACCAATTCACATGTGGCCGAACCCTTCATCGTATTTGAAAGAGCCGTTGGCGCGCTCAACACAGTGCAAAACCCACCTCCGGATGCTATGAATAGTAAAGCTTCGGACCAAATTCTCTCGCGTCTAGAGTCTATGCAAATAGCTTCCTGAGAGGGGTTTGCCTCCGGACGCTGTTCGGACCCTCGTGTCCAGACTAATTCCCCGCGTCCGGACCTCACAAAGCTTTCCAGAGAGGGTTTTCAGACCCGTTCGGACCAAAAAAGCCTTTGTACATGCATCTCGTCCGGACTGCTACAATACTTGGTCCGGACCATTTTTCTCTTGCGTAAGAACCTACACCATCCACACCAAAACGTCCACATCTCTTAGCTCTGAACTCCGATTTTGATGATCTTGGATTTTTTGGAAAGCTATCTCAGAGGGCTACACATCGCTTATATGAATTTGATCCATATCACAATAAATCAAATCAGTATTCCATTCCAAGAGCAACTCTAATGTTAGGAGCATATCGAAAAACATTTTTCTCTTCTCCGAGTTGATGCAATTCAACTCCAACACCTTCTACTTTGCAAATGTTCCAACACTACCACGTGTACAACACCATGTGCACGTGTGTTAGCATTTTCACAATCATTTTCAAAGTATTTTTACTTGCTCTCACCGCGCCACCCGATCCTAATGCATCGCAATGTTAGATCGCTCATGTGGCAATAGATGACCGATATACAAACAAATTTGCCTCTCTTGATAGTACGGACATCTATTCTAAACCCGGTCATACACTTCTCTACACACCTATGACCGGTGAAATGAAAAGCCCTACAAGTTATACCTTTGCCTTGCACATTCCATTCCATCTCCTCCTATGTTGATGCAACACATGCATCAACCTATCACCGAATGATATGATCCACTTCATATCATCACGTGACTGTGTTGGTTCATCGATCTTGACCTCACTTGCTCTTTACCATTGTGTTGGTCCATCGGCGCCAAACATCACTCACTTGCCCTTCACACTTGCAACCGGTCAATCAAGCCAAGCCTCATCTTGATCTTCTCCACCCACATGACTCCATGTCATGTCTCATGTGCAATAAGCACAAAATCACATATGAACTAATCTCCTGTGTATATCACTTAAACACATATTAGTTCACCTCCGTTGTCACTCAATTACCAAAATTACATAGGAACCTTTTAATCTCCCCTTTTTGGTAATTGAGGACAACTCTACAAATATATGAAAATTAAGTTCTTTTGGACTTTATGTCATTTATCCAACATTTAAACTCTATGTTATGATTTGGATAAACATCATAAAATCCATCTTGGTAGTGATAGCTCCCCCTACATGTGTGCTCAAAAGGTTGTTTTAAGCTTTGCACACATACATGAATGCGAAATTGTGGGAGTCCTAGCTAATAAGTCCAAATTAAACATTCACATACTCGCTTTGTCTTGTAATATAGCGTATACAAGCTTTCAAAAATTATACTCAGTATAAGGGATTCTTGGGAACAAAAATATTTTAGCATTAAGTACTTATATTACCATCCATCAACCAATCATCAGTCATCACTAATCATTGGTGATAGTATCTAATTAAGAAATAAGGTGAGGATGCATGCATCTTTTTACATTCTCTCTTAGTTTGTTCTAAACTCCAAAGAAGTAGAATCCAATCAAGTGCGAGAGTTCTATAATAGATAGTGGTAGTCAATACTGTTTTATGATATGAATTAGGTCCCTTCGATGTGCTACTCCGTACAATATTGTAAACATCACGCTACGTGGCACATTCTAAACTTATTATAGTATTTTTTTTCGTTGCACTGCACAAGCATGATTCTATTAGTATATATAAATAAAACATTAAATAATCATTCAAAGAAAAGGTAGAAAACATGTCCCTTATAATTTTGTTCAAACATAGAGTACACTTTTTTCACAAAATACGTAGATAGATAACAGGAGCTGAGGAGCACCTATTTTGGGCCGCAGCATTTGGAGGCCCGAAAATAGTATCCTCGTCTTGTGTGGGCCGCTCACAGGTCTAACTCGCCTGCCCCGGCGCTCTCGTCCGCTCGCGCATCGCCTCCTTCCGGAACCTTCTCCTCCGGGCTGCGGAGTCCGGCTAGATGTTCCTTCCCAAGCATCCGAGTTCTTCCCGTCCATGGCGCCCCTGCCTTCAACCAGGCGCTCCTCTCATCCGCCCTCGCCCCCGCATCCCAGCGACGACATCATCACTACGGAGGCACCTCCTTCGGCCGTCGGCCGCTGCCTCCTCCGGCTCTCCGTCGAGGGATTCCCCACACCCAGTCCCTCCCGCGAAGCGGTCATCGAAGAATAAGCCGCCGCATGAAATCGGGAGGTGGAACGCGGTGCCGCCAGGAATGCGCCAGTCCGCTGGCCCTGAAACTGAAACCGAGGACCCATCACCCGCGCGGACGGCCCTGTGGTCGGCGAGGCGGAGCGCGCGCGCTGCGTGGCGGAAGGTGGCGTCTTGGGTGCCCAGGAAGGCCCGGAGCCTCGTACTACTCAACCTGGTCACCCTTATATTTGGTACGATCGTACAGAGCCTCACCTCGACTTCTTTGAGACGGACGTGTTGTTTATGTTTGCACCTCACCTGTTCGATGTTATGGTTGACAAGAAAATGGTGAGGCGGGTATGGGGTGGGGGTTGTTTCTTCTGTGCTGCATTTCACTGAGTTTTGCCACGGATATAAATGTCGTGAGTGATTGATTTTTTTTTCTCTTGGGATTACTTTAGCCATCGAATTTACCTATACGAATGGTGGTCCTAGTACAGGCTTCAATCGTATGAGACAGTGAGAGCTTTTGCAGTACATTCCTTTTGGTCAAATTGTTCATTGATCCTTTTCAGAATGATGTGGCCACTTCGTTTCCATTTCATCTTTTTGGTGTCATTTGTCAACATAAAAGGTCATATTTTTTATAGAGTTGAGTGAAAAACATACACATATATAAATTTTCAATTTTCAATACATACTAATCAGCACGTGTGTGTGTTTCTTACAAGGGTCTGCTTTGTGTTTGAACTGGTTAGTTACTCTGCACGCTGATTTCCTCTTTACATTTTGATCTAAGACTCAATTTCTTTATTTCAGCTAGCAACATTTCAGTTGTGAAACAGGCGGAGGCTCTTTTGGACCCTGACCTTTTCAATATGTTAAGGTTCACTATAGCAGCCATCCCTTTTGTGCCGTTGTTACTAAAATCGCTGAGGGATATGCAAATATTTTTTAGAGGACTAGAGTTGGGGATTTGGGTAAGCTTGGCCTACCTGGCTCAGGCTATGGGATTAGTTACAGCTGATGCTGGGCGTGCATCTTTCATTTCTGCACTCACTGTAAGAACTCTTTGCAAGAACTCTACAACAATGCTTCCCTAAAACATATGAATATGATCACATCACTATATTCTTTATTCAAATTGCTGCAGGTGATCATTGTCCCTTTCTTGGATGGTCTTATTGGAGCAGAAGTACCTGCTCGTACATGGTTTGGAGCATTTTTATCACTTCTTGGTGTTGCTATACTGGAGCTAAGTGGTTCTCCGCCATGTGTAAGTCGGGTTATCTACATGGACAGGTTAACATGTTTGTCTGGACCTTTTGTCTGCTTGTCTTATGGCCTATGACACTGTGCTTTGTCAAGGTTACTGTTGCCTTCGAAGTTTTGGCTTGTTATATCGCTGCTTTAGTAATTTGGATATTTTGAATGTTTTGGGAACTACACCACTAGGGATTGAGCCTGTCATATTGATTGATGTTCCCATCCCATGCTTCCATCAGGTTGGTGATCTTCTGAACCTAGTGAGCGCCTTTTCTTTTGGAATTCATATGCTCAGAACTGAGCATATTTCCAGAAATATTAAGAAAGAAAATATCTTGACTCTTGTTGGATGTGAGGTTAGTATTCTGACTAAGACTCATTACCTCAGTTGTGCGAGTTCTGTTCTGTTCCTCTTGACAAGGTTCTTAAACAAGTGTAAAACCAGGTGTTTGTTGTAGCAATCCTATCAGCAGGATCATATATTTTTAAATGCTTCACACGAAATGTGCAACACTGGTTCAAAGTCTGGCCACCATCAGATTTATTTGGTATGGTGATGCTGTTTCCTTGGCCAGCAATTCTATACACAGGCATATTCTCAACTTCGTTTTGTTTATGGGCAGAGGTTAGTTTGGTTATCATCAGATCAGCTATTCTCTTGGATGAGGTTGTTTTGTTATCACTACTGATTTTGTGGATTTTTTCTACTTTTTTCTTTCAGGTGGCTGCTATGCGTGATGTATCAGCTACAGAAACTGCAATTATTTATGGTCTGGAACCTGTCTGGGGTGCTGCTTTTGCATGGGCAATACTTGGTGAGAGATGGGGCGCCACAGGATTTGTCGGGGCTATCTTCATCATAGGTAAAATGTATTCACTGTGTTGTCCGTGACATTATGGATCCTAAATTTTCATTTACAGTATTTTTCATGTTTAATTGTTGAAGACATCAATAATATTTGAGAAACTCTCAAAATGAGAAGTTTTCATCTCGAATCCTTCATAATTTGCTGTTTTTCCTGCCAGTATCTTGATGGGTTTAAATGTTTAGATAGAGAAGCTGACCTTGAGCCTGGTCTTTATTTTTTTCTTCAGTAGCTTCATGGTTTTAAATATAGAAGTTGATTGGTTCTTTTTTCTTTCAGCTGGCAGCTTGATGGTTCAGATATTTGGATCCATCCCAAATGTATTTAGAGGAGACAATCACCAGATGAACAGTTAAATGTACATATTACAGAAGATGAAGCAAACTGTAATTCATGATGAAGCAACCCTTTTTTTTTTCTTTTATAGGGTAGCTATCTAATAACCTAGCAATAGCAAGCATGTCAGCACAGAGAAATCCAACAATTGTTATGACACTAATAGGCAGTAGTGCAGGGAACCGAAGCTCTCTGGTTGACCCAACACACATTTATGCTGAATTGTGACGTAGACAGGAACCAGTTCAATTCAATCAAGTCGGAAGTATTACTTTCACCTATGTTTTGCATTTCCAATGTTTCTCATTGTAGCATATATTTTGCATTCCGAACGTTTCGATCCAATGGTTCTATTTGTAGATTAAAATTAAAAAACATATGATAAAACAATCAGTTCCTTCTTTTTTTTCTCAAATTTTCCAGGGACCTGTTTTCACGCTGATTCTGCATCAAGCCTGCTTTAGGTGTCAGAAACATGTCATAGACTCATAGTCAGTCTTTTGCCTATCACAATGTAATAAGAGCTCAGACACAGTTGTCTGTAGCCCACACCTCAGCTAGCAATGGTCCTAGACGGCCAGAATTATCCTCCTTAGCCAGGGCGGGCACCTTCATTTCTCCAATAGCAACAACGCTAGGCAGCAGGTAATCCCATTTTTCATCTTGATTGGCTCCTGTTTTCATGTGATTGCCTACGTACTTGCCGCGCTGGACCCATCTGTCTTAAATTAGGTCCTGCCTGTCATCAGAGCCACGGAGTGTCGAACCCTTGCCAATAAAACTGTTCATGTACTAGCTCTGAAGGGTCACCACCGTCCACACAGTCTATGTGTGAGTGTCTCCTGATTGTCCTCTTTAGACGAACGCATTCAGTGCCATCACGAGGCGTGGAGGCTCGGTGATATCCATCGCCTGTGCCTGACTGCCGCATCGTTCCCAGATGGCTGATGCTACCGGCATCCAAGGAGCAGGTGCCTGTGTGGCAATCAGTGTGGTGTGACTGAAGAAGTGCAGATAGAAGCTATCACCAGCGCAGCATGCAGCAAGGCAAGTTTCGCAGCTCTCAGATGCCACTAGTTCTTATACACCTTAGTAGACAAGGTGGTCAGGAAGGCATGCTTCCATGGAATCACAACACATCTTATAACCATAAAACTGCAGGAATGTTTAGAACTTATTGCTGTACCTACTAGTCTGAAATGTGTCAGTAAATGCATACATCAGGTCTAAGGAAGATAAAATCACGATGTACTTCCAACACCCAGTTTCCCCATTGTATACAAGTCAAAACAGGAGATAGCTTCTGCTGCCTCCACCTTCTATTTCTTGTTACAGGGAATGTGAAGGATTGCAAATGAGGAGGCAACCACTAAATCTAACCATGTAACTAAGACGGGCAAAAAGAAAAAGGAGGCAGGGAAAATTCAAGAAATAGACGGGCTGTTCAGTAGTTATTATTGTTGTTGTAGCCGATGAAATTGTTGCGGTAGCGCATTCCGTACTGCTCATAGAATGTGTCTCCATAGTTCACAGCCTTGATCTCGACCGTGCGCCGCTTGCTGTCCACCTCCTGGACCGCGCCGAAGACGATCTCATTTGTAGCCTCACAGCTCTGCTTGTAAAATGTCTGCGGGCCTGCAGAGTACTGCCTGTGCTGCTGCAGGTGCTGCTGTTGGTGATACAGTTGTGGGTCCGGCTGCTGCTGCTGAGGGTGACGGTGACTGTCCCAGCTATTGAAATATGGGTGCCCATGGCGGACATAGTGGATCTTCTCGGGCTCATTTGTCATCAAGCTGTAGTTTTTCTGAGGGGTTGGTGTTCTTGTGTCCAGTTCTGGAGGGGGTTCATCGTGCGGGATGGCATAGCTTTCTTGCACTGGCCAAGGGTTAGCTCTTCGTTGCTGCTGATGGTATGGGCTGCTCAGGCGCTTCTTCTTGAAACCAAATATCTCAGCCAGAGATGATTTTGCCCCTCCAATGAGTTTGCCAGCTGAGGTGAAGAACCCCTCTTCAGTTTCCTGTTTTGCAGTTCCTTCTCTTGGGATGAATGGTGCAGTTCCTTCTCTCTGGATGAATGGTTGACGGACATAAGGATTTAAAGGCTTCTGGTATGGAGGGATACTTGCAATGCTGGGTCTTGGAGGCGCTCGAGGCTCCTGTAAGGTCAAATTTTAGTTTAATAAAAAAGAAACTGTAAATTAATACATGAGTGACATAGCAAGAGATAATGCATTTGGTCATCATTTCTGCTTTAACAATGGTCTAAAATACGATAACAAATTAAATTGCCATTTATTTTTATGCAGTCTTCTATAGATGTGTCCTGAAAATCAGTACATTATCATTGTTCAATTACCTAACTAACAAAATCAGTTATCTAAAGCTGAAATATCATCTAAACTTCTATTACGTGAACCATAAAGGTTTTACATTTTAACTGTTATGGCACACGAGTTCTAGCAGCTGTGAGGATTGGTATCAGACACATCGAGTGCACAGGCTGCAGCCACAAGATTATGAATATAAGAATATCACTGTAGCGTAACCAAAGGTTGATGGTGAAATATGCATGTAGAGTGCTGGGTTACAGCAAGCCTACAAACTTTGGTCCACACAGTAGTTATAAATTCTATTTGTTGTCAGCAAATTTACCTATGTTACCTTTTCTTTTCTTTTTTTGGGGGGGGGTGGTGGTGGAGGGGGGCAATACAGATAAAAAAAGGTATGACAAACTTACATCTGTTGTTGATGGCATCCCTAAAAGCCGACGTTGGAGCAATGCAAGCATGTAGCCAAAGAAACCAGCAGCACAAAGCAATGCAAACCCTGTGAGCATTCAAAATCAAAAGTAATTACTATTCACTTTTTTCAGGCCCCTTTTTCATTTTTGCTATGTCATTTGAGCACTAAATGCAGTGACCATATGACTGGCTTTACAGAGCAGAAGTAAAATATGGTCAAGTAATACGAGTGGAGAGGTTAAGTAATAAGTACAATGTACCTAGTGGAAAACCAGCTTCATACTGATATGCACAGTCATCATCGTTGAGTGGAATCTCTCGAATTGCTTGGTTTCCTCTATCAATGACCAAGAGAGAGCAGCTACTACTGATGTACTGGATCTCAAAATCAGTTGAGAATTTTGCATCATCACTGGGCCCATCTATGTGCCCTCCTCTAATTGATTTTCCCCCAGCAATGGTTGTAACCCCTAAATATTATAATACAATTTGTCAAGAACTTGATCTACAATATAATAAACAAGGATATTTACAATAGATAACTCCAGAAGAAGATCCAAACAAATTTTACCTAAAGCCATATTCATCTAGCATAAAGATTGATAATCTCTACTGAAGAAAGTAAATTGATCAGTTCATTCTGAAGGAAATTAGTTACAAGAGAAACATGAATGTGCTGAAAGAATTTGAACATAAAACCAATATCGAAGGTCAAATGATTTGTAGAAATTTGAACCAAACTATATTGCTAATCAAGCTACAAGAGTAGAATGCTGGTTAGATGCACAATCTTCTCTAGGTATCTATTACTAAATAACTGCTGGAGAAACAATTTTTAGGCACACTGACAGCATGCCTCGTCCGGTAAATAAGGGCTGGAGAAGCTCCAGGAAAACCACAGAACAAACAGAGGGTGCCTGGGGGGACCAGGCAATGCCTGTGGACTACCTCCGAATGGGTCATTTTAGCTTACCTGTATCACTGATCTTTCTTATTGCCATGTTCATAGCGTCTGCAACATAAATGTTGCCCTTGTCGTCCACAGTGAACCCCTTAGGATGGTTCATCCTTGCTTCTCTCAGCCTTCCATCCACATGGCCAGATAAACCTCCGGGAGAACCAGCAAGGAGCTTTGGTCTGCTATCTGCATTGTTGGATCCATTTTCAGAAGATCCATCAGAATCGAATTGCTTGGATATAATCCAGGAAGGATCTTCTGCTAAAAATAACATGAATGGCAACTTCACTGTCCTAAAGTACAAGCCATCTTGTTGCGGTTAGGGAAGTGTGACATAGTGAAGTTGCAGTGTAAAAATTCCAAGTGGCGCCTACCTTTAGTGACATGAGACTGAGATATTGCTAACAATTTTAGGCAACCAATTCATACAAACATTTTTCTTGGGGAACAAAAAGTCATTGTCTATTTGCTCGACTTCTGACATGTGAAACCGAGGAAGTAAATGAACAGTACATAAACAAAGGGAAGTGAAGGGAAAAAAACTCCTGAACAATGACACCACAAACATGGGACTGAAAGTGACAAAGGTGGTAAAGAACTATCATTTCATATTGTCCATATATACGAGTTTACTACCAATGAAAAAAGAAATAACAGTCATTTCGCAATCGAGGAACAGCCCTTGATGAAGTTAGCATGCAACCAACATCAGCCCGTACCAACCACCCAGAACTCACTACTCACACCATCGAGAGAGGCAGCACATTTAGCAGAATCCCATGAAGACTGAAAAAAAAACTGAAAAGGACAGGGAGTGGTCGGAGGCAGAGCGTGCTCACATGGTGACAGCGGCAGCTGGACCCTGTAGATGTTGCTGTTGATGGAGTCGAGCACTAGGAGGTCGCCGGCGGGGTGATCTCGACGGCGTGCGGCTCGATCCCCAGCTTGCTGCCGTCGAACACCGTGTCCACCGCGTACCCGCCCTCGTACCGCACCATGGACCGCCCCGCCACGGCCGCCGTCGCTGAGCCGGAGCAGGCAGGCACACCCGGTGAGAAAAAGCGAGTGAATAATAAGCCGAGAATCGGAGAGGGAAGAAATGACGACGCCACGGGCCGGCGATTACCCGTCTTGGTGGCGGCCGATTTGAGCGACCACAGCTGCTTGGCCACCGCCGACGCCGTGGTGGACAGGAACCTGCCCGCAATCCCTGCCACGCCCGACGCGGAATAAAACTTAAATAATCAGCGGAGGAAAGGAAGCGAAGCGAACGAGACGGTGGCGCCGCGAAAGGAGCTCACTTGCGGGGAACGAGGACGCGGCGGACGCGGACGGGAAGAAGGCGCCCAACAGGAGCGCGGCGGCCAGGAGGAGCGCCGCTCGCCCTGGCGCCGTCATTGCTTGCTTGCCCGCCCTGCCTCTGGGCTGACGACAGAGCAAGAACAAAGAGGCGAGAAAGGGAGGAGCAGAGCAGAGGGGAGAGAGGCGCCTGTGTGTGCCTATGGTGAAGGGAGATGTGAAGGGGGCGACGAGGCCATTTGAGGACAAAGTAAAGAAGGTTCAGAAAGCACCAAGAATGCGGCCTGTTTTGGGGCCCGGCAGTTCTCGCTCGCCGTCGCCCGCCGGGTGGAAAAGGAGGGAAGAGACAAGAGATAGATAGATAGAGAGAGAGAAGGCGTAGTAAAGCGAAGAGGGAAGGGGAGCGTGATGAGAGACACAAGAGAGGTCTGCTGGTGCCGCTCTCGCCCGCTGGTCGCTGCGACGCTGCTGCTGTTACTACTCGCCGCCTTGCCTTCCACGCTGCACCGTTCGCTCCTCTCTGGCTCTCTCTCTATCTCTATCTCTATCTCTCTACCCGTGTTCCGTGGGGCGGCGGGAGGTTTTGTGGTGGTCCCTACTAGGAAGGGGGCGTGCCTCTGCGTTGTGGACCCCAGCACTGGGATAGAGTGGGTTTATATACCCTATGGGTCATGCTTTATCAAATCCACCAAGAAACTTAGGCACTGTTTGAATGAGAGAGACTAGTGACTAGTGACTATTAATTAGTTTCAATTTTACTAAACACATGGACTAGTAGAGAGACTAGTGACTACTACGTAGAAGTCTCAATGGGGGCTCCTATTTAAGACTAATGGAACCTTTGGACACTCCATACCCCTCAATAATTGCTCCCGACCGCACTCGTCGCTGCATTGAGTAGGGGCAATATAGTCTTTGTTATTGTATTTAATGATGTTTAGTCCATTGTAGTCTCTTCAACCAAACAGCTCAATGGACTACTATTTAATCCATATTTTAGTCACTAGTCCACAGACCCTTAGTATATCTAACTAGAGATGGATATGGATACTAAAACATCTAATATTTGCATTTGTTTTAATGTTAATATGGATATCTATATTCGTATTTGATTCTAATATAAATACCAAATGGATGTATCTGTATTTGTTTTCTATGATTTTTCTATGTTAGATTTCATCTTGGTATTAAAAAATATATGACATTATTATTCGTAAAGGGCGTATCTAAGTTAATTTTAATATGATCAATTATACTAATTTTAAGTACTTCGGTTATTCACATAGTGATGAATTTTTTATATTTTTATATAATTATTAATTATTGAAATATTTATTGTATATGTTATTTTATAAGTTGTCATTATCTACAGGTGTTACATAATCATGTTCTTTACATATATAATGATTTTGTTCTATTAAAACTATTGATAATAAAATAGATATATATTATCACCAAATTCTAGTAAATATCTTAACTCAAACCGAAATTCAAGACATATGTTTTGTATCCGTATTCGACATATCTGTATTCGAATTAAAATGTAGTAAATAATGCTATTCATATTCGATACTTTGTAGATCTCATCTGTATCCATTCCTACTTATATCCATGTGTAGGTGTAACTCCATGAGAACATGACATGTATAAATATGCCTACGAATGTTAAAGACAACGTGAGCTCATTTCTTTGTTTGCACAACAACATAAGCAAGAACTTGTTGCATGCTACCCAATGTCGGCACTTTTGGTGTGTTTAGGGAACAATTTGAACATCCTATGAACCTTGGAGAGACCTCTTACGTGGCCTTTGTAACTCATGGGACATGGATGCACCATGAACAAGACCCATCTTGAGGTACAAGATCATTAAGTCGTAATTAGAGATTCAGGTTTACCGTTAGGTTGGCATCTTACTGTTAGGTTCCTATAGTCCATTGCCATCTTACTGTTAGGTTGGCATCTTACTTGTTTCCTGTCTTTGCATAATTCCGTTTGGAGTCCTTTTTGTTGAGTTTGTGTCTTAGGTCAATGTCTTGTTACTAGTTTGGATCATGTTCTTTTCTAGTTTGTGATGATCCTTCTAACCGCCGTCATCACGTATCACTATCGGTTTGCATTTTGTGTCCACTTAAAACCCCGATTTGGACTACCTTACTTAAAACAATCATAGTTTTTGTATCTTGACTCGAAATGAGGCAAATTTTATATCCACAGAGTGTCAAAAAGATTTAGATCTATTTCATCTGACATAGTTGGCTTCATGGTCACCAGTGCTCGAAACCCAACCTCGCTTGTTTATCCTCTAACCACTCCACCTCATCCACCTCACTAGGTAGCCACATGGTCGTGCTTCGCGATCACCAGTGTTCGAACCCCAACTCTTGCTTCATTTGTTTGTCCTCTAATCACCGCACTGTAAGACACTTGTGTTTATTCGGGATATTCGTTCTAGCCATTTTTCGTTACTTTGAATTTGAAATGAGTATTTAGGATCCTACATGTGTTCAAATGAAAAGGTTGTCAACTATAAAATTTATAACTTTCCGAGATCTACAGCTTTGATTTTGATCATTTCTCCATCCAAAGTAATTTAAAAAAATTGAATTTTAAATGTGAGAAAATTCGGCCATAATTTTTTAGATACATGATTTTAAATGAAAAAGTTGTAACAAAATCGTGTGGTGTATATTTGGAGTTGGAAACAATCTCAAAATTGAAAAAGTTTCAACTACAAAGTTACGGATCTTGTAGAATATTGTAACTTTGATATAAAGCTCATCTTTGTCAGATATCATATGAGAAAGGTTTCATTTTTGGAAAAAGTCAATTTAACCCACTCACCTATCTAGCTTGGTCTACTTCAGCCCCACAACTATAAAATCGTCTATTCTATCCCATGGACTTTCCAAAACCATTCAAATTACCCCCATATGGTTTTAGACAGTGGTTTTGTTAAAGTAGTGGTGATTTGGATACAGTAACGATGGTTTTGTCTTTTTCCTTTTTATTTATTTTTGCGAAATCTTCGAAAAATCATAGTAAATCACAAAAAATCATAAAATTGAAAAATCAACTTTTTTGGACTCCGCATGAGTAGCTCTACATAGTAGACATATAATATGGTATATTTTAATACAATTTTTTTGTTGTACCATTAGATTAATTAAAAATCCAATTTTGTCTCAGCTTCTGTGGTTGTGGTGAATTTTTTTATGCTGAGAGGATTATTATATGCTTGAACTATATTAAAATTTCTATACTCATTGGACCATGTATAACTTAGTTATAGATAAAGTATAGATTTACCAAGCATGAAACTAGATTTTTCTATGTTAAATCTATGTTTATCTATAACTAAGTTATACATGGTGCAATAAGTGTGAAATTTTTACTATAACTTAAGCATATAATAATTATCTTACCATAAAAAATTTACCACAATTGGACCATAGAAGCCTCGGCTCTAAATTATTCCAATTAATTATAGACAAAATTTGATTTTTCAATTAATCTAAAGGTAATACAAAAACTTTTACTAAAATATACTATATTATATATTCACTGTGTAGATCTACTCATGTGAAGTCCAAAAAAAATAGATTTTTCATTTTATGTTTTTTCTACGATTTACTATAATTTTTCAAAGATTTTATGAAGACAATAAAAAGACAAAACCATCGTTACTAAAGCAAAACCACCATCTAAAACCGACTAAGAGGATAATTTGAATGGTTTTGGAAAGTTTAGGGGATAGAATAAACAGTTTTATAGTTGAGGGGCTAAAGTTCCACACTAAATAGGTGAGGGGTTAAGTAAACTTTTTCTTTTAATTTTTTTTTCAGAATATCAGACATCATATGAAAAAGGTTTATTTTTTTTGCTGAATATCGCTGCCGATTCAAGACATGAACCGGTAGTGATAGTATCAGTGTCGATTTTAGCTGAAAACCAAGAGTGATGATCCAATATCATTGTCGGTTCTTGGCTAAAACTAACAGTGATATGAACTGATAGTGAAAACCAAATATTAATGTCGGTTGGTCCTATGACTATCGGTTTAGTAAAAAACCGACAGTAATGTGTCCGGAGCCACCATCAGTGAGGATTTTAAAAAACCAGCAGTAATGGAGCCGGTAGTAAATGTCAGATCTACAGCAGTGATGGCGTCGATTGCGTATGTATATTTGTTTTAGTACGAAGTAATGAGCAAACACGCCCATTAATGGAGGAACCAGTGCTTAAATGGATTTTGGATGAAGCTTAAGGCACACCAATAAGATTATACAGTTTTAATTTTAAGTTTACTGCAGAGTGTGATTTGATCAATTGTTCAGAGTTCGACAGTGCTGGAGCTAGATGAGCGTCCAGGTGTCGCCGCATGCCTCGCCGGTCTTGGATCCGCCACTGGTCACACACCATACTAGAGATGGCTACTACATATAAACAGAGCGGCAGCACAATCGGCACTCATGCATATATACCACGCCTGGATGTTGCAACATAGTAGTAGGGTGTATCATTGAGCGTGTATCAGTGCGACATATTACATGTGTATATTCCTGCACGAGGCCCGTCTCGTGACACATGCTATAGGCTCTCTCTCTCTCTCTCTCGCTCTGGCTTGCATGTGTGACACACAATCTATAGGTTCTTCTCTTTCTAGGATCCATGGGCATCTTTTCTCGTGTCTTCACCATCACACCAACTCAGGAGTAGTTTTGTGAGATCAGTAAAGAAGAAAGCTCAAAGGTCCATATATTGATGTATCCATGCTGCTACTGCTGCTATATCATTCCTCTAGTGTGTTTAATTCAGGGTTGGCACAACCCTTCTTTACTGAAAGTGTTTGGGATGCCCGGCCCTAACTTGCATTGTTCAGATCTTGACCAACCAACCAATCGCACCTCCAAAGATCCAAAGATACCGTGCCGGTAGTTTTTATTTCTTTTCCTTTTCACAAAGGCATGTACTGTTGTCAATTCCAGATGCAAATTGACTGTCCTAGGTAGCTCAATCCTTACTGCTATTATTATGTACTAGTTTACTACGTACTCGTTCAATCCTTCCTTCTCCGAAAATCAAGTTTGCTGACCAATTAAATTCAAAAATTGTTCATTGGAAACCCTGCTTAATATAGATGACCAAATTTTTAATTCTACCGTAGAACAAAACTAAATGATACATTGTATTTTCCAGGTTTATTAGCGAACGCCTAAGCTCGCTCGCCCAGCTCTCATTTAACTATAAATCTATAAAATAATTGCGTGTTGGAGTGCAGTATATGTGCACCTTAATACTAATAATTGTCTTGTTTCTCTCTTGCCTTTTGGTGGCCTAGATATGCAATGATAGGAGGAGCACGGCTGCGAGGATCAGATCACATTCACATCAGTCATCTGCAGCCCAACCCCGACCGGACAAAAGCTTCGCCAAGTATCGAGCCAACAGCAGCAAAGGGCTCCAGCTGTGGATCACTGTGCCTGTGCGCGGGAACGACGTGATTGCTTGTTTTTTTAAGGATAGAGTTTGATACATGCCCGAACTACTCCTGGCGAGATGCCGAAGGCATTTTGGGTAAGGAGAACGAAAACAAATGCACCGGCTAGACGGTGGAACAGAGACGGTTGTAACTAAAGGGAGTACAATTGGGCGACAATAGCAGCCAAAACTTGCTTGCTTGCTATGGCAGGGCAGCAAGCAGCCTGGCACACGAACTGAAGCCTGCCAGGAGCCAAGCATCAGCCTCTACAGAAATGAAATCCACAAGCTGAGTCGCCGTCTTGGCCAAGTTGTCGAAGGTTCGCCTGTTGCGCTCCTTCCATAGCTCCCAGCCGACAAGGAGCGCCATGGAGTCGAAATCACGTCGAGCAGGCGCAGCGATCAGCAGCCTGACGCGAAGCCACCGGTCCACCAGCACGGCCTCTCCATCTGGACATAGGCTAGCAAGGCGAGCACGCAGCAACGGTCTGTGCCAGACCTCCCTGGAGTAAACACAGGAGACCAGCAGGTGATCGTCAGAGGTCTCGGATCCTTGGCCGCAAAGCACGCAAGTATCCTGCTGCTGGAGCCCGTGCCTCATCCTTCTTGCCGCAGTCCACAGCCAGCCATGCAAGGCAAGCCAAAAGAAGAACTTGACTTTCGGCGGCACCGAAGCCTTCCATACCTCCTCGGCACCAAGAAGGGAGGTTTTGTCATGAAAGAAGGCACGGTAGGCAGATGCCGTGGAGAAGACACCGTTGGTCTCCCACTTCCATGACATCCTGTCCGGAACCCCCAGCCACTAGGTTGAATCGATCAACAAGGTTCCACACATGAAGGAACTGAATGAGAAGCGTCGTGGTAGGTGCCCCCGAGACGTCCCTGGCCCATTGACGATTGTTAAGGGCAGTGCACACCAACCGTCGCCGCCGTCTACAGCTGATAGCACTGAACAGCACAGGGGAGAAGGTGCAGAGAGGGCCAACTGGCAACCAACTATCTGTCCAGAAGAAGACTGACTCACCATTGCCAACGATGAAGGACACCGATGCTCTGAACATCCCCTCCACAGCTCTCTCCAGCTTGGCCGGGAACAGGGCCACTGCCGCAATAGGGGTGGTCCGCCTGAGCCACTCCCACTGGAGGCGCAAGGCAAAGCCCGTAGTTCTTAGGTCCGGCAGCCCCAGCCCCCCCAGTTCACGCGGCGCACAGACCGCCCACCAGTTGACCTTGCACTTACCTCCATGCACGGTCTGAGAGCCAGCCCAGAGAAAGGCTCGCCGGCCCTTGTCGATGGCACGAATCGCCCAGGGAGAGATGGAGCAGCAGATGGACAGGTGCACCAGTATCGCCGAAAGAGTGGATAGAACAAGAGTTTTGCGCCCCGCGACAGTCAGCAGGCTACCCTTACAAGCCGGGATGTGGCTGGTAACTCTATCCACCACCCCTTGCTCCACTGGACGAAGCAGCCTGGAGATGGAAAGAGGGGCACCAAGGTAGATGGCTGGAAAGTCCTGTACCTTGCACGGAAACACACGAAGAATGTTTCCAATATCCGAGTCCGAGCACCGAATGGGAGTGATAGAGCACTTGTCGAGGTTGGTACTGAGCCCAGAGGCCCCAGCGAAGAGCTCAAGCATCTGCCGTACACTGAGAAGATCGGCGGCCGAGGGGGTAAGGAAGACCATGAGATCGTCCGCGTAGATGGACACACGGTGCATGCCGACATTTCCGGGAAGCTGGGCGAGCACGCCTTGACGGTCAGCCAAGCTGAACATGGCGTTCAACACCTCCATGACGATAGCAGATCCCCCTGGTGAAGACCGCGCGCGTGGCAGAGATACGCCGACCTGGGCGGCCATTGATCATGACTTGGGTGCTTGCAGTGGCAAGCATGGGCGCATGGCCGATAACCAATCCCTCCAACGCAACGGGAAACCAAGATGAGCCAGCACATCCAGGAGGAACGACCAAGCAACCGAGTCGAAGGCCTTGGCTAAATCAACCTTGAGAAGCACAGAGTGGTTGCGAGCATGCAGCCACCGGCACGCAAGCTGAACTGTTTTGAAGTTGTCATGTATCCTGCGGCCTTTAACAAACGCCGTTTGGTTCTCCTTAACCAACTCCGGCCTTCTTGGCGCCAAGCGCATCGCCAGTGCCTTGGCAAAGAGCTTGCCAATAGAGAGCATTAGGCTAATTGGTCGGTAGTCCCGGACCCCCGTTGGGTTTGGCTTCTTGTGCAGAAGCACCATGAAGGCACAGTTCAAGTGGTAGAAACTGCGGAAATCTCCTTCCCAGAGCGACTCGAACACCGCCATAATGTCCGAGCCAACAACGGGCCAAGCCGCCTTGTAGAACGCACCTGAAAAGCCATCCGGCCCAGGAGCTCGGCAGGAGAGCGTGTCCTGCACCACTTTGGCAAGTTCCTGAGCCGTGAACGGTAAGGCCTGCTCGGAGAGGTCTAGCTGAGGCAGGCCAAGACGACCCAGGTCAAGGCGATGCTGTCGAGTGAACGACATGCCGATGAGGTTCCGATAGAAATCATACACCACTTCCGCCTTTGCTTTGTCTTCCGTAAAAGATTGCACATTGACGGTCAGAGCAAGGAGGTAATTTTTCCTTCTCCGATGGCAAGCCTGCAGATGATAGTACTTCGTGCACGCGTCGCCCTCACGGAGGTGCCTGGTGGCTGCACGTTGCCTCGCCATAGTTCTGACAAGGGAGGCTAGTCCAAGAACCCCAGCCTTGAGCTCGCGCAGCCAGCAGTTGTTGTGATTCTTGCAACGTTTCAAGCTCATAGATCACCGCACGAGAAGCCGCAAGCTGCAACCTGATATTGCCAATGCGAGAGGCATGCCAGCTTTTCAATGTGCGAGAGAGAAACCGAAGTTTCTGGTCTAGCGCACGGCAGACATTGGACCCAACCAAAGGAGGCCCCCAGGCCACACGCACGACGTCGAGGAACCCCTCAACCTTGGTCCAGAACTGTTCAAACCGGAACCTGGGGCATGCCCACGGTTCAGTGCACAGCACGAGAAGAAGCGGTGTGTGGTCAGACGAGTCGGAAGACAAGCATCGTAGGAGGTGATTGGGGTGCTGCTGAAGCCATTCAGTGCAGACGAACGCGCGGTCGAGCCGCTCAAGGGTGGGCAGTTCCCTGCCGCTGGACCAAGTCCAAGTGTCGTGTTATTTGTTTCTCTCATAAGAGATACTAGCAAAGCATGCCCGTACGTTGCAACGTGCAACGGGAGAAACGTTAATGAAAATATGCGAACATAAGTATCGGTCACGAAAAATATGATATATTTATCTTCGTCGTGAGCTTGTAATACAATTCTAAAGCCGGTGGTTTTCGAGTCCGATGATATACACGATCTAATGGGTTTAGGAAACAAATTTTGTATCATGTCAGACAAGAGCTATTTAAACTTTTATGTTTTTGAGTCCGATATCAAGTTAGACAAGTGATATTCAAACTTGTATAAGTCTGAAGGAAAGACACTGTCTATTATCCGCTAAATAAAGAAAGATTTATTTATTTATTTGTCTTGCCAACCTTTGAATAAGACATTGTTCATTTTAAAAGTTTAAAAGTGTTGCAGCGATAAATAAAAATAAGTTTATTGATTGTTATATATATATATATGCTATTGTGGTGCAGTGGTAAGTCTTGATGTTGCAAGGTGGAGGCCCTGGTTCAAATCTTGTCCATGACAAATTATTTTTGGTTTTTTGCTGATGGGCTGCAGTGGGACGCCAGGTTGGTTGGGCTGTCATTTGGCCGGGTGGGTTGGACCCAGGTTCGGTCCGGCTGAGTGGGCTACCAATGTAATGGATTGGTGGGCTGCCAGGTTCAGTCCGGCTGAGTGGGCTACCAATGCAATCTGAAGTGGACAGTGTGTCACGAATATTATGCCCAACAGACGAAAAAAATTTCAGGTCAAAAAATTGACTAAAATTTTGCCTCTTTATTATTATTAGATATAGATATAAATTAGACTTTTTTTAGCACCGTCTCCACCCTAAGTCATTTAGAAAAGCATCCCTCTTTAAAATGACATTTCCTAAACTCAATTCCAAAAAAACAAATGAATAAACCCATTCTTGAGTCACATGTCATCCTTCCTTTTCACCGAGGAAAGCGTCGATAGCCATCCTTTGCTCTATAAGCTATTCACAAAGCTTCATACACATTATTAGTTCCTAAATTGTTTGTCATTAACTCACCAAATCCACTAGAGGGACATGGGCACTTTCAATCTCCCTTTCTCGGTGATTGATGAAAACCAAATTTAGGCTTACAATATATAGAGAAATTAAACATTTAAATCCCAACTTATATAGAAAGCTACCCCTTAGTATATGCATTTGACTTGAATTTATACTTTTGATTGAAAAATCATATTGCATACATATTCCACCAAACCAACCAAACAAAATATTAGCTTGGGGAGGTGGATTGGGATGGCGAGGAGGGCATTGGGTGGGAGAACAACCTAATCCCCCTGTGGATGGATTCTCATACAAGTTCAAGATCCAAAGTCAATGCACAGCAAACAACAGATTGTAAACTCAAACGCTAGGAAAAAAAATGCAAATCTAAAGATAAATTTAGAGCTAAAAGGTCGTATTTGGTTAGTATGGGAGAGTATTATTCATATTTGCAATTAAAGGGTGCAGAGTTCTAGAGTACAGTACAAGATAATGAATCTTCAAGATCTACCTTTGAACGGATATGATACAAGCCTGCTAGCAACAAATTACAGATTGACTAAATGGGAGGTAGTTTGTACACCAAAAAATCAAGGAGGTTAGGCGTCTTAAATTTAGAGATTCAAAATAAGTGTCTCCTAAGTAAATGACTTTTTAAGTTACTAAATGGTGATGGGGTTTGGCAACAACTACTTAGGAATAAATATCTAAAACACAAGACCCTAACACATGTTCAACATATGCCTGGGGATTCACATTTTTGGGCTGGTCTCATGAAGATCAAGGGGGAGTTCCTCTCGTTAGGCAAGTTCGAACTAGGTGATGTCTCTCAAGTGTGATTTTGGGAGGATGCATGGATAAGGCCACAACCTTTAAAATCGTTCTTTCCTACTTTATATAATATTGTTAGGAGGAAAGGGGTATCTGTGAGAACGGTGATGTCTATGACTCCTTTAAATGTGGCTTTCAGGAGATCCGCGGTAGGTGTTAATCTACAAGCTTGTCACGAGGTTGTTGTCATGGTGTTAAATGTATAATTAACAAACCAGAGGGATCGTTTTATGTGGGGGTTACATCAGAATGGATTATTTTCGATAAAATCCATGTACAGAGCTTTATTAGATTCTGAAGCCCTACCTTTTAACTCTTTAATTTGGAAGCTGAAACTACCTCTTAAAATCAAAGTATTCTTGTGGTATTTGTACAAGGGAGTAATTTTAACGAAGGACAATTTAGCAAGACGACAATGACAAGGAAATAGGAAATGTTGTTTATGTTCATCCGAGGAGTCCATACAATATTTACTCTTTGATTGTCGTTTTGCTAAGTTTGTGTGGCGAACCATTCACATTTCCTTCAATTTATTACCACCAACTAACGTGCACAATATGTTTACAAATTGGTTACATGGGTTTGATAGGAAGCTGAAATCCAAGATTCTTGTGGGTGCGAGTGCAATTTGTTGGGTAATATGGTTTACCCGGAATAACAAAGTTTTTGACAAGATACTAGCACCATCTTATTTGCAGGTTATCTTGAGGGGGATTCACTAGATCAGATTTTGATCCCTAC
>CM039125.1:35870560-35903294 GCA_022036555.1 Microstegium vimineum | reverse complement strand
CCCCTCGGGTAGAAAATTCCCGGCTACCATTTGGGACACACGGGGATAGAAATCCCGGGCGACTAAAACAATTCAGAATAATCAGAAAAACATAGAGAATTCAGAAATAATGTTCTCTTAGCCTGAAACTTAGCACTACAAATATTTTAGTACTGATGCATAATTACAATCAAAGTTTGCATAGGCTTTCAGATTTTGAAAGTAAGATAAGATCTATAGCTACATCCGATTCAAGCAAGGAGTAAACATAAAAAATAATGACAATCTGATCTCTTAGCACATTTGATGATGATACTTCATCTTGATGATGTCTCTTCACATGAGTTGCACACTCAAAACCTACATTAACAAACAATTTGTCATCACAGAAGGTTGGAATAATTCTGAAAATTATCTTCATACAAAGCTGATTCTGTACTCTAAGTGGCTCTAAATCAATCCAATAAATGTCACTTTTCTGACAGATTATGTACGCTTCAAAGAATATATCATATCTCCTAAAGTACTTATCCCATGATCATGAAATTTGGTGGAGATGTTCTTCACTAAGTGATCTAGAAGCCATAAAAATTTTAGCTTTATTGGATTACTAGATTGCTACCAGATTTCACATCTTCCTATCTAGGTACATGCTGAAAACTGCTGCACATGTGTAGACAAGATCCACTCCAAAACCGAAGTATCCCTTATCCAATACCCATGAAATTTGCACAGCAACTAATACCATAAGTGTATAGAATGCATACCAAATTTCAAGTCAATCCAAATAGATTTGATCTCTCAAACATGGCTATGATCACAGCTATCTCAAATTTTGAATAAAAGACAGATTTGAGATAATGAGCTATGCTTCTTCAATTTGAACCAAATTTGAATTCAACTTGTTTGAACATTCTCACAAGACATATATCCATTCCATCCACTTACTAAAAGTAGTCTCATGGTCATATCCATTCAAATCAACTCAAACTTGATCACTAAGCATTTAATCCATTCAATCAACTTGTAGCAAGCAACTAGTGCACATATATATATATATATATATATCCAATTGAAACATCTTATAAACACCCAAATGAACTTGATCAACAATAAATATACCTTGGTAGATCATGATCAATCCATTGCAAGCTTTCAACTAATCCAATAGGCCACCACAACTTGATCATGCACTTGTATGTTGTAGCATTTGGACTTCATTCTTTTGACTTGGCATTGGGATAAGGATGTCACTAAGCTTTATTACTTGACTCAATCATATGATGAACCATATGCAATCAATTGAATCAAGTATCCAATGCCCATGGTACCTAGGGGACATGAATGAGCCATGTGTCCCCTTTCCCGACATGAGTAGCACACTCTCTTTGCTTGAGTCTTTTCTTCCTTGCTCATGTTGTGCTTCTCATTGTCTTGCCTCTTCTCTTTTGCTTGAATCTTCATCTCAAGCTTGGTAGGACACTTCGAGGAAAAGTGTCACATATCTTCACACATGAAGCACTTGATGTGAGCCAAATCTTTCTTCCCTTGATTCTTGTTCATCATCATGTCATCTTGAATGAGAGTTAGATGACTTGTTCTTGCTTTTCCACCTCTTCTAGTCTTATTCTTCTTCATCATCCCCAAATCATCATCTTGATGGTTGATCTTGTCTTACACTTGGGGTGTGACTTGTGGAATAGCTTGAGGCTTCACTTGTTGCTTCACCAATTCCTTGGTTGGACACATTGAGGTGAGATGACCCCAAATGTGACACTTGAAGCACTTGACATGCTTTAGCCTCTCTTCTTCTTTCTTCAACTTGAGCTTCTCTTTGTTTGGGAAACCATTTGAAAGATGTCCCATATCACGGCATATGAAGCACATGAAATGAGATAGCTTCTTTTGTTCTTGCTTCTTCATCTTTTTCTTGCCCTTGCTCTTGTTGAATCCAACTCCACTCTTGTCACCATAGCTTCTTGTGTTTGTCAACATATGCTCAAAGGTGAATTTGGAGTTGTAGCACCTCTCTAACTTGTTGCTCATAATCTTCAATTCATTTTTGAGCTCATTGTTATCCTTAAAAAGGTTAGTCTCACAATACATAGAAGTAGAACAACCATCTATATGTGAAGAACATGAAATATCAAGTAGATCGTCACAAGAGGTGGATACATGCTTCTTGCCTACATCACAAGGGTTAGTAACAATGTGTAGTTGATCATTTGACCCATGTGATGAGCTTTCATCATTTTTAAGGTTCATCAACTCATTTATTAGATCACCATGTTTGTGAACCAAAGCCTCATGAGATACCCGAAGATGCTCATGATCTAGCTTTAGTTCTTCATGTGAAGATTTAAGAACATCAAGTAAGCGCTTATGTTCTTCACATGAATCTTTTAGAGTTGAGATTTTCTTTGCTGAAGCCTTAAAAAGTGAAGCATGCATTTCAATTAATTCTTCATGAGAATTAACAAGTTCCTCATGATTTTTAATAAGCTCTTTTAGTGAACAACTAGAAGTGTGAAATATTTTCTTTTATTGTTCACAAGTTTTCTTTAGTGAAGAGATTTCTTTTTCCAAAGACAAGGTTTTAGTTTTCTCATTCACTAAAGACATGGTCATTCTAGCAAGTTTATCTACAAGCTCATCATATGAATCAACATGATCAACAATATTGCTATTTGATACCTTTGTGTCACCTTGTGACATAGAGCAATGTGGTGATGTAGTAGAGCTTGTGATAGCATCATCAACCGAGCACGAACCATCTTCATCACCACCAAGTGTGCATGGAGTAGCATCATCATTTGCAACACTTGTGGCATCATCATCAATCTTGTCAAGTGTGCTTGTAGTTGATCTTTCATCATCATCACTTGACCATGAGGTGGAGCAATCTTCCACAATCACCAAGTTGTGGTCATGCTCAACATCCTTATGCGCCACTAACTCATCACCATCACTTGAGACCATCCCATATTTTTCAATGAGATAGGACCAAATCTCATGAGGTGTCTTCATGTCCATGATCTCTCCAAATATGCATTGAGTCAAAGATCTATACATGATGTTAGTAGCTTGGATCTCTAGATCTAGGCATTTCTCTTGTGTTTGGGTTAGGTTCTCTTCATCCCACACATGAGAAAAGCCTACATCTACGATCCACCACATTTGAGGGCCAATAAATTTGAAATTACACACCATCCAATTATTCCATCGTGCAAAGTGTGTGCCATCAAAAATGTGTGGACAATCAACATCTAGCCCATAAGACGCCATCCTCCACTTGTAGGGTCGAGATGGCGGACTAGAGGGGGGTGAATAGTCTTTTCTAAAACTTAATTGCTTTGGCTAACCGAAATTATTGCGGAATTAAAACTATCGGTCTAGCCAAGACTACACCCCTCTATCTATTACTTTAGCACCTAGCAAAGATGTCTATTATGTTACTTAAGGTGCCAAGCTAGGAGGCTCACCTAAATAAGTCTAGGTTACAAGGTCACACAAACCTAAGAAACTAGTACTCTAAGCAAACCGGGGAGCTCCTACACATACAAGTAAGCAAAGCACAAAGCACCTAAGCTCACTAGCAATGCTCTCTAGCAAGACTACACAAGTCAACTAGAGAGCTCAACTTACTAGCTACACAAACTAAGCAATGTGACTAACAAGGCTACTCAAGCCAATTAGCCACTCAAGAGCTACTTCTAAGCTACACAAGCTAGAAGGTAACTAGGAAAGCTACACAAGCCAAACTAGTTACAAGAGCAACAACTAATCACTAGCACAAGTATGAATAAGTAAATACAAGCTAGTGATTTGGAGAATGCAAACCACCGAGAAGATGTACACAAGGTTGACACGGTGATTTTTCTCCCGATGTTCACTTGGTCGCCACCAAGCTAGTCCCCGTTGTATCGGCTCACTCACTTGGAGGTTTACGACTTTTTACAGGCCTCACTGCCTAACCCCCTCAAGGGTTGCCACCTAACTAACACAAGATGAGGGCACTCAACGATACCTTCAACTAGAGTTGCTCTTCGCGATCTCCCGCGGGGCAAGCACAACACCCCTCACAAATCTCTTCTACGGAGCCACGCACAAGCTTCTTGCGTGCTTCGACGGAGCCACAAGCCACCAAGCCGTCTAGGAGGTGGCAACCTCCAAGAGTAACAAGCACCACGAGCTTGCAAGTCGATCACCTAGTGCCACACGAAGCTATCTCTCAAAGCAACGCACTAGTAATCGCTCTCTCACACAATCGGATGAACTCTATCAAGTGTGTGTGAGTTAGAGGGCTCCCAACCAAGCACAGCTAAGGGTAACACAACCCCAAGGTGCTCCACCAGCCCCAAGGGCCGGCCATGAGCTATTTATAAGCTTCCCCACGAAACTATCCGTTTTGCCCACTCACTGGGCTTCCTGCAGAGGGTCCGGACGCACTGAACAGTGCGGGTCCGGACCATACAGCTTGCATCCGGTCCCTTCTTCCCGTTTGAAAGAGCCGTTGGCACGCTCACCGATCATCGCCACGCGTCCTCCGGATGCTACTGTTCACTGGGTCCGGACGCACTTCACCGAGCGTCCGGAAATATTTCCCACCCGAGAGCTCGTAGCACCTCCGGACACACTCAACAGTGCCACACCGGACCAACACACGTGTGTCCGGACCTCTACTCCAGAGAGGTTCCAGAGAGCGCCGAGCTTCGGACCCGCGACCGGAGTCAGCGTCTGGACTCTCTTTAGCGTTCGGACCTCCTGTCTAGAGAGGCCGAGGGATAGGGTTTGCCTCTAGTCGCAAGACCAATGGTCCGGTTGGCGTCTGGCCTGCGTTTGGACCTTGCGTCTAGAGCCCCTCAGGGTTCCAAACCGAGCTGCCTCTTCTTCCTTTCTTCTCATGTGCTAACACAAATGTGTTCTTCACCTTGTGCATGTGTGTTAGCATTTTCACAATCATTTTCAAAGCATTTTCACTTGCTCTTACCACGCCACTCGATCCTAATTCATCGCAAAGTTAGATCGCTCACGGTGGCACTAGATAACCGATATGCAAACAAGTTTGCTCCTCTTGATAGTACGGCTATCTATCCTAAACCCGGTCATAATCTTCTCTACACACCTATGACCGGTGAAATGAAATGCCCTATGGTTATACCTTTGCCTTGCGCATTCCATTCCATCATCTCCTTCTCCAATGTTGATGCAACACATGCACCAACCACTTGTCAAATGATATGATCCACTCCATATCATCACATGACCGTGTTGGTTCATCGATCTTGACCTTACTTGCTCTTCACAGTTGCCTTGGTCCATCGGCCCAAGCATCACCCCGCTTGCCCTTCACACTTGCAACCGGTCCATCAAGCCAAGCCTCATCTTGATCTTCTCCACCTTGATCACATGACTCCATGTCATGTCTCATGTACAATAAGCTCCTTCATCACACAATCACATGTGAACTAATCTCCTGTGTATATATCACTTGAACACATACTAGTTCACCTAGGTTGTCACCCAATTACCAAAATCACATAGAGACTCTCAATCTCCCCCTTTTTGGTAATCGATGACAACTCTACAAAGATATGGAATTTAAGATCAATTTTAGGACGTTATGCCATTTATCCAACATTTAAGCTCTATAACAAGATTTGGATAAATGCCACAAAATCCGACTTGGTAGTGATATCTCCCCCTACATGTGTGCTCAACAAGATTTGTTTTAAGCCTTGCACACATGCATAAATAGGAGTTTTGGGAGTGCTAGCACTACTAAGTGATGCTAAGGGTTATAGGATAAACCTTTGAAGATACTCATTGTAGTTCTACTTGAAGTTCATCCTTAGCACCACCATGGTTAGCTAGAATCTCAAAAACACTAGAAACCCCATGAGATCAACATTATAAGCACTGTTTCTAGATACCACTTGAAAGAACAAAATATCTAGCTCACCAACCTATGCATGCTAGTTACCAAATCATCATTCAAGTCCTATAACTAGCATACACCACACAAGCATGCATATAAAGATAATACTTATGCAATATGCAAGCAAGCACATGAATATACACATATCAAATGCAATCAATCAATTCATGAGCTTGCTCCCCCTACTTGTGTGCATCTCTTAGTCCAAGACTTTGATCCTTTGATCTTGTTCACCTAGGTTGTCACTCAATTACCAAAATCACATAGAGACTCTCAGCAGTGTAATTTATCCTCAATTGGATCTAATAAGAAACCTAGATGTGACACCCTGTGTCAAGCTTGCATTAGGATCATCATTAGCCACTAAGCACATCATCTCATTGCATTCATGTTTGCATATGCTATCTTTCCATGTGTGTGTTTATATGTTTTGAAACTAGAATTGAATAGGTGTTTTGTGCTTAATCTTGTGTTTAACCTGTTTAGTTAAACCTTGCTTTGCTTAGAGTAAAAGTGTGGTTTGTTTATGTTTAGTTACCCTGCTTAGTTTTATATAAAAGAAAATGGAGAAGGAAATCAGAATCGAGACAGGCTGAGCTCCACCCCTCGACCTCGACCCCCGCCCGGAAGGCTCGATGACGGACTGAGGGTCCGAGCGAAAGACCCCGGGCTAGAGGCTCGACCGAACCAGAGGCTCGATCGGCCAGTCGATCGACGCCCCCCCTCGACTTCTACCCCTCGAAGTTACGAACCGAGGCTTGAGCGAACGACCCCGCACGGAAGGCTCGACCGAGTCAGAGGCTCGATCAGCCGATCGACCCTACCCTCGATATCGACCCCCTCCCGCACGCCCGACTGCACGCACGTGCCGCGCACGCTCGCGCGCACTCACCCGACCGCGGCTGAGCTGTACGTCGGAGTCATCCGCCGCGTGGCCGCCGATGCCTGACCGCGGAAGTGGAACACGCCATCGCCGCCGCTTCGGCTCTGCAACGACATCGCTGTCGCCGCTCGCGCTGTCTCGCTCAAATCCGAGTTTACGGCGCTAGGACCAAGTCGGCACCGTTTTTTCCGCCGCTGACGTCCTGTTTCGCCGCCGCAGACCTGCCAGCCGCCCTGCCGCACGCCGCGGCGTCGTTTCGCAGTAACGCCGCCGCAGTGCCACGTCCGATCAGCGCCCCGCCTTGTCTCTTTCGCCATCAAGCGCGAATCCGCGCTAACGGCGCATCGACCAAGTCACGATCCGCTCTGCGCCGCTCGCCGCAAGCACGCCAGCGCCGCTGCCATCGCCGCACATCGCGTCACGTCCCCTCTAGTAGCGCCGGTCGGCCATGACCGAGCCAGGAGGAGCGCCTATACCTCCACCACCTCCCGCACTAGTTTGCACTCACCCGCACTCACGCAATCGCTCGCATTGCCTCTGTTCTCGCCAGCCGAGAGCTCCAAGCACCGCAAGGGTCTTCTTCTTCCATCCACCACCAACCAGAGTTCCTTTGCTCAATCCCTCTCGCACTAGCTTTCGCCTTTGCCTCACAACCACGCTGCTCGCCTCTGTTTAACCAGCAGTGGACTCCAGTCACCGGAACGCCTTTCGCCGTTCCTCGCTCTCGAGTCGCCACTGCACTGATCAACCAGCGTTCACCGTTCGCCGTCTCGTCTCCGACGCCTCCATATTCGTGGAGGTTTCGCCGGAGTTAACCGAGGTGAGAACGCCGTTCCTCTAGCTTCAGTCCGACCCGTGTCGTCACAGCACCGTTGGCCATGCGCCATTGCCGCCGCCACGGAGCTTGCACGTGGACAGGTTTCCACAGAGCCTCTCTGGCTCAGCTAGCCCTCGAGCCGCACTCACCACATCACCACGATGCTCCCGCACCACAGCGCCGAGCTTCGCATCGCCGGTGATCACTTCGTCGTGTCACATCGCCATGTTGCACCGCCACCGCACACCGTCGACCCCTCCTCACGGTCGCGCCGGTTCAACCAGCACCACCAGTGGCTGCGCGTAGTCATCCCGAGCCTAGCACAACCAACCCCACCGCCGGAGACTTCACCATCGGCAAGAACACGTCGATCCGCACCGTTCTCTGTTCCGCTCGACGGTAGATGGACCTCGAGTAATCGAGGGTCATGCCCGTCAGTTGCCTCGAGTGCCTCTGCATGCCTCGAGCCCGTTCCCGAAATGATTTCCTATTCTGTTTTCAGTTGTATGCCATGCTTGTTTGTTATATCTAGAGTTTGGTGAAATCCATGTTGTAATGTATAGCTTCTGTTAAGTATAAGTTATAGCCTGTTTTTTTCCTGCTAGCTAGTAGCTCTAGCCTTAGTAGCTTTGTGGCAGTTCTTTTGGGGTATGCTTAGAATCTCTGTTGTGTGTTAAATCCTGTCAAGCATCATCCCTGCACCATTCAGTTATTTATTTATGCATTGCAATCATTTAGGATCCGTGGAGGAACATCAGGAGCCCGCAGAGACCCAAGTCCAGGAGGCACAGGAGCTGCACGAGGAGTACCAAGAGCTCGACACTAACCTTCCTGAGTGCCCTGACCACCAACCCTCCACCTTCTCTCAAGGCAAGCCCCGGAGCATTCTTAAGCCTCCCAGTTTTTACAACTTAATCTACTTGAGTATTTTATACTGTGATGCATTAGGTGATAGGAGTTGTTTTGAATCCCAAATTGATGCATTTAACTTCCTTGATATTTGTTTTACCTACCTTGTTACCTTGTTAATAATAAAGTAAAAGCAACCGCTTAGCATACTTAGAATAATGGTTACCTTTCTTTTATGTTTTGTATTACCCCTTGTGGGTAATACTATCACGGTTGGCTATATTCGCTATCGTGGAAAGAACCTATGGTAGTAATGAAATACGGTCAACTGGAAGGCAAGTGCACCAAGTGGTCAAGACTTGGGGGCAGTCCGTCCGTTGGATCGTGTAGGTTTGTACACGATGGTGGCCCTCTTACATCTTTGAATGCGCCCTTTCGCATAGGGGCCGTCGTGAGTGTCGACCCCGAAGCCGAGTAAACACTGTCCGGGCCGGAGCTCGCTCAGCTGTAAGCACCCCTCTAGACTGTAGGCATGATCTGCCCCGTGGTGGCCATCTATTTTCTACAATTGGGGTGGACCCATGCGAGCCCGCGTCGATTACCACCTGGACTTTGTTGAGCGGTAACCTAATGCTGACCCGACGAGGTAAGGTATGGGCGTGTGTTAAAGGTAATCTTGCCAGCTGGTTGTATATTGATTCGAATTGCCGCCCCCCCACTGGATATGGGGGATTATGCTGAGCTTCACCACGGTACAACTCCATGTGACATCTTAATGGTTCTACTAAAATGTTGATGAAGGAACTAGATATATTGTTATTATATTGCTTGAGTAGAATCAAGTGTGTGCTCTAGCATAGGTGCAATAACCTAGAAATAATTAGTAGGATAAAAGATGACTGTTCACCGCATCATTAAAGTAAACTCCTTTAATTTTAAGCATTTCCGCAAAGTAAAGCTTACCCAACCCTAGATACAGCCATGCATATCCTTGGAGTCTTTATTTTCAGTTAGACGGGTAAGTCTAGCTGAGTACATTCCCGTACTCAGGGTTTATCATTTTTGTTGCAGATGGCCAAGTATACATTGGCTATTGTAAGCACTGTCTTTATCCTTTCTACGGAGAAGATGAGTAGGCCTTGGGCAAGGTCTTCTACAAGCTCACCTTTTGCTGTTATCGGACCTGACGTTGTGGGCACCCCTGTCTTTTGAAAACTTCAAATTCCGCTTCAAACTCTGTTTTATTTGGCCACATGTGTAGTGGCGTAAGTACGACTTTTATTTGGAACAAGGTGTTGTAATAACTTTATTTCGTACTTTAAGTATTTTCCGTTTGATTTGTGGCTCGTTCGAATGTGTATCCCTGAATGTACGCGATCCTGAGTTGATGTAAGAAATCCTTCGAGATTTCCGGACTACCGGGATTATATGGGCTCCAGTGTTTTAAATGGTAGTTAAGTCAGCTCCATTAGCACTTGATCTCTTATAATTTGGGCGGTTCCGTCACAGCTGGTATCAGAGCATTGTTCAGGTATCCTCCTTCGTTTGAGCAACTTTTCAACTAAACTGGTATTTTCCAAAACCCAAGTTTTCGAAAGTCGTTTATAAAAATAGTTTTGAAAATTTTTGGGTGCCAGAGTCTAGTCCTTAAGCCCTATACTAGGAAACCAAGTGGCTTAGTTATACTAACTTGGTTTTGGGTTTTGCTCATGCTGGATCTTCGTAATTTGCTGGGAAATCATTCTTGGAAGGGATGATACTAGGTTCGAAAACTTGCATTAAAACTATTTGTGAGATGTGAGAGTAGACCTTCCAACCGTTGGTCAAGGGAAGTGATATGTTGTTACTTAAGGATATGCGAGCTTTCACGCAGACATATCTGAGAAGTATGAAATGCTGGATGGCTTTTCCGAGCTTGGTGCATAAGGTTTTGGTATCTAACTGGTATGTACTTGGTGCATATCAGGAAGTGCCCGGTGATTTTCTGCATTGGGTTTTGTTCTTTGGGCTGAAATGAATTTTCTGCAGGTACACTAACTGCGCAACCGTGTAGAACGAATAACTGCGTAATGAGAGATCATCTTGCCACCGACTAGAACGTTAGGACTTACGAGTCATTCTAGTTGAATAAGAACGTAGTTACGATCATGCATCATGTTTATATTCTTGTATCATGTCATCCCTCCCCTTAATGTATAATCATCCCCTTTCGATAAAAATGACCAACTTATACCTGTCTCACGAGAGTCGAACCCCTTTTTCTTCAGATGCCTCGTACCCGTCTGACCGCTAGGAAAGCAACCGGAGGAGCAGGAGTCCCTCGTCACCCTTTGGCAAGGAAGATGACCAGGGGAAAGTTTTTGACGTACTTTGGGATGCCAACTATCCTTTGGCGAGTTTTGCACGCCATTGGGTATTCTGAGGGCAGTGAACCCAAGTACTCTTGGCAGAAGCAGCAATATGGTCAAGATTCGTTGGTCCAGGTTGAGGTCAGAGTAAAAGCTTTGGAAGGAAGGCCCGACTGGTCAGGATGGACGATCGTTACCAAGGGAGCTTGTGCTAAGGATGGAGCCAACAGGGCAGCATATCTGGTGCTAAAGGACATCATCGCTCGTTTTCCAGCAGATCTTGCAGATGCATGGCCAGGAGTGTTCCCACGTGGATCAGCTTTTCCTGTGGATTGGATGCAAACTGAGGAGACAGCTCTGACAGGAGGCGAAGAGGAGCTTTTCTTTTGTGAGACCCTAGCCATGGGTGCCACTGGAGCTCTTCTTGGCACTTGTGAGAGTTTGGAGCGCAGTCTGGCAGATGTTGTAGAAATCCACAACGCCACGATGGAGAGCAAGCGCCAGTTGCAGCAGGAGTTCGAATCAGCAGTCGAGACCCTTCAGGCAGAGTTAGCTCAGATAACTCTAGAACGCAATCAGGCTCAGGCTAAGTTGGAGAAGGAGATCACCGCTCGTGTGGTCAGTGAGCAGTTGCTTCTTGAGGCCACCAACTCCAGGAATGAAGCTTGGACCGAGTCAGAAGATCTACAGGCTGGAGTTGCAGAGTTGGAGGGAACCCTCAATGGACAGCAGGAGTACATCAATAACCTGCACGAAGCTTTCCACGTCCTCCATCAGCAGCAAGCAGCAACAGCTGAAGTCACCGAAGCACCTGAACCTGAGGAGCCAGACCCACAGGATGGAGTGATCCTTGGTCCTGACTCACCGAACGAGGACTTCGCCGACGAGTCCTTCTACGACGACAACCTCGACGACAACATCGGAGAGCACAACTACTCCGACGGTGACTGAGCGCTAGTTTAGAAGTTGATCTTCCGCGCAAGGAGCTTTTGTATCTTGGTGTTTTTTAAGATTCTGTTAAATTTGGATCTTCGTTATGTGTAAGCCGAATATGGAATTTAAGTCCAGGCGTTGTTCTGGCGACGAATTTGGAATGTTATTTGTATGTTTATGATGAGCAATTAAATTCTGTGATGTTATGTGGAAAGATGAATAACTATATCTGGTCGTGTGCTTAATGTTACATTTTGTACAGCACAGTATTTATTCATCATTCAATATATCATCATCTGATTGTTGCTTGTTAATGGGCTATACAGATGACGGCTAACACTCGTCGCACCAACCGGGGTGATGGAGAGGCATCCCAGAGAGAGGACTTGCCACCACCGCCACCACCTGCAATGACACCGGAAGCATTCTTTGGCCAGTTCTTGGGTAGCCAAAGAAGTGTCGAAGAGATGCAGCGGCAGATGAATGAAACTCTGCGCAACATCGCTGCCAACACAGCTCAGCAGCATAGGCAACAGCAGGGGGCCGCACCTAACCAGTACAGTTCTTATAAGGATTTTATGGACACTCGCCCTCTTATCTTCAAGGAAGCTACTGAACCGCTGGAAGCAGATGAATGGCTGCACTCCATGACACAGAAGTTTAGGCTTCTGCGTCTAACGGACGAGTTGAAGGCGGAATATGCCGCGCATAGGCTGGAAGGACCAGCAAGTATCTGGTGGTCCCAGTACCGTGATAACTTGCCTGCTAGTACTGCAGTTACATGGGAGTTGTTTTCCACAGCTATGCGCCGTCACTACATCCCAGACGGTGTAATGGAGATGAAGCTTACCGAGTTCATGAGGCTGTCCCAAGGGACCAGAATAGTAACAGAGTACCTCAGTAGTTTCAACAAGCTAGCTCGCTATGCTAGTGACTTTGTCAACACGGAGGCCAAGAAGATCGCTAGTTTCAAGAGAGGCATGAACGCCGCTCTTTTGTCCAAGATGGGAAACAGTCACCACATCACTTTCAGTGACTTCATCAGCGACTGCTTGAATCAAGAGACCAATGACAACAGGTTGTTTGCAGAAACGCGTCGTCGCATCCCAGGAGGAGGATCTCATCAGAATAGAGGTCCCAGTGCTTCAAGGCCAGTGTTTCGTCCACCACAAGTTGGTGCACATTTCTGACCACCTCAAGGAAGATGACCAATGCTCGTGCTCGTCCCACATATCAGAGACCCTTCACTGTACCTCTGCAGCAGAATAAGGGTAAAGCCACAGCACCTGCAGCTGGAAGTCAGAAGACGCCATCTGTGGTAGGACCGTGCTTCAATTGCGGACAATCAGGTCACCTCTCTCGCTTCTGCACGAAGCCCAGAAGGCAGTTCAGCTATCCTCAGCAGTCTCGCACAGGAAATGTTCATCATACAACCTTGGAGGAAGTACCAGAAGGTGAGCCCGTCACAGCTGGTACGTTTCTTGTTAATCAATGTCCTGCAGTTATCTTGTTTGATTCTGGAGCATCGCATTCTTTCGTTAGTGGGAACTTCGTGTTGCGGAGTCAACAGAAGGTGGTAGATTTGGAAAAGGAGTATCAGATTAGTGCAGCAGGAGCTGTACTATATACTCGTAAAATGGTAAAGGATGTAGAAATTACCATGGGGACGACATCGATACATGTCAACCTCATTGTAATACCTGAGCTAGGTCTAGATGTAATCCTTGGTATGGAATGGATGAAAGCTTGGAAAGTGCATCTAGATATCGCCCAACGAGCAGTATCTATCACCAACCCACGGAATGGAGTTACCTTTGGAATCTTCTTACCCAAGAACCCAAATCAGCTTGGAGTCATGTTTGCTATCACTGCAGAGTTGTTGGATAAGATCCCTGTAGTGTGTGAGTTCCCAGATGTGTTTCCTGACGATCTTCCAGGGTTACCCCCAGATCGAGATGTCGAGTTTGCTATAGAGCTAGCTCCAGGAACAACACCTATATCTAGGAGACCATATAGGATGCCACCCAACGAGTTAGCCGAACTCAAGAAACAACTCCAGGAGTTGCTGGAAAAAGGTTTGATCCGACCAAGTTGTTCACCTTGGGGATGTCCCGCCATCTTTGTGAAAAAGAAGGATAAAACCCTAAGGATGTGCGTGGACTATCGCCCTCTCAATGCAGTTACCATCAAAAACAAATATCCGTTGCCACGGATTGATTTGTTGTTTGATCAGTTATCTAAAGCTAAAGTGTTCTCCAAGATAGATCTACGATCTGGTTACCATCAGATTAAGATCAGAAAAGAAGATGTACCTAAGACCGCTTTCTCCACAAGATACGGTCTCTTTGAATATCTAGTGATGTCTTTTGGATTGACCAATGCGCCTGCGCATTTCATGTACTTGATGAACTCCGTGTTCATGCAAGAGTTGGATAAGTTCGTGGTAGTTTTCATCGATGACATCTTGGTATATTCGGAGAATGAGAAGGATCACGCAGACTACCTGCGAGTAGTACTGAAACGGTTAAGAGAGCATAAGCTTTATGCCAAGTTTAGCAAGTGTGAGTTTTGGTTGACCAAAGTACCTTTTCTGGGTCATATCTTATCAGCTGAGGGTATCTCAGTGGATCCCTCAAAGGTGCAAGAAGTTATGAATTGGAAAGCACCCGTTAACATGCATGAGGTTCGCAGCTTTTTAGGATTGGCCGGATACTACCGTCGTTTTATCCCGGACTTTTCTAAGATAGCTAAACCCATGACAAGGTTAACACGGAAAAACAAGAAGTTTGAATGGAGCGCAGATTGTGAAACAGCGTTCCGTACCTTGCGGACACTGTTGACAACTGCACCAGTTTTAGCACAACCAAATTTGGAGGACCCTTTTGATGTGTTTTGTGATGCATCAACCATTGGATTAGGATGTGTGCTAATGCAGAATGGAAGAGTCATTGCATATGCCTCACGACAACTCCGATCTCATGAAGAGAGTTACCCGACAGATGACTTGGAGTTAGCAGCAGTTGTGCATGCCTTGAAGATATGGAGGCATTACTTGATGGGTAATCTGTGCCACATCTTCACGGATCATAAAAGTTTGAAGTACTTGTTCACCCAGTCTGAATTGAATATGAGGCAGAGAAGATGGTTAGAGCTAATCAAGGATTATAACTTGGAAGTGCATTATCATCCTGGAAAAGCAAATGTTGTAGCAGATGCTTTGAGTCGCAAATCTCATTGCAACTTGTTGCAACCCTTGTTAGAAGATGGTTTTGATCTAATGCATCCTTCGGTCATAAATAATATTGTTATCCAGTGCACCTTGGATAGTGATATTATTGGAGGACAGAAATCGGACAAGGAGCTTGTGCAAATCAAACAAAGGTTGGAAACCAGTGAATCTCTGAATTTCAAAGTGGATCAGAAAGGAGTCCTATGGTTCAATCAGCGTTTGGTAGTACCTAAGGATCAAGTCTTGCGAAAAAGAGTTCTCAATGAAGCACATAACTCAAAGTTATCGATTCATCCTGGTAGCAGTAAGATGTATCAAGACCTGAGGACAAGGTTTTGGTGGTCTAAGATGAAGTTGGATATCGCAGAATATGTCGCAAAGTGTGATACGTGTTGTCGCATCAAGACAGTGCATATGAAACCTGCCGGGTTGTTACAACCTCTTTCTATACCTGAGTGGAAGTGGGAAGATATCAGTATGGATTTCATCACAGGTTTGCCTGCTACTCAGAAAGGAAACGACTCGATATGGGTTATCGTTGATCGGTTAACAAAGGTCGCTCACTTCATACCAGTCAAAGTTACACATCGACCTCATCAGTATGCAGAGCTTTATGTTCAGAATATCGTAAGGTTGCATGGCATTCCTAAGACCATCATATCCGACCGAGGATCACAGTTTATCGCTCGTTTTTGGGAGCAGTTACATAAAGAGTTGGGAACAAAGTTGATTCGGAGTTCCGCTTATCACCCTCAGACAGATGGACAAACGAAACGAGTGAATCAAGTGTTGGAAGACATGTTGAGAGCATGTGTTTTATCAGCAGAAGGATCATGGGAGAAATGGTTACCTTTGGCTGAGTTTTCTTATAACAACGGTTACCAAGAAAGCATTAAGATGGCACCGTTCGATGCTTTGTATGGACGTAAGTGTAGGACCCCTATCAATTGGATTGAATCAGGAGATAAGGGATTCTATGGTACGGACTATGTGAAAGAGGCAGAAGAAATAGTCCGCACGGTTCAACAACATATCAAGGCAGCTCAATCACGACAGAAAGGTTATGCAGATCAAAGGAGGAGACCTTTGGAGTTTCAAGTTGGTGATTATGTGTATCTTAAGGTATCACCAATGAGAGGCGTTCGACGCTTTGGAGTTAAGAAGAAGTTAGCACCCCGATATGTTGGACCTTATCAGATTATCGCAAGGAAAGGCAAAGTGGCTTATCAAGTACAGTTACCCCCAGAGATGAGTTCTATCTTTCCAGTGTTCCATGTATCACAGTTCAAGAAGTGTCTTCGAGTTCCAGAAAAAGAATCTGTTTCCAAGTTCAGACATCGTGATCAGCTCAGACTTGGAATACCTTGAGAAACCAGAAAGGATCTTGGATACAAAGACAAGAGTCACCAGGAATCAAGAAGTGAAGACGTTCAAAGTTCTTTGGAGTCATCATGGTCCCCATGATGCAACCTGGGAGACCGAAGCCTACATAATCACAAACTACCCCGCCTTTTATAATAAATGGTACTAAAACTCAAATCTCGGGACGAGATTTTGTTAAGGGGGAAGGGCTGTGACACCCTGTGTCAAGCTTGCATTAGGATCATCATTAGCCACTAAGCACATCATCTCATTGCATTCATGTTTGCATATGCTATCTTTCCATGTGTGTGTTTATATGTTTTGAAACTAGAACTGAATAGGTGTTTTGTGCTTAATCTTGTGTTTAACCTGTTTAGTTAAACCTTGCTTTGCTTAGAGTAAAAGTGTGGTTTGTTTATGTTTAGTTACCCTGCTTAGTTTTATATAAAAGAAAATGGAGAAGGAAATCAGAATCGAGACAGGCTGAGCTCCACCCCTCGACCTCGACCCCCGCCCGGAAGGCTCGATGACGGACTGAGGGTCCGAGCGAAAGACCCCGGGCTAGAGGCTCGACCTGATGGAATACGAGGTTGCTACGCTAGCCGGAAAACAAAACTTTTCGACCTCATAAACCAGGATCTACTGCTAGTTACAGGTTACGGGATTACCACTAGACGCGCAGGTGCAGCGGAAGACGACTTGATGTAGTCGTGCGCGTCGCAGCAGGCAGTGCAGTTGCGTGGTCGTCCGTCTCAACGTCCCCTTCGCGTGGTTCGTCCTTGTGCTCCAGATGCAGCACCTCCGAGGAATCCCACACGTGCAGGGAGGAAGCGTTGCGCCTCCGGACTGCTAGGTCCGCGAGGAGCAAAAGGCGCGAGCGTGGGGAGGCGACGGCGGCTGCCAAAAGGCGTGGATCAATTCGCCCCGCGCCCACCCCTTGCTTATATAGGCGTCCTAACGAGCTCCCACGGTGGAGGCCCATTAGAAACCCTAAACCTAGTCTAATTCGGGTCCAACCCGAATTAGGCTTCCAACCCCTTAAGCGTGCGACCCTATGGGCTCACGCATACATAGACATGGCCCAAGTACTCTTACTCGACCAATAGTTGATAGCGGCCTCTAGCAAGACGTGTCAACTCCTATGTATACGCTATGATCATATCAGACGAACCACTATGACCATGTACAAGTTATTCCCTTCGCCACTCGATATATGGTTCAACTCGTGGTTAACACTTAACCCAAGCATGGCCATGCATTTGTTGATCCAATCACATGAGTGATCCAGTGATATCTCTCCCCGAAGAGAGAGGGCAAATTCCATCTTGATTGTCTATGTCTCATAGCATGTTTCCCAACCACCCAAGGACCACCTTTATAACTACCCAATAACGGAGTAGCGTTTGATAGTCTCTAAGTAGATCGTTTCACATCTTGAGTACATACCACAATCTCAGGTCTAAGGACATAACGTACATGACATGAATAGAGACTTTCTCTTGTTGGGTCAGTCCAGCCTACATGTCTCACATGTGCCCACATTATTAGTTTGACATCTCTATGTCTATGACTTGTGAAACATAGCCATCAACTAATACATGTGCTGGTCTAATATTCAAGTGTGCTCTTACAAGAATGCCGACCAGGGACTACTATTAGAATAACCATTCAGGTAATTGAGTTCCACAAACAATTCACATAATTGTCAATCAATACTAGTTGTCTATAATGGATATTCAAAGCACACTTTATTAATCATGGATACAATCGGAATATAATCATCTACATGATTAGCTCTAGGGCATATTCCCAACAGTCTCCCACTTGCACTAGAGTTAATCTCTTAGATGTCTAATCCCCATAGACCTCAAGTGTGCCTCATGCTTAGGCTGTGGAAGAGCCTTTGTCAAAGGATCTGCAACATTCAAATCCGTATGTATCTTGCACATTTTGATCTCATCTCGACCGACGAACTCTCGGATAAGATGAAACTTCCGCAGTACATGTTTGTTCTTTTGGTGATTCCTTGGCTCCCTAGCCTGCGCTATCGCCCCATTGTTGTCACAATGTATATTCAATGGGCCGGACGCATTTGGAAACACACCAAGTTCAATGAGGAACCTCCTCATCCAAACACCTTCCTTTGCAGCGGCAGAAGCTGCAATGTACTCGGCTTCTGTTGTAGAATCAGTTACCGTCTCCTGCTTGGAACTTTTCCAACTTACAGCACCACCATTAATTGTGAACACAAAACCTGATTGAGACTGTGAATCATCTATGTCAGTTTGAAAGCTAGCATCGGTGTAACCATTTACAACGAGCTCCTCATTACCTCCATAGATTAGGAACACATCTTTAGTCCTTCTCAAGTACTTAAGAATGTTTTTAACAAGCGTCCAGTGACTCTCACCTGGATTGGCTTGGTACCTGCTCGCAACACTTAGAGCATATGAGACATCTGGGCGAGTACATATCATGGTATACATGATGGAACCAACTGCCGAAGCATATGGAACTTTACTCATTCGTTTCTGCTCATCAGCTGTCGAAGGACATTGCTTCTCGCTGAAACGTATACCATGTGACATAGGCAAGAACCCTTTCTTGGATTGTTCCATGTTGAACCGTTTCAACACCTTGTCAATGTATGTCTCTTGACTTAATCCTATAAGCCTCTTTGATCTATCTCTATAGATTTTGATGCCCAAAATGTATGTTGCTTCTCCTAAATCCTTCATAGAAAAACTATTATTCAGTGAAGTCTTTACAGATTGCAACATAGGAATGTCATTCCCAATCAATAGTATGTCATCCACATACAAGATTAGAAACACAACAGCGCTCCCACTTTCCTTCTTGTAAACACAAGGTTCTTCTTCATTCTAACGAAAGCCAAACCCTTTGATTACTTCATCAAAACGAATATTCCAACTCCGAGATGCTTGCTTTAATCCATAAATGGATTTCTGTAGCTTGCATATTTTTCCAGCATTTTTAGGATCAACAAAACCTTCGGGCTGTATCATATACACGTCCTCTTCCAAATTTCCATTTAGAAAGGTTGTTTTAACATCCATCTGCCAAATCTCATAATCGAAATAAGCAGCAATTGCTAGAATGATCCGGATAGATTTAAGCATCGCTACCGGCGAGAATGTCTCGTCGTAGTCAACTCCTTGAACTTGCCGAAAACCCTTTGCAACAAGTCGAGCTTTATAGACATGAACGTTTCCATCCATATCCTTTTTCTTTTTATAGACCCATTTGCACTCAATAGGTTTAACCCCATCAGGCGGGTCAACCAAGTTCCAAACTTGATTGTCTCCCATGGAATCTATCTCGGATCTCATGGCACTTTGCCATTTCTCGGAATCTGGGTCCATCATTGCTTCCGCGTACGTTGCAGGTTCGTCATCGTCTAACAACAACACTTCCCCACGTGCCTCACGGATTCTTGCTGACCTTCGTGGTTGTGGTGGTGTTTCTCTTGCCACAGATATCTCAACTTGTTCTGCTACATTAGCATCACTCGTAGAGTTATCTCCTATTGGCTCATCTTGAACTTCTTCAAGATACACCTTCTCTACACTTTTCTCTTTGTTGAGAAACTCTTTCTCTAAGAAGACACCATTCCGAGCAACAAACACTTTGCCCTCTGATCGGTTGTAGAAGTAATACCCTAAAGTTTCCTTTGGATATCCCACGAAAAAGCATTTGTCCGACTTGGGTGTAAGTTTATCTGACATAAGTCGTTTGACATAAACTTCACAACCCCAAATCTTTAGAAAAGACAAACTGGGACTCTTACCAGTCCATATCTCATATGGTGTCTTGACCACGGACTTAGACGGTACCCTATTCAATGTGAAAGCGGCTGTTTCTAGAGCGTATCCCCAAAATGAGAGTGGTAGGTCTGACTGGCTCATCATAGACCGAACCATGTCCAACAAAGTCCGATTACGTCGCTCGGACACGCCGTTTCTCTGAGGCGTTCCAGGTGGCGTAAGCTGTGGAACAATTCCGCAACTCTTTAGATGATTGCTAAACTCATGGCTCAAATATTCGCCTCCTCGATCAGATCGCAAGGCTTTAATTTTCTTGCCACGTTGATTCTCTACTTCATTCTGAAATTCTTTGAACTTTTCAAATGTTTCAGACTTATGCTTCATTAGGTAGACATATCCATATCTACTAAAGTCATCAGTAAAAGTTATGAAGTATTGAAATCCACCTCTAGCTGTCGTGCTCATTGGTCCACATACATCAGTATGTACGAGTTCCAACAAGTCAGACGCCCTCTCAGGAAATCCTTTGAATGGCGCCTTGGTCATCTTGCCTAGTAGGCAAGCCTCACATGTCTCGTATGATTCAAAATCAACGAAGCTAGAAGACCATCATCATGGAGCCTCTTCATGCGATTCTCACTTATATGACCCAAACGACAATGCCACAAATATGTAGAACTTAACTCATTAAGCCGAGGCCTTTTAGCATTAACATTACAGATAGGTGTATCATCAAGATTTAAAATAAACAATCCATTCACAATGGATGCAAAAGCCACAAACATGTCATTCTTTGAGATCACACAACCATTGTCTTTACTCGCAAATGAATAACCATCCTTCATCAAACATGAAGGTGACACAATGTTTCGACTTAAACTAGGAACGAAATAACAATTATTCAATTCCATGATAAATCCTGACGGGAGGTGAAGTTGCATCGTCCCAACGCTCAACGCAGCAACTCTTGCATTGTTGCCCACGCGGAAATCAACTTCGCCTCTTCTCGTGCTTCTACTTCTTACCATTCCCTGCATCGTATTGCAAATATGAGCAACCGATCCGGTATCAAATACCCAGGAGTTAATGTAAGAATCAGCGAGAAAAATATCTGTAACATAAACGACAAGTGTACAAGCAGCGGGAGTACCTTTACTACCGCCATCCTTCTTTAAGGACTCCAAGTACAGCTTGCAGTTTCTCTTCCAGTGACCTTTCCCTTTACAATGAAAGCATATTGCTTCAGCAGCTGGTCCATTGGCAGGAGGAGGGTTTGGCTTAGAGATCTCATCTTTAGCCTTCGCCTTCTTCTTCCACCCAGCCTTCCTTTTAAAGTTGGGCTTGTTTTGGACCGCCATCACATGGCTAGTGCCTGCTGCCTTCTTGATATCAGCTTCTGCTGTTTTAAGCATGCCACATAATTCATTCAAGCCCTTCTCCGCCCCATGCATATGGTAGTTCGAGATGAAGTTTCCATAACTGGGCGGAAGAGACGCAAGAATGAAATCAGTTGCCAACTCTTGGCCAATTGCGAAGCCTAGCTTCTCCAACCTCTGAGTGTAACCAACCATCTTGATTACATGTGGCCCTACAGGTGCGCCCTCAGCCAGCTTGGTTTCTGCAAGCGCCTTAGAGACATTGAACCTTTCAGTCCGCGCTTGAGTTTGGAACATATCTTCAAGCGCCACGATCATATCGTTCGCTGAATGATTATTGTCGAACTGCATCTGTAGATCAGGTTCCATACAAGCAAGCATGAGGCAACCCACTTCAAGATCAGCATCACATGCTTTCTTGTAAGCGGTTTTCTCTGCAGTGGGTGCATTATCATCAGGTTCATCTGGTAATGGGGTGTCTAGAATATCTTCCTTTTTCTCAGCCCTGAGAACAATTCTCAGGCTGCGGATCCAATCCGCATAATTTGTTCCATTCAACTTATCTTTCTCAAGAATTGATCGCAAAGTAAATGGTTGATTACTGGGAGCCATCTACAACAAAAGTAATGCAAAATACTAAGACAATGTATCCATGAAGGAGTAAGTTATATCAAAATAAAACATACTCCCACTAAAATCAATATCCCTCAATTGATACTTAGTGATTCAGGACCCACAACTAACAAGTCAACTAGTGAGCTTTAGCATCACCGCTAGAAGACATGGTAGATCGGTAAGCAACACTTTGCTAATCATATCACATATGATTCTTGTTGTTGGGCAGCATCTCTATGCTACGCTCAACCTCCCCATGCTTCAAGGTCCCTAACCGTTAGGATAACCTTGTTCAAGTAACCAAACCTTCTGCTAGTAAGTGTCCGACACGAACCTGTCTAGTCAAGGAAAATCAGTGGCACCCTAATTTCATAGACCCACCACCAATCGTACAAGACACGTGACAGTGCAAGATTTGGGGAAGCATACAACTTAAACATTGCTGAGTGATCATTCTACCTTACTATCATATTCATGTAGACAAAACATAATAGCGAACAACAAAAGTAGAATAAATGAGAATCACATTCACACATTGTGACTTGGTATGGCCCTTTAAATAATGGTGATCTCCATCTCCATCAGCTTGCCCATCATGGTGATCTCCATCGCCATGATCCACGTGTGACATCCTTCTTGTGATAAGTCCTCCAAGAACTATCTTACCGCAAGCTATACTAATTACATAGTCGCAAGATCACAAGATGGCACGCAGGCCAATACATCAAAAGACAACACATATGGCTCCAGCCGTGTTGCTTACATGTCACGCAGGGCATGAAAATTACATTAATCACATAGGCCATACCAATCACGTCAACTCCTGCAAAAACAAGTTAGGCGTAGAACGATTCTAGGTGCTATAGCAGATAGCAACGGCGGTCCCTGAACACCAAGCGGGATTACATAGATCGCATCTATGGAATCACTATGAAAATCTCATCAGACTAATCTCATCAGCCAAAATTTACTGGGATTACATAGATCGCATCTATTCCCGACGCGCATCACATGCGCCCGGCTTCTGACCTAGGTTTCAATTCGATCAATCTAATTGATCTCCAACTCGCCCTGACTGGATTTACTTGCATCTGTTAACTCGGATGGTGGAATTCCGACCGGTACGAGTAGGCTGATACAATACCATCGCAGCAAGACATGAACCAAAGTCTGAGATTCATCATAAAACCCGCATATCACCATATGCCAAGATCTGAACCAATAACGAGGCAGTAACGGCTCCGATACCACTGATGGAATACGAGGTTGCTACGCTAGCCGGAAAACAAAACTTTTCGACCTCATAAACCAGGATCTACTGCTAGTTACAGGTTACGGGATTACCACTAGACGCGCAGGTGCAGCGGAAGACGACTTGATGTAGTCGTGCGCGTCGCAGCAGGCAGTGCAGTTGCGTGGTCGTCCGTCTCAACGTCCCCTTCGCGTGGTTCGTCCTTGTGCTCCAGATGCAGCACCTCCGAGGAATCCCACACGTGCAGGGAGGAAGCGTTGCGCCTCCGGACTGCTAGGTCCGCGAGGAGCAAAAGGCGCGAGCGTGGGGAGGCGACGGCGGCTGCCAAAAGGCGTGGATCAATTCGCCCCGCGCCCACCCCTTGCTTATATAGGCGTCCTAACGAGCTCCCACGGTGGAGGCCCATTAGAAACCCTAAACCTAGTCTAATTCGGGTCCAACCCGAATTAGGCTTCCAACCCCTTAAGCGTGCGACCCTATGGGCTCACGCATACATAGACATGGCCCAAGTACTCTTACTCGACCAATAGTTGATAGCGGCCTCTAGCAAGACGTGTCAACTCCTATGTATACGCTATGATCATATCAGACGAACCACTATGACCATGTACAAGTTATTCCCTTCGCCACTCGATATATGGTTCAACTCGTGGGTTAACACTTAACCCAAGCATGGCCATGCATTTGTTGATCCAATCACATGAGTGATCCAGTGATATCTCTCTCACGAAGAGAGGGGCAAATTCCATCTTGATTGTCTATGTCTCATAGCATGTTTCCCAACCACCCAGGACCACCTTTATAACTACCCAATAACGGAGTAGCGTTTGATAGTCTCTAAGTAGATCGTTTCACATCTTGAGTACATACCACAATCTCAGGTCTAAGGACATAACGTACATGACATGAATAGAGACTTTCTCTTGTTGGGTCAGTCCAGCCTACATGTCTCACATGTGCCCACATTATTAGTTTGACATCTCTATGTCTATGACTTGTGAAACATAGCCATCAACTATACATGTGCTGGTCTAATATTCAAGTGTGCTCTTACAAGAATGCCGACCAGGGACTACTATTAGAATAACCATTCAGGTAATTGAGTTCCACAAACAATTCACATAATTGTCAATCAATACTAGTTGTCTATAATGGATATTCAAAGCACACTTTATTAATCATGGATACAATCGGAATATAATCATCTACATGATTAGCTCTAGGGCATATTCCCAACACGACCGAACCAGAGGCTCGATCGGCCAGTCGACGACGCCCCCCCTCGACTTCTACCCCTCGAAGTTACGAACCGAGGCTTGAGCGAACGACCCCGCACGGAAGGCTCGACCGAGTCAGAGGCTCGATCAGCCGATCGACCCTACCCTCGATATCGCCCCCTCCGCACGCCCGACTGCACGCACGTGCCGCGCACGCTCGCGCGCACTCACCCGACCGCGGCTGAGCTGTACGTCGGAGTCATCCGCCGCGTGGCCGCCGATGCCTGACCGCGGAAGTGGAACACGCCATCGCCGCCGCTTCGGCTCTGCAACGACATCGCTGTCGCCGCTCGCGCTGTCTCGCTCAAATCCGAGTTTACGGCGCTAGGACCAAGTCGGCACCGTTTTTTCCGCCGCTGACGTCCTGTTTCGCCGCCGCAGACCTGCCAGCCGCCCTGCCGCGCGCCGCGGCGTCGTTTCGCAGTAACGCCGCCGCAGTGCCACGTCCGATCAGCGCCCCGCCTTGTCTCTTTCGCCATCAAGCGCGAATCCGCGCTAACGGCGCATCGACCAAGTCACGATCCGCTCTGCGCCGCTCGCCGCAAGCACGCCAGCGCCGCTGCCATCGCCGCACATCGCGTCACGTCCCCTCTAGTAGCGCCGGTCGGCCATGACCGAGCCAGGAGGAGCGCCTATACCTCCACCACCTCCCGCACTAGTTTGCACTCACCCGCACTCACGCAATCGCTCGCATTGCCTCTGTTCTCGCCAGCCGAGAGCTCCAAGCACCGCAAGGGTCTTCTTCTTCCATCCACCACCAACCAGAGTTCCTTTGCTCAATCCCTCTCGCACTAGCTTTCGCCTTTGCCTCACAACCACGCTGCTCGCCTCTGTTTAACCAGCAGTGGACTCCAGTCACCGGAACGCCTTTCGCCGTTCCTCGCTCTCGAGTCGCCACTGCACCGATCAACCAGCGTTCACCGTTCGCCGTCTCGTCTCCGACGCCTCCATATTCGTGGAGGTTTCGCCGGAGTTAACCGAGGTGAGAACGCCGTTCCTCTAGCTTCAGTCCGACCCGTGTCGTCACAGCACCGTTGGCCATGCGCCATTGCCGCCGCCACGGAGCTTGCACGTGGACAGGTTTCCACAGAGCCTCTCTGGCTCAGCTAGCCCTCGAGCCGCACTCACCACATCACCACGATGCTCCCGCACCACAGCGCCGAGCTTCGCATCGCCGGTGATCACTTCGTCGTGTCACATCGCCATGTTGCACCGCCACCGCACACCGTCGACCCTCCTCACGGTCGCGCCGGTTCAACCAGCACCACCAGTGGCTGCGCGTAGTCATCCCGAGCCTAGCACAACCAACCCCACCGCCGGAGACTTCACCATCGGCAAGAACACGTCGATCCGCACCGTTCTCTGTTCCGCTCGACGGTAGATGGACCTCGAGTAATCGAGGGTCATGCCCGTCAGTTGCCTCGAGTGCCTCTGCATGCCTCGAGCCCGTTCCCGAAATGATTTCTATTCTGTTTTCAGTTGTATGCCATGCTTGTTTGTTATATCTAGAGTTTGGTGAAATCCATGTTGTAATGTATAGCTTCTGTTAAGTATAAGTTATAGCCTGTTTTTTTCCTGCTAGCTAGTAGCTCTAGCCTTAGTAGCTTTGTGGCAGTTCTTTTGGGGGTATGCTTAGAATCTCTGTTGTGTGTTAAATCTTGTCAAGCATCATCCCTGCACCATTCAGTTATTTATTTATGCATTGCAATCATTTAGGATCCGTGGAGGAACATCAGGAGCCCGCAGAGACCCAAGTCCAGGAGGCACAGGAGCTGCACGAGGAGTACCAAGAGCTCGACACTAACCTTCCTGAGTGCCCTGACCACCAACCCTCCACCTTCTCTCAAGGCAAGCCCCGGAGCATTCTTAAGCCTCCCAGTTTTTACAACTTAATCTACTTGAGTATTTTATACTGTGATGCATTAGGTGATAGGAGTTGTTTTGAATCCCAAATTGATGCATTTAACTTCCTTGATATTTGTTTTACCTACCTTGTTACCCTGTTAATAATAAAGTAAAAGCAACCGCTTAGCATACTTAGAATAATGGTTACCTTTCTTTTATGTTTTGTATTACCCCTTGTGGGTAATACTATCACGGTTGGCTATATTCGCTATCGTGGAAAGAACCTATGGTAGTAATGAAATACGGTCAACTGGAAGGCAAGTGCACCAAGTGGTCAAGACTTGGGGCAGTCCGTCCGTTGGATCGTGTAGGTTTGTACACGATGGTGGCCCTCTTACATCTTTGAATGCGCCCTTTCGCATAGGGGCCGTCGTGAGTGTCGACCCCGAAGCCGAGTAAACACTGTCCGGGCCGGAGCTCGCTCAGCTGTAAGCACCCCTCTAGACTGTAGGCATGATCTGCCCCGTGGTGGCCATCTATTTTCTACAATTGGGGTGGACCCATGCGAGCCCGCGTCGATTACCACCTGGACTTTGTTGAGCGGTAACCTAATGCTGACCCGATGAGGTAAGGTATGGGCGTGTGTTAAAGGTAATCTTGCCAGCTGGTTGTATATTGATTCGAATTGCGCCCCCCCACTGGATATGGGGGATTATGCTGAGCTTCACCACGGTACAACTCCATGTGACATCTTAATGGTTCTACTAAAATGTTGATGAAGGAACTGGATATATTGTTATTATATTGCTTGAGTAGAATCAAGTGTGTGCTCTAGCATAGGTGCAATAACCTAGAAATAATTAGTAGGATAAAAGATGACTGCTCACCGCATCATTAAAGTAAACTCCTTTAATTTTAAGCATTTCCGCAAAGTAAAGCTTACCCAACCCCAGATACAGCCATGCATATCCTTGGAGTCTTTATTTTCAGTTAGACGGGTAAGTCTAGCTGAGTACATTCCCGTACTCAGGGTTTATCATTTTTGTTGCAGATGGCCAAGTATACATTGGCTATTGTAAGCACTGTCTTTATCCTTTCTACGGAGAAGATGAGTAGGCCTTGGGCAAGGTCTTCTACAAGCTCACCTTTTGCTGTTGTCGGACCTGACGTTGTGGGCACCCCTGTCTTTTGAAAACTTCAAATTCTGCTTCAAACTCTGTTTTATTTGGCCACATGTGTAGTGGCGTAAGTACGACTTTTATTTGGAACAAGGTGTTGTAATAACTTTATTTCGTACTTTAAGTATTTTCCATTTGATTTGTGGCTCGTTCGAATATGTATCCCTGAATGTACGCGATCCTGAGTTGATGTAAGAAATCCTTCGAGATTTCCGGACTACCGGGATTATATGGGCTCCAGTGTTTTAAATGGTAGTTAAGTCAGCTTCATTAGCACTTGATCTCTTATAATTTGGGCAGTTCCGTCACACTAGAGAAAGAAGAAGCACCACAAAATTCATCCTCAAGCAGACCTATCAAGAAAAGCAAATCTAACAAGAATCATAGAACAAGAGGATGAGGAGTAGGCATCCAACCTATGGCTGGGAGATCACGCATAGGGCAGCTAGCCAGCGATCCAACTGGTATAGGCGGCGGCGGCTCGGCGAGGGTCGCAACAGTTGTGGGGAATAGCGACGGGGGCGCTCAAACCCTAGCCCCCATGGCGGCGGGTCTGCGAGGAAGGATTAACAATCATGGATGGCCTTGAAATAGAGGGAGCGACGATGGGAGGTGCACGAGCCGGAGAGAGATGGGCTCAAACCCTAGCCGCCGCCATGACTTACCTTGGAGGCGAGGCAAAGAGCAGAAGACGACACACGCGAGAGAGAAGAGGAACGACACGGGAAACAGAAACACGAGTGCAGAGTAGTTTTTTTTCTCCCCCGGGGATTGAGGCGGAACAGGCTGAGAAAGCACGGGCCTTTTTTGTCCAGAGGTGCATCCAAAGGGTCACGTGGATTGGATAGAGAACCATCTCCACGGGCCCAGTGCGCCCCGCGGATCAGGCCGGGATCCCCGCGGGTTTTACGTATCCAAAGGAGCCCTAAGGGATCCCCGCGGGTTTTACGTCGAAGGTAAGTCATGGCGGCGGCTAGGGTTTGAGCCCATCTCTCTCCGGCTCGTGCACCTCCCATCGTCGCTCCCTCTATTTCAAGGCCATCCATGATTGTTAATCCTTCCTCGCAGACCCGCCGCCATGGGGGCTAGGGTTTGAGCGCCCCCGTCGCTATTCCCCACAACTGTTGTGACCCTCGCCGAGCCGCCGCCGCCTATACCAGTTGGATCGCTGGCTAGCTGCCCCATGCGTGATCTCCCAGCCATAGGTTGGATGCCTACTCCTCATCCTCTTGTTCTATGATTCTTTTCTAGATTTGTTTTTCTTGATAGGTCTGCTTGAGGATGAATTTTGTGGTGCTTCTTCTTTCTCTAGTTTTCTTATTAGATCCAATTGAGGATAAATTACACTGCATTGTATGTAAGGTAGGTAGCCATCTATTGTTGCTTGATGGACAAAAAAATCGCATTTCAATTCTGTGTAATTATCTAATGTGTACAATTATTTCAGTATGCTTCCATATGTGTCTATGAAATTAAGATAACATAATTCGGTAAAAATATCAATAGCAGGTTTGAAAACTTGTCACTTGATAGTTGTGCACTACATTTTTCTTTGCTAAGGTCTTATATGTAGATTATTTTTATATATATGAAATCTAGACTTCTGCGAGTGCCTAGCTTTGCAATGCCTTTGACTGAAACTGACAACCTAAATGCCTAATTTTACAATACTCTGGAAAGTATGAAGCTTTTCATTAATTTTATAGTACTATGAAAATTTAGTTCAGTGAGCTGTTGTACACAATATTTTCTGTATTGCACACTGGCAGAGTAGTTCAGAGTTTTAGGTCTCTTTCTTATGTATGTTTGCAAATAGAGCTTTTAGTGTACTGCACACTGACGACCGCATCATTGCCCAAGTGTCCCTAGCGTACAGTAAATTGTTGCATACCATCATCGTTCATCTACTATTTAAACTAGTAATCTCCTCCTACTATTTAGCGATGCTATTTATTACCTCTGAACTTATGGCACTAAACATACCTCTGTTAGCTTCTTGATTTCATTGAAAACTCTATTTTCCCCATTTAATTTAAAAGGGCTTGGTCCTTGATTTCGCTCGCTGGTTGTAGCTGGAGTCTAACTTTACCCTGTGCAATTCAGTTTGTGTTGCAGGTTGTAGCTAGGTTAGCTAGCTTAATTTTTAAAATTATAAATACATAAGTTTAATTAAGTTTAATGTTCTTGTCACTTGTGAAACAGAGATACATGTTTATTTGCATCTTTGTTTGGAAACAGAGTACGTACCAGTATGTTGATAGCATATCTAGGTTAGCAAATGGAGCTAGCTGAATCTTCTTTACAATTATTGAGAAATCAGCAGCTATCTTTGAAAAATCATTATTGTGTGTTCCGTGCATGATAGTTTAAAACCGAATACACCTTTCCGACAAATAAGAATCTGAATACACATTTTTTTCAAAAATAGGAATCTGAATGCACTTTTTCCACCTTCAAGAACCCAAGAGTTTACTGTTCTTGTGACTTGTGATAGTACTCAACTACCCATTATTTGTGCATCAATCAAATTATTATTTACCTACTAATTATTAATTGTTCAGTGTGTTGAATGGGTTGGAAATGCAGCTAACTACTCTATTAAAGCTGACAAGTTATATGCACCTAACTACTTAACTAGCAAAAGAGCCGATTTGCTTGTAAAGATTAAAACTTTTGGTTATATGCAAAAAAAGTTTTGAATTCCTTCACATGTTAGCGGCAACGATGGCTTGTTAAAGCGATCTGAGATTTTACTTTTTAGTTGAACAATAGGTTAATGGCTTTGAATGCATAGAATAAAACATCAAGAGTAGCTTCTCATACAAATTCTGACATGAACAAACTGATTTGCTTTGTCTGCAATTCTTTTGTGGATTCTGACAGTAGCATGCATCAAGGCTGCATGAACATCTATAGTATTTATACGTATGTGTACTGTTACTTGATGTCAATCTTTTTAACCATCAGCTTTGTATGAAGATAATTTTCAGAATTATTCCAACCTTCTGTGATGACAAATTGTTTGTTAATGTAGGTTTTGAGTGTGCAGCTCATGTGAAGAGACGCCATCAAGATGAAGTATCATCATCAAATGTGCTAAGAGATCAGATTGTCATTATTTTTTATGTTTACTCCTTGCTTGAATCGGATGTAGCTATAGATCTTATCTTACTTTCAAAATCTGAAAGCCTATGCAAACTTTGATTGTAATTATGCATCAGTACTAAAATATCTGTGGTGCTAAGTTTCAGGCTGAGAAAACATTATTTCTGAATTCTCTATGTTTTTCTGATTATTCTGAATTTTTTTAGTTGCCCGGGATTTGTATCCCGTGTGTCCCAAATGATAGCCGAGAATTTTCTACCCGAGGGGATTCTATCTCCTATAGGGGAGCAGGGGTGGCAAGTGCAGTGGAGAATTTCCCTTGGGTGCTTAAACACACGTGGTTTTGGAGGTAATGCATCCAAAGGAGCCCTAAGTGTAGTTTCTACTATTCACACCATGATGTTATTATATACGTGTGAACTAATCCTAATATACAAAAATTTGTACTTTGTTTTGCTTTTAATACAGGGTATATGATAGGTTCGGATCGGAAGCTACAGCGTAGTATGCATGATATTTCTAGAGACAGCTTATATTATATATGAATTGTCCCCTAGAAAATGGAAGCCGACTGTAACAATTCATTGTCAGTTGTATTAGTGTGTACATGATGATCTCATCTCTAATACAATAATCGATCTCCCCTTTGAAAAAAAGTTATGCGTCTTGTTGAAAAAGGCGGTTCCCGCTCACCTGTCATGCCCTCGTACGTGTTCAGTTGATGCAGGCGCCTGAAATTCTACATGATGCAGCGACCAGCGTATACACGACATGGGGGGGAGTCTCCATCCACCTCTGCCTCATCCGGCGATACTCACACGTCTGACGTTTGTGCTAGGCTGCTAGCGATCCACCAGAACAGGCATCCGCGACGTTGACCGGCGGCTAGCCAGCCAGCCATGGACGGGTAGCGATGACCATTTTCATTCCTAGTGACAGGAGCTCGGAATTCTAGCCAAAGACAGCAACACGTCCTTTCCTATTTTCCTCGCCACAACCACAACGGATTAAAATATATTTCGAGTAGCAAAGTCATTTAATTTAGGGTCTGTTTGGATTCATACATCTAAATTTTAAAGACATCTAAATTTTAGAGTAATTTAGTTTATTTTTGACGTCTAAAGAGCTAATTTTAAACCACCCCTATTTATAGCTTTAGTTTTAAAGTTTAGAGCTCTAAATTTAGAGAGAAAGATCCAGTAGCAGCAATTCGTAGCCTCCTCCCGTTCTACTGCCTGAGAGAATTCGATTACATCAGGCTGACACTCTCACGGTGTCATATATCTGTGTGCGGGTAACTGTAGTTTTCATGAGTGGTTGGTGCTAATTAATTAGTGTTTGTCAATACGTACTACGATAGCTAAAAAAGGCGTGTTGTTTGATTTTCCCATAGATATATATGGTACGAATTTAGGCCGAAATGACAGGGAAAAAACCCTATGAAAATTGTGCAGCCTCCATGGAAAATGGCCTGGGGATGGCCGCATTAGAGCATCTCCAAGAGACTCTCCATATCCTTCCTATATGTTTGGAATAGAGATTTTGATGAAAAACCACCCTCCAACAGCTTGTCTAAATGGTCTTCTAAATATAACTATCCTCTATTCCGGATTTTTCGCTAGCCAAATATAGAAGACGAGAATGACTCTCTAGAGTATGCATGAGATTTAGAAAAGCTGTTGGAAAAATGAAAAGATGTACAAAACGATTTTTATGCAAATGACTCTCTAAATGATGATTTAGAGAGTGAGATTTAGAAAGACTATTGGAGATGCTCTTAGGTCACAACAAATCTCCAGAGGTACTGGTAAAATAAAATGAACGTGTGGGAGCTACTCGTGATGCAGATATGTAATTAATGTTGCTACTAGTGATGTAGATATGTAATGTTGCCGACTTGTTGTGTTTTGCTCTGTTGGATTTTTTTTTTATAACTAGCAAATTTATTAACAACAAGAAGCTG
>CM039125.1:35563854-35870460 GCA_022036555.1 Microstegium vimineum | reverse complement strand
GTATATTTATTGTTGATCAAGTTCATTTGGGTGTTTATAAGATGTTTCAATTGGATATATATATATATATATATATGTGCACTAGTTGCTTGCTACAAGTTGATTGAATGGATTAAATGCTTAGTGATCAAGTTTGAGTTGATTTGAATGGATATGACCATGAGACTACTTTTAGTAAGTGGATGGAATGGATATATGTCTTGTGAGAATGTTCAAACAAGTTGAATTCAAATTTGGTTCAAATTGAAGAAGCATAGCTCATTATCTCAAATCTGTCTTTTATTCAAAATTTGAGATAGCTGTGATCATAGCCATGTTTGAGAGATCAAATCTATTTGGATTGACTTGAAATTTGGTATGCATTCTATACACTTATGGTATTAGTTGCTGTGCAAATTTCATGGGTATTGGATAAGGGATACTTCGGTTTTGGAGTGGATCTTGTCTACACATGTGCAGCAGTTTTCAGCATGTACCTAGATAGGAAGATGTGAAATCTGGTAGCAATCTAGTAATCCAATAAAGCTAAAATTTTTATGGCTTCTAGATCACTTAGTGAAGAACATCTCCACCAAATTTCATGATCATGGGATAAGTACTTTAGGAGATATGATATATTCTTTGAAGCGTACATAATCTGTCAGAAAAGTGACATTTATTGGATTGATTTAGAGCCACTTAGAGTACAGAATCAGCTTTGTATGAAGATAATTTTCAGAATTATTCCAACCTTCTGTGATGACAAATTGTTTGTTAATGTAGGTTTTGAGTGTGCAACTCATGTGAAGAGACATCATCAAGATGAAGTATCATCATCAAATGTGCTAAGAGATCAGATTGTCATTATTTTTTATGTTTACTCCTTGCTTGAATCGGATGTAGCTATAGATCTTATCTTACTTTCAAAATCTGAAAGCCTATGCAAACTTTGATTGTAATTATGCATCAGTACTAAAATATTTGTAGTGCTAAGTTTCAGGCTAAGAGAACATTATTTCTGAATTCTCTATGTTTTTCTGATTATTCTGAATTGTTTTAGTCGCCCGGGATTTCTATCCCCGTGTGTCCCAAATGGTAGCCGGGAATTTTCTACCCGAGGGGATTCTATCTGCTAGGGGGGACAGGGGTGGCAGTGAGAATTTCCCTTGGGTGCTTAAACACACGTGGTTTTGTAGGTAATGCATCCAAAGGAGCCCTTAGTGTATTGATCCTAAAGCTATTGTTGAATTAAATAAAGTAGATCGTGTAGCTCATCATAACCTATATATAAATATAAATTATCTAATCACTTGAGGTTCTAGAGCACTCATCTATGAGCACAGTTGACACTCTAGTTTGGTAGTCTGCAGAGGCTGCTTACTTACTATAAGCTGTCAATTTTCTTAATTAATTTAAAGGAAAAATATATGGGCACTCCTTTAATTTAGTAGAAGTGTCACGTAAGTCCCTCTAATTATAAAATAGCAATTATAGGTTTATGAACTTGTTTTGGGTGTTATCTAGGTTTAAACTGGTCTGAACCCACTCTAACGCTGATGTGGCACGATGGCGTGGGCGTGGTTCCTTGTCAGTTAGGTACATTTATGTTTATTTTTATTTATCTGGATAAAATAAAAAAAATAAAAAAAATTATGTGCAACTTTTTTATAAAATAATTTATAACTTTTTCATATAAACTCGGATGAAGATTAACTTTATATCATAATTGTAGCCCTCGGTAGAATCTACAACTTCTTAGTTGAAATATTTTTGAGTTAACACTTTTTGTAATCCCAAAATACTATTGTAAGTTGTTGACGCTAAAAATAGGTCTCAGCGCCAATACTGAGTGAGGCTCAAGAGAACGTTGTCGAAATAAAATCCTGATCTCCTAAACTTCAGATGACAAAGCCACGTCGGTTGATTCGATCTGAAGGCGTACCGGTCAATTTGATCTATAATTGACAAAGATATAAACTGTCAAATTGTGAAATCTGCTGATTGTTGCCGGATAGTTCCATGTTGTATGGCTCTCTAATAGGCCGATGGTGAAAGAAAATTGACTAGAGAGTCAAGTCCTAGCAATGTGAAACATAGTAGTAAGATTCGAACAACTATTCAAGATATGCAATCAATAAAGCAAATAATTAGTCAATCTCATCAATGTATTTGTCAGTAAGGATGTGATACATACAACATTTGCTAATTCAAGCCACCAGATCGATTAAACATACCAAATAGAGACTAATCATCAACAGAGGTGTGTTCCCATACATCTATGATGATAATTAACCCGATAACATAGCTTATTTACTAACAGTGGGGTGTTCCCATGCAGCCATGATAGTAAGTAAGTCAAATTACGTTCAATATGCTCAAAGAATCCAATGTTCAGATTGGAAACTACTCATGCATCGTATGAAGAAAGCATAACCGGATAAGTTATTTAGCCAATACAGGGTCTATGAGGCACGGACAAGTTCTATTTGTCTAATTACAACTAGATCTAAGATTAAATAAACGTAGCCTAACATACTTGACAGTGAGGTTCTGTAGATGCAGTCAGTAACAAGTATATTAAACTAAATCTACTCATTCTTAGATCAATTCATAGCTAGACAAATATATCGAACGCACAACACGTAACAATCACGATCAATAGATTAGTCAATAAGATCTAAAATTTATTATTTTGACAGGTATACACATAAATGTACACAAAACGATAGATCTAGATAGAAATTGTAGCTTAGTATAATCTGTTGATTGAGATTGGGTAAGATATTGTTATAATAAATAGACAGATCAAAACAACAATATCGATAACTTAATGAATCTATTAGATCGTCAATCTAATAGAGTCAATAACTAACTTGAACGATTACTCATGTGAGATTGAAGCAATGCAACTCCATGAATAAAGATTCAAACCGATAGTTAGCTCAGATCAAGCGCTTGTACGGGATTAAACAAGGCAGCCATACAAACGAGACATGAACCGTGGTTAAACTTACAAGCAAACCGGAGGTCGATCTAGTCGATGCAGCTCGGTTCGTTGAAGGTTTCATCGAGATCTACTCTGCTCCTACTCCTAGGGTTTGGCTGGAGCCGAAAGGGTTTGTATTTGATTGTTGGATAACCCTTTACAATTACCTAGGATTTGCTATTTATAGACCATAACATAAGTCCTAGTCCGACACGACTACTAAATAAAAAATAAGGAAGTACAAGATAACTTGGGCTTCAATCTTCCCCTTCAACAAAGCCCGTCGTGTATATTTCGATGTATCCGACATATAACCTTTCCTCCTGCGATCTTTCCTTGGTTAGTTACCTTAGTCGATTATCTGGGTCCACCCAAACAATAGTCGTCTGAGTCTGTCGTCAGGACCCACATGTACGTATTGGGACGTGTCCAAAATATGGTGTCAACATAATATATAAATTTTCAAATTTAAAATTATGAAAAAATCTCGGATGTTGACATGGTATATACGAGAGTTATAGTTCTCAATACAATATACAACTTTATAGTTGAAAAATATTTTGTTTGAACTTGATTAGTATCCTAAATATGTGTTCTAAGTTTCTTATTTCAAAATTTGTAAACTTAGAACTTATATTTTGGGACACCAAATAACTTCAAGTAAAAAAACTTTCAATTACAAATTTGTAGATACTATTGAGAACTATAACTTACATATAGATCATGCCAACATTCGGAATTTTTTGATAATTTTAAGTTTTAAATCTCAAAATCTCTAAACTTATAACAATATTTTGGGTCCTAAACAGTTTTAATTTAAAAACTTTCAACTACAAAAATGTAGATCCCATCGAGAGGTACAATTTTCATAAAAAAAATATTTTCATCCGAACTCATATGATAAAGTTATTACTTGAAAAAGTGAGCATGCCACATCCATAGAAAAATAAAAAAATAACAGATCATCTGTTATATGAGCACCGCATGTAGGAGCCACACTAGTGTTTCATTTCAACATTCAAAGCATGTTTGAATCTACATAACACCCAAAGCTAAGTATGTAGACCTAAAATTAGCATTTAAATATAGAGGCACTTAGATGGCACCTCCTGTCAACTTAAAAAATCGTCCATAAATTTTTCTCTTATCTAATGATATCTATTCGATGAAAACATATTAGTATTTTTTATGTAAAAGTGATAATTTTTTTTTTGAAACTTAAAATGATCAAAGTCAAAATATAAAAGTAATAAAGTTAAATTTGTTCGATTCCTGTTGCACTTTTTTTTTGACAGAAGCAGCGTTTCTTTTTACGGCAGAGGCACTAGGCAGTATGGTCGTACTAGTGTGCTTCCCCTTTTTTCCGGACTCCCCTGAGCCCGCGCGGCGCTAGGCCGCTCAGGCTTAACACGACCCATTGGGTCAAATTTTCCAAGATGGAATCATGGGCCGCCATAATTCACCGGCCTGACTCCACATTGGGCTCGCCTACCGTCGTACCCGTATCATACATTCGTACCTGTCTGTATTTATCACACTGGCAATCAGCATGTGAAGCACCTCCGCAAGTGCCTATGTGTTGATCACTTAATTGTTAATCTTGCTGAACTTCCTTCATGCTAAAACAAATGCAATAGACATCTTGATTTTTGAGTTGTTTTACTTTTTAATTTTAATTATATTTATGAAAGACTAGGTCAATATTTCATATTTCACTATTAATCAAATAATGATGTATATCGTTCATAATAAATATTAACACTTTTTTGATAAAATAATTATTAGCATTATAGTATATATTTAGTTAATTATTTTATTAAATAAATAAAAAAAGAATGGTGGGATAGAAGGCCAACAGAGCAGTCAGTCAGTCGTTCCATGTGCGCACTAAAAGCCCAGCCCACCATGCACAATCGCACTGGGGGCCCACATTTTCGCTGCATGCATGCGCCTCTCGTTCCATCAAGGACTTTTTTTTTATTTTTAATCATTTTTATTAACTAATTTTATTATTAAATGGATTTTTTTAATCTAACCTGTTTGGTCGCGCTATGTAGCATGACGCGGCGAAATCACGCTGCCGCGCCATGCATGGCGGCGCGGCAGAGGTGCTGACTCAGCATGCCCCGGCGCGGGCATGCTGAGTCACTGAGGTGACGTGGCGGTCCTGCCGCGTCATGGATCTTGGCGCGGCAGGCCTTATACCACCCGCCCGACGCCATGGGAGAGACAGACGCTCCCTTGCTCTGTCTCTCCCGACGCCGCCGCCCCTACTCGCCCGACGCCGCCCGCCCGACGCCGCCCCCGGCACCCGCGTCGGCCCCTCAACCTCGCCGGCGGCCCACTCCCGCGCGGCGGCCGGCGGCCCTCCCGCGTCGGCGGCTCCCCCCGCGTCGACAGCCCCCTGCCGGCTCCCACTCTCCTCGTCCTGTCTCGGTAGTTCCTTGTGTTAGGGTATTTTTGTTCTTAATATGTCCCGTCTCGGCAGTTCCTTGTGTTAAGGTATTTTTGTTCTTAATACGTCTCGTCTCGGCAGTTCCTTGTGTTAAGGTATTTTTGTTCTTAATATTTGAATTCGTTAACTAGTTACTATATAATTATTAGGTTTAATAGTTAGAATGTGAACTTTAGATAAGAACTTAGTTAGTAGTTAGGGTTTATAGTTTATTTAGTTAATTGGTTAGACATGATATTGTTGTTAGGGTTTAGGGTTTTATTTAGTTGTTTAGGCTATTAGTAGTTAGGATTGGAACCGATTTGATGAAGTTTAGTGAAATCCTTTTGTAGATGGATTGTTGTGTGCGGGTTTGTTATGGATGAAGTGTTAGGAAAGAAGATGGAATGTTCGAAGATATGGAAGAAGAATTTGAATAGTTTGGTGAACCTCCTAGCTTCAACGACCTTTGTAATCGTTTGGATGCAAAGTTTAGTGGTGATTTCATACTAAAGGCGAGGTGTGACATCGGAAAGTCCAGGGCACGCTATGTCGTTTTGCCTTTGCATGACTCTGTTGACTGGTCCCGGTACAATCGGTTGCTTGAAGGTTCAAATACGCCCATGGCTGAGGTTGTGGTGGAGAACGGGTACATGAAGCATAGTTTTCATGAAGCCCCTTCCAATGCCGGTGTGGGACACGATGATGAAGATGAAGAGTTGTGGGTGGATGGGGAACAGACTCAGGGTGACATGGACTTGGATGGTCAGGTGACACAGGAGCATCCATTAGGACACATGAACAATGAAATTGATGACAACGATTTTGATGAAGAAGAAGAGGAGCAGAATGAGGATGAAGGGATTGGTGATGCAGTTAGCACTGCTTCAGAAGATTCTGATGACGGAGATAAGGATGTAGATGTTATTCCACCACCTGTTCAAGCCATGAATGCACCAGTTCATGTCATGACAGCACCGGTTTATGTCATGTCATTCTCTGTACCAACTGAAGTTCTTCATGCGACGCCAGCCCAGGGAAGCCTAGCCACGGAGCCAGCAGAGGGTGGTACCTCCTATGATCCATGGGGAAGAATTAGCGAAACACAGCAGTACGTTGCACCGCCACCATACACAGAGCTAGAGCTAGAGCAACTAAGGGCGGTGAACATTCCTTTTAGTGGTGTTCCAAACTATAGGGATGCGAGCATGACTCATATGGCTGTATGTGACACGGGGCTTTCCATGTGTTTGAGATTTGTATATAACCCGAAGGAGGCAATACTTAGCAAGGGGATGACATTTAACACAATGGTAGAGATGAAGTTGTTTCTTGAGGATTATGTTGTGCACTACCATAGGTCGTACAATGTGACTCATTCGGATCAGGAGGTGAGATACAATGTCATTTGCAAGTCTGGTTATGAATGGAAGTTAAATGTAAGACGAAGACCGAGTGATGGCAAGTGGAAGATAACTAAAATTGTGCAACCCCACACTTGTGCTGATAATAGCAACAATCAAAATCATCAACAACTCACTGCACGATACCTTGCCCGTCGTATATTGACTCTTGTTGATGATAACAATGACATTTCAATGTCTTCTTTACAGAAATCCATATTCGGATTTGTTCATTATAATGTCAAGTATAGCAAGGTTTGGCATGCTAAGAAAATTGCTCTTGCTCTTCGATGGGGAAGTTGGTACGAAGCATACAATAAAGTACCGAGAATATTATGTGCAATGAATCACTACAACCCGGGAATGGGAATATTATGTGCAATGAATCACTACAACCCGAAAATATTATGCTCTTCGCGGAACCTGTTTTGTTTTATTTTCACTTTATTTCAGAAATTGTGTTGGCTTTTCAGTGATGGCTACACTTTTCAGAAAATGCGTAGGCTTTTCAGTGATATGCTAGGCTTTTCAGTGTCTCGTAGGCTTTTCAATGTCTCATAGGCTTTTCAGAGCGTAGGCTTTTCGGTAGATCGTAGACTTTTCAGTTTTTCATAGGCTTTTCAGTTTTCGTAGACTTTTCAGTTTTAGGGTAGGCTTTTTAGATCAGTTAAAGGTTTTCAGTATTTGGTAGACTTTTCTGAGCACTTGTAGGCTTTGGAATGAAATGTAGAATTCTGAGAGCAATTGTGTAACAATGTAAAAGTTACTAGACCTCTTTCCACCTATATATACCCGTTCATGTATGCGTTGCTAAAAAGAGTAAGCTCTTGTGCAAAGGCTTCAGTTAGAGGGAAGGGATTGAGCTAGAGAGAAGAGTAGAAATGTCAGGAGGAGGTTCGTCTAGAGGGAAGGGTTCGAGCAGTGGAAGGGGAAATGGGAAGGGAGCCCCAGTTGTGTGGGAGGGGACAATTGGTCTCGATTATTTTCCAGAACCAGATTATCTTTTTCCAGAGGAGAGCAAGTATGATTTTCGTGGAGATAATTGTCTCAGAACCTACGATAACCGCAGAGAAGACTGGCCAAGATGCATGCATGGTGAGGATTGTTTAGTGCAGATGTTTCTAGAAGGTATTGACGGAGGTTGGCGTTTCTTCAAATTCCCACGAGCATTGGTAACTGCTATTGCTATTGCTATTCATTGTTTTTATTTTGAGTGGCTTCACAACTAACACGACACTTTTATTATAGACTTCTAACTCCGAAGAAAACTGTAGGTTCGTTAGGTGGGTGGATTCTTGACCTATTTCTCCCCATGCAGAATACATGTACTACCTAGAGCAACGCATCCAAGATCTGTAAAGGGACCTTTGCCACTACGAAGTCGAAGACGAAGACGACGGCAACAACAATCTGAGTTCACAGGAGACACTGTGCACCGATCCAGGTTGTACATGCCTTTGTCACAGAAAGAAGGGACCACCGTCACCGCCACTACCACCGCCACCACCTCCACAAACACTAGGTGGATATTGTGGAGAAGGTGCAACACAGCTCGCTATGTGGGAGCACTACTAGACCTTACCTATGTTGGACTATGTCATTGCTATTTCATTTACCTAAGGCATGTTAGGATTAGTTTAGAACATTTGTAACCCTGTTTGTTACTTGTTCTCACATGCCATTTCAATGTTTTCTCATTTGTACGGTTTAATTTACCTAAGGCGTGTTAGGTTTAGCAAAAGAAATATGTACTCTTGTTTAGTACATATTCTCACATGCCAGTTCATTGTACTATGTGAGTTGAAATTTGTAATGCACTACTTCGTTCAAAAAGAGCATTTGTCTAAATAGAATAGTACGTGATGATAAGGAAGATACCAAAGTACGTTACAACATAATTAAAAGTTCAAAGCGATTAAAACATCCACAATGGACGACATTGTTCATTCCACAAACATACAACTACTGAGTGCAACGGGGCCACTTTCCCTTCCTCAGAGCATCAGGATTACCCTCCATAGCTGCTTTCGCGCGGCGGGCGCGCTCAAGCTTCTTATCCCTCTTCTCCCTGTAGGATGCACCTCTTCTCTCTTCCTCCTCTTTCTTGTGCTCCTTCTCAGCTGCCTCCTCTTTCAATATCTTCTCATACGCCACTCGACGCTCCGCGTCCCAGTCCTTCATACCTTGCAGAAGACGTTTGTCGGACTCCTTGATCTCAGGGTCGATCCACTGCTCAAAGTCACGTAGCGGTGGAGAGGTCTGTAATACATGCAAACATTATGATAAATAGAAATGAAAGCAATCTTTCATATGATCAAAGTTGATGGATATATAAGATAAAATTCTCACCATTAAATTAGTACAGTGTTGTTCAAGCGTAGGCGGAAAGACAAAATTAGCACACATCCAATATCGTTGCCTATAGGTTTGCCCGTCCTCGGAAATCTCAACCTTGCAAGCATCACCGCAAAAGTACATGGGAACCAGAACACCAGTAGGCAAAGGCTTAGGGTCGAATGTATTTCCAGTCAACGGACCCTTCCTACCCTTCCTACAATTTAATCAATTTTGGTATAATTATCTCATGAGAAAACACAACACACTAGTCGTTAAAAATAAATGAATCGAAAGAAATACGACAAATATAGTGAGATTACCTAGGTTTAATAGATCTACCACGTCGTGGCATCCTATATAACAATTCAAAAATTATTCAAACCATAACTATTAACATTGCTAGGTTAACAAAATGCAAATCATATATAACAAATCAATGCGAAAAAATAATAGAGAAGGGATAGGATATCTTGCTCTTGAAGTTGAATGGATCAAATCAAAAAATTTATGATTCAATTAAGTGATTCGAAAAATTGGGCAAAGAAGAGAAAACCCGAGAGAGAGGAGGGGAGCAAATGGGGAGGAGCCGGCGTCTGAAAGAAGGCCGGGGTTTGTATATCGCCTTGCCGCGCCAAGATTCGTGGCGCGTCACTGCCGCGCCATGCATGGTGGCGCGGCAGGACCGCCACGTCACCTCGGTGACTCAGCATGCCCGCGCCGGGCATGCTGAGTCAGCACCTCTGCCGCGCGGCAGCGTGATTTTGCCACGCCATGCATCCATGACACGGCCAAACTGGTTAGATTTAAAAATAAAAAAAATCTGTTTATTAATAAAATTAGTTAATAAAAATGATTAAAAATAAAAAAAGTCCTCCATCAACTGCCGGCGGCCAGACAAAAAAAAAACTACCGGCGGCCTACATGTAACCAGTGGGGTTATGGCTGCAGATGCAGGCCCCGACTGCGTGCGCGGCAACGGGCCCAGTCTGGATCTCTCATTCTTCTCCCCCATACCCATGGGCCACCGAACGGATTCGTACGGCTGCAAGTCGGTGTTGGGTCGTGGGCTCGCGGCCCCGCGGCGACGGCTTCCTCTCGCTTTGCGCGCACGCAGGCACAGCAGGCGGGCAAGGCGACGCCGACACGCGACAGCGCCAAACGGGGGGGCGGCGTCGGCGTCGGCGTCGCGGCGCACCGGACACGTACTGCTCGTCGTGGGGACGCACTCTGGGGACGCAGACGCACCACATCACGTACGTACGGCCGGTCCACGTCCACACCACGTACGTACAACTCCACACGTCCACAACAACCACCAGGATCGAGAAGTCGGCCTGCGCGCGCGGGCCTTGCTTCCGCAGCAATCACACGGCGAGAGTCCTGCTGCGCGCGTGCTCGTATCGGATATGCATGCGTCCCGTCACCACCACCGGCCACCGGCACACCAGCCTGTGTTCACACACTTGACATGCAGTTGACACGCACTCTCGCTCGTCTCTCGCCGTCGAATGTATATTCTTATCGTAAAATAGAATTCACAGTATTTTTTACCAAAGTCTGTAGGAGAAGCCCCTACTGACAAACTGTGAATTCATATGCAATTTGCTAAAATTTCTAGGGGTCAATCGACCCTACTAGTAGCTACACATAAATTTGCACATGCCTATAACCTTTTCATTATACTCCACCTTAAACAAAAAGGAGGAGTATGCACAGTTTACAAGGTCACAAGCCGAATAAGCAAAAAGGAGGAAGGGGACCTTATTATTGGTAATTACATAAAAAGGATTCTAAATTAAAAGGGTTGCTTTAATTTGCTAGTAGAGAAAGCTCCACCTGGGGTCAGGGAAGAAATCATAACTCAGGAAGCGAAGTCATTCTTCCATTTGTCCCTCGCGTCGCTCTTCCTGAGCGGGCGACTCGGGGTCCCCACCGCCGTCCCCAGCCCCCTCCCACTCCACCACCGGCAGGGCCGCCGCCGCCGCTCCCCGCTCCTCCTCGCCGCCGGCGGCGGCGGCCATCGGGGAGGGCCCAAGGCGGCGCCTCCCCACCCCTCCTCGTATGTGCGCCCAGTCTCTTCCTCCTTCCTCTCCCCCTCCCCTCCCACTCCCCTCTCTCCTTCAGCGTTGGCGGCCGCCGGTCGGCGGGGTGCCGGATCCGGCCCCTCCGCGCCCGGAGCGTGTGCATGGATGGCCTGGTCGGCCGCACCCCTCCGGCGGTGGCGGCTAGGGTTTGAGGCCGCCGGTGGGAGTCGGCTCCCGGCCGGCGGTTCCTCCGTCGGAGCAACACCGCCTCCCCCGACCGGGCAGCCAAGGTTCCAGCGTCGGCCGGGGTAGATCCGGCGGCCCTGGCCGGCGGCACCGCCGAGCTGGTCTGGAACCTGTCTCGGCTTGGTCGGCGGGCTACACGAAGACATCCGGCGGCGTCTCTGGGATGGCAGCTTCCGTCACTCTCGTTGTGGCATTGTAGCCGCAGTAGGCTCCACCCCAGCATGGTGATGGTCGGCCTCCCGTTAGCAGGCGGTCCGTGGCAGCACGGGTGAAAACTCCTTCCTGGGCCTCGCGGCTAGGACTGATGACGGTGGCGCGTTAGTGTCATTACCTTCTTGAAGGTGTCGTCACTTTCTCTGCTTGTCGCTTGTCGACCGCTGCTGGGCCGGGGAGCCGGACCGGGAGCAAAAGCTCCCTAGGGTGCGCTCTAAACGATGTTGGCGTCCGCGGGCGTCATCTCCTTCATGAAGGCTCCATTGTTGCACCCTCGACGCTCCCTTCCGACATCGCGCCCTGCCCCTGCCGGTCTGTTGTGCCCGCGTAGCGTTTTGAACCTGATTGGGCGTCATGTCTCTCTTCACCTTGGTATGTCCGGTGGGTGTTGGTCGTAGCCGTAGTCGTGGTCGTCGTTGCCGGCGGATGCTTTGCCGCCGAGGTTCTCCAGGTTGTCCCTCCTCGCGCCGTGGTCCTAAGGATGTTGCCTTGAGTGACTCGGAGGAGCTTTTAGAGTGGTCGCGTTTCCGGCGGATGCTTTGTCGTTGAGGTCGCGATCGTTTTCTGGCGGATGTTTTGCCGCCGAGGAGGTTTCCGGTGGATGCTTTGCCACCGAGGTTGTCTTGACCACTAGCGGATGCTTTGCCGCTGTCTCTTCTATGTCTCCTATCATTGTGGGCTACCTAGGTGTTGAGTTATCTTTTGTCTTAGGCTCAGTTGTTGGAGTTGCTGGGTTGCTGAGGTTCTGGTGGATGGTCCCCCACCCCTCATATGTTTCTTGTTGTGTGCCTTGTGTTGAGGATTTTATTGGTAATCCATGAATTACCCGTGATTCCTTTTGTATCATCTATGTGTAGGTCTATTGACCACTCTCCTCTTCTTAATGAAATATAAGCTATATGTCTGGTCTCAAAAATAGAGAAAGCTCCACCTTAAACAACTTCTTCAAAGACCAGTGATGGAGCGTAGAAGATAGAACCAAAGACAACATGGGCCAACCAATAGATTATATGGAAATTAGGTGATTATTTTTTATAGTGTAGCAAAAATCCATACAATACATACAGTGGTAATCACAAAAGAACAGTAGTGTCCATGGCCCACATGTTGGCCTCAACAAAGCTCTCCGTCCCGATCAAAGACTCTCATTTACATATACTATATAAAATATATCATAAGTTGAAAGTAAACAACTCTTAGAGGTTTTGATGTCCATGGACCGACAAGGCGGCCCAAGAGCACCCAAATGTTATGATGACACATCCAATTCTCGATTTCTCTCTTTGTCTGGTTCATGTCTAAATCAATCTCTAATGCATCTGATTTAGGGCAGTGAGATTGTCCCCTCCAACCCTAGTGATTGCTCTTGAGGTTAGGGTTCAAGGTTCAAGGGTTTAGTCTCTTGTCGGATTCCAGTGGGCTTAGGGCCGGGAAAAAAAAGTGAATCTAGAGGCGGAAGGTTGAACTGGCGGTGGTGGTGAGTATAGGAGCGCACGGCAAGGCAAGGCGGAGGTGGCAGTGGCACCGTTAGCTTGGGCACATAGGACATTGGTTGCATTAGGACGGTACTAGTGTGGGTCATCACAATACAGTTAGATTGGGTGGGCGATTGACACAGAGGAGTCGAGCAGAGTGGGGGTGTCGTTAGGACTAGACAAATCACCGGAGAGCATATTTGAAAGAATTTGTTTACATAAGATGGAAAGAGGTTGTTTGGACCAAGAAAGAAGAGCATGTGGAGGCATTGAATCAAAGATCTACGATAAAGAAAAACCACATTTTTTTCACCCCCCGTCAGAAGATAAAAACACAAGAGTACTGTACTGCGGCTGCGGCGTTTTCTTCTTTTTAAGTCTTATTATAAACTTATCATCATGTAATTTAATCACCTCTTTTCTCATGTAACATGACTGGTGTACTCGATCCTTCCAGCTTGGATCGAGCGCCACAGCGTACCGTTTCTTTAGCTAACGGCACAGCAGAAGAACCCTGCTGGAATGCATGAGGCGTTTACTTTACATTACAGATGCGGTGCGATGCCCTCGATCTGGTTGACCAACCAACCTACGCAAGCTCTCCAACAGATCGATCCATGCATATCATAGTATATCGTCATATATCATCGTATGTACTGTACATGTGCATGAGCCAGATTGTTGCGATCTGCCTGCCATTGATTCTTCTACGTGATCTCCAGATCACATTTCTGGCCGGGCAATAAAAGAGAGGAGCATGTAAACGTTGTGCCTGTTCAACTTGCAAACTCAGAATCAATCTAGCTGTGTCCCTGCAAATAACTTCTGCCGCAAAAGTATTATATTGTGCTCGCGCCCCATGCTTATGCATTTAAATTAAACAAAGAGGTGCAACATGCATGATTGATCGACCACTTGCAGTGATTATGTGTCTAAACCCTGTTTTGTTAATGTCCATGCTGTTTGTCTAGGCCTGCGCTATAGAATAGAGGGGAGCAGAGAGAGGCTGCACATGGCGCCCAGCCAGGCGTCTGATTTGAAGATCTCCACTCGCTGAGGTTGCACTGCAGATGGCTCCCTGCCTTGTGTGAATCTCCATTCGATGGGATGGACTACCCCTGATTGGATCTAATATACTACTCACTCCTTCCAAGCTATTCGATTTTATATAGCTTTTTTTAATACATTATTCTTACTAAACATCTAGATATATATAGTGTATAGAAAAAGCTATGCAAAAAAAGCAATGTTGGATCTGAATAGACAAGTATAGGTATACTATATAAGAGTAACTCCGAGTGTTCCCTATAATTAACATGCTAATATATAATAGTTTAGCCAGTTAACAATAAAAGTAGTAATATCAAATTTATTTCCCTCTCCCATAGTTTTCTACATTAGCTTTCTAAATAGTTGTTAGCTCTAACTAAAAGCTACTATCTCCGTCCTCGAATAAATCTATCCTTGAATAAATCAATTCTTAGAATCTGTGTGTCAATTTTTTTTTAATTTTGATTAACTTTATAGAAAAAATAGCAATGACATAAAATAAGCACCATATGAAAATATATTCTATGATAAAGTTAATGATATTAATTTGATACCATAAATCTTAATATATTTTTTTTTCTAAAAATTTAATCAAAGTTTAAAAAGATTAACTTAAGATAACTCTAAACATTTATTTATTCAGGGACAGAGATAGTAGTTAGCTAAAACTTAAAACTAAATATAATGTTTTTGGACACTCAGCTACTCCCTTCGTTTCAAATTTTAATTCGTTCGACTTTTTTACTCTAAATTGGACCACTTGTCTTATTCAAAAAAAATTATGCAAATATAGTCAAATTTAAATCATTCTTATAGACTATTTATTAAATAAGCAAGCCACAACAAAAGAAGTGATATTTTACAAAAAAAAGAATAAGATGAGTGGTCAAACTTAGGATTAAAAAAACCAAACGAACTATAATTTAGAACGGAGGGAGTACTATATATATATATATATATATTAGTGTGGATTTTCTACACACAGAGGGTAGCTGCCCCAGGGGTGATAGCTACGCATCCTTTAGATCTTTGCCACATGGCATTGTGGACCGTTGTGTACTGTCTAGTCATTTGGCAAATAAAGGACACACTACAAGAGATATGACCTTTTACGATGTTGCTTGGATGTACTGTCTAGTTTTGGCAAATAAAGGACACACTACAAGAGATATGACCTTTTACGACGTTGCTTTTATGTCGTAGAAAGTGAAAATTTTGTCGTGTTTCACAGCTTACGACGAATGCGCGACGAAAATGCATTCGTCGCCTATTCCCTGTAGCTAAAGGTGTTCTGCGACAAAACGGATATTCTCGTCGTAATTTTTACGACGTTCATACTTGCGTCGTTAATTTACGACGCTGAATTTTTGTCGTTGTTGAGTAAAGAAAACGTCGCAAAAACAATGACAACGGATGATTGCGTAGGTGCCACGTACGATAAGATTAGATCTGATTTTGTGCCAAGTACGGATGAACGGAGTGCGTCAAGCACTCATTAAACCAAAGTACATGATCTGCCTCTCACTGGACCTTGTCCTAGAGAAGTCTAAAATGGTAGATTGAATTACAAAAATTCAAATAGTCATAATCTTTGGCAGCCCAACAAAGCTCATTTCAAATACAGCAGTCACAACTGAACAAAACACATCAAAAATCACAATACACACATGTTAAGTCAAAGAATCACATTCCTCATTCATTAGATCAATTGTAAAATACATCAGTCATAGCTGGATAAAACACATATACAAGTAACCACACACAGTAGTACAGTCCCTATTTTTTTTGTTCTCTACGCACAAAATCAGATATAGAAGTAGAGTGTAAGGGGAATGATAACACTAAAAAATAAACTTAAGTTAATAGAGCTATTGGGTAGAGACAATAAGGCTTCCCGGAGCCTCTTTAATCTCTTTATGCATTCCTGCAATTGTTGTCTCTTGAACCGAGGTGTCCCCATCGCTAACTGAACAATGAACACATAAAACACATTCATGAGAAATAAGTTTATGTAAGAAAAAAATCAATCCTTATCAAACACTAAGACAACAAAAATATGCACAACATGTCGATGAGTACTTTTCAACTTGAAACCAGTAAATGGTTTGTTTATTTTTAATTATCAGTAAACAAATCATATTTCAAATGGCCATCATACAGTCCATGCACTGGGGCATGGAGGGACCAGGTTTCAAATTCAATCTTTTATGTAGGACCTTAACTATATGAACTATACTTAATTATTAGAGATAATTTCAAAGACGCAGTATAGAAATACTAATGCAAAATTGATCCTATAATGACTTGTGCTAAGTTGTCACTGTCCCAACACAAACACTTGTTGCAAGGTGCCCACAGCTACCAATTTCTCCCCTAAAATTAAATTAAATTAGATCAAATAACTGCTTGAACAAAGTTTGCTAATAGCAAGACCACATATAGATGTAGACAAGTTACAATCAATAGTCAATTGTCATGTGGATGCATGAAGATATTTCTGGTTGGTGAAAAATACACTTAGGAGAAGATAGTTTTTAGTCAAACAAATACTCAAGCAGTACAACCCATTGGTCTTTAGATGAAAACTTGTTGCATGCTTCATAACTGACTATTTATGAAAATCTAAGTAAAATATGCTGCATAGTCTGGAAAACCAATAAAAGAGTACTTACTTTGAGTTTCAGTATTGTCAAATGCTCAAATTAAATACTACCTTTCAGTTTCAGTATTGTTATTACAGAAATGAAACACTAGCAGGGAAAGCTGAAAGTGGCCCAAACTTTACATATATACCTCGATGGATGTCAATGCACACTAAATTCAATATGATTATAAATGTTTGGAGATAAAGGTTGATTCTGCTAATTGAAAATAGAGTTTTAGTCAGACTAGGGATAACAGTTACTGAAAATTGAAGATAATGTTGCAAAGACAACCAAAACAATGTTGTGACCTCAACTATTAAAATGAATGTTGAAACTAAATTTACTCCCAAAACAAATTGTTACCTTAATATAGACTAGGAAAGCAAAGAATAAGTTTGGCACTTAGAATGGACTGTCATCTGTAGATAGTATGCCACACCTCTAACCCAAATGATTCATCTCAGTATCCAAAATTTTATATATTGAAAGGAAATACCAAATTGCCAAAATTGATGCATACCACTCGTTGGCTCCTTCTAGATTTACGCTTAGCCAACATCCTCTACTCAACATGGCTTAGTGCAATCCTGCTTCTGCTGCAGTAATGAAAATAGCAAAAGATAAGTCCACAACAAATGGAAAACATAAAGCAATCCGTTTCTTTTTCCTACATAATATTAGCAATCATTTTTACTTTTTAATAACAGTCACAGGCACAGGTGTACATCTACAAGCAAAATAATACATTTCTATTGCATCTGAATTGTTTATACACAAATACCAAAGCGTGCAACAGGCAAAAATTAGAAAACACGTGTATCGGAATGATGGGGATTAACTAACTCAACCGTGTCTGGCTTGATTTGGTGCCATCGCTTTCGCTCTGACATACATACAACAGCCACCGTGATGAGGACATCACCACTCTGCACACGTCTTTTCTAAGTTGCAACTCATCTCCAACTCAGCTGTCATGTCGACTTCGAGTCTGTTTCCGAGTCCGAGATCAGTAAGGAGTAAAACGGACGCTCAGGATGCATACAGACTCTGTTTTCGATGATTCACCCACGGATGGAAAGATAATTTCATAAGGAAACCAATGACGTTCGTTTGATGTCAAAATTCCTTCTGAGTCATCGGAAAACGTCGAAACAAGTCAGCGTCCAGAATCTGTTCTGGTGCTGCGTCACCTATTTTGGACCAACTTGGCCATGTATCGCGAGTCGGGCCTTAAGCCCATGTTGGGGGCGTCTCCCCCTGGTCGCCACCAACCCTAAGACGTCTCTCTCTTATATTTCACGTAGCCGCCGCCGTTGAGACTGGAGTTTTGTTTTAGAGTTTAGTTTCCATCGAGAACCTGAATCGTTCATTGTAACTGTGTCGATTAGTCCTTTTACAGTGATCCAGGGCCCCTCGTTTTTTATCTCCTCCAATGTGTCGATTAGTCCTTTGGAACCGAGTTCTTGAACCCTCTATTGATATTCGTTCATTCATATTTGCAATTTCAGATTGCGTGTTAATACCTTCTTGCTTGTGTTCTTCGATTCGCTTGCAGGAAAAGCCTTATTGGCGAGGTCAATCAAGTTGTGCTTGGTTGATAACCAACGGAGCTATGGTGTAACGGTTGCAGGGTTCGAATCGTGTCTGTTTTGAAGCCGGATTGCCAACGTCGAGATCTCCACAAGTCGAATTTATCGGTTACCTCACGGAAGATCGAGCCACTCCTCATCAATTGGTATCAGAATTTTAGGTTTACCGCGAGGTATAATCTCGTTTGCCTTAGCTTCATATTTGTTCATTACCTAGAGTCCACAAAAACGCCCAAAAAAATTTCAATCTCCACTGTCCTATCACCCTTTGTGTCTTGCAATTTCGTTTTTAGATTTGCTTTGTTGAGTTTGTGTCTGTGGTTGAGTCTAGTTGCAGGATTAGATTGTGTCCGTAGTCGTAGTTCAACCGCACCGTTGCTGTTCTTTGTTTCCGTCGCTATCCCATCCACTGTTCCCAAACAACAAGTCAAAGCCACCACATCACTCGACTTGCCACCGCTAGCCGTCTTGTGTGAACTCTCGTCGCCGCACAAACCCTAGATAGGTTGCCAGCCGCTATTTTTTTTGCATGCATCGCAACCCTCCTTACATCATCTTGCGAATACCTACTGTGTTAGTCATAGGGACGCTTGATCCTGTGATCGGTGTTGGAGTTTAGGGACGCTTTGCCTTAACTGCCGCCGTCGTCGTCGTCGTGTTGTGCCTTTTGGAAACCATAACTTGGCATACCTTTGGTAAAACAGGCATAACTTTTCGCTCGTTTATCAGAAAAATCTGAAAAACATTGTGGAGCTTCTTGACACCATTTGGAGCCGACCCAAACTGACCTTTGATCTGTTTGGTTTTGCCAAAATTGCCAAAAAAAATCGGGAAAATAAAGAAAAAAATTGTGAAAGTTTTGCACGCTTTTCAGAGAACTTGCGAATTTTCTGTAGACCACATCCCACCTCAGTTGAAGGTGCCAATTTTTGTGGTTGCATCTCTTGTGATTCTTGTTCAGAGAAAAATATAAAAAATAGTGAAAAAATAAAAAAGTTTGATTCCTACTAGTGCCTTTTGGGAAAATCTGAGGAAATTCAGCAAAAAATAAAAATGTGGGCTAGTTGCTTGTTATGTGAGTTCCTTCCATCGTCTTTTGTTTAATCTTGTTGCGCTACGTCTAGACACGTCTTAGCCAACAATTGTGACTTGTACTTTGGATACTTATTGAACTTAGCTTAATCTGTTTTCGTTATTTGCTAATCCTTGTTGATCATAGTGTGCCTTCCCAAAGCTCCATATATACTTCTGTCAGCACAAGTTCATGTTGCAACTGTTACCACGCTCAACAACCGATTGCTTCGCCAATTTGGTCTTGCTACTGTTTGGCTTTGCTAAGAACACTTGCGAGACGGTGGTAAGCCGCTTGTGATTATGCTTTCCACTTTCTCCACCACCAACACCACCACCGCTTGATTCCTTTTAGTTGATAGGGATAATACTTTGGTGTTGTCTTTTTCTATCTTCTAACCATGTCAGGATCTCCAACGGATTTCAATGAGTGTGTGTCCAAGGGCGAGCTTACAACGTTCATCGATGAACAACGCAATCTTATGAACGAGCTGACGCGTAACGTGAATAATCTGGTCACCCGCATTGAGCAGGTTGAACAACGTCGACCACCTCATCGTGATAATGATGAAGATGAGGATGTTTTTGATGATGGAGATGCGGATGCTGATGGTGATGCACGCAACCGTCGTCGCTACAACTTCAATCGTTGTGGTATGGGAGGTAATAATCATGGTAATAATGATCCTTTCGCTAAAATTAAATTTAGCCTACCTCCTTTTGCTGGTAATATTGATCCTGAGGCATACTTAGATTGAGAACTTGTTGTTCAACAAAAGTTTGATTCTCATAATGTACTTGTTGAGCATAGAGTTAGACTTGTTACTAGTGAGTTTACTAATTTTGCTTTGTTTTGGTGGTGTGATCTTTGCAATGCTGGTAATGCTGCTGTTGTGCCTCAAACTTGGAATGTTTTAAAACAACGTATGAAATCTCGTTTTGTTCCTTCTTATTACCAACGTGATTTACGTTTGAAACTACAAACTTTAAAACAAGGTGATAAAGGCATAGAAGCATACTATAAAGAATTGCTTATTAGTTTAGCACGTCGTGGTATAAATGAAGAGGATGATGATGCTAGTGCTAGATTCTTTGGTGGTTTAAATCATGATATACAGAATATTCTTGATTATAAAGAATGGTGCACTTTTTCCCAATTGTATCATCTTGCTATTAAGGTCGAACGAGAAGTACAGGGACGCACACAACAACAGCCTTTCAGGTTTAACACTGGGAGGAATTTTCAGCAGCGCTTTACGCCGGAGACGCCCAAGACATCAACACCTCCACACTCTTCCGGGGTAAGTAAATTGTCTAATGTGCAGCTTCCAGAGTCGAAGAAAGGTGCCACGCCAGGTGCCTCCTCCTCTAGCGCTTTAATCATTTGCCAACGTTGCAAAGGCATGGGATATAAAATTGCGGAATGCCCCAGTCGTCGCGCTTTCATTGCTACTGAGGATGGATATGTAAGTGCTAGTGATGTTAAAGATGATTTAGCCCTTGCTGCTAACCTTGCTGCAGATTCCACCGAGGGCGATCAAGACGAGGAGACAATTGATTCAGTGGCCGCCACCGCAGGCTATCCTAGCCTTCTTGTGCAGCGTGTGCTGAGTTCACATGTGGGACATGAAGAAGAGATGAACATCCAGCACCACAACTTGTTCCACATGTATCTCATTGTGCAGGGTTGTCGTGTTCTCACCATCATTGATAGTGGGAGTTGCAACAACTTGTTGAGTTCAAATTTGGTTGAGAAGCTTGGCTTAACCACCCGACAACATTCACATCCATATAAACTTCAATGGTTCAATAATAGTGGACAGACGAAGGTAACTAAATCAGCCCACATTAGCTTTTTCACAGGCTCGTATCATGATACTGCTGATTTTGATGTTGTACCTATGCAAGCTTGTTCAATTTTGTTAGGATGTCCATGGAAATTTGATAATGATGCTTTACACCATGGTAGAACTAATAAATACACTTTCATGCATAAGGATAAGAAAATTACTTTGCTGCCTTTGTCTCCTACGGATATTGTTAAACATGCTAAAGAAATTAAAAATAAACCTCCGCAAAACATTGATAAAAATGGGATTAAGTTACCAGGAGGTGCTTTTCTTGCTATAACTTCTGCTACTGCTGAGTTATGTGATAATCCTGATGCACCATGTTATACTATGTTTTGTCAACCTATTATGTCTTGTGCATTGTCTGCTGTCACTAACCTTTTGCAGGAGTTCGTTGATTGGATGGAGTCGAGGACGACTCCAATTATAGAAGGAGGGGATGATGAGGCCATAGCTATGATGGAGTCGAGGACGACTCCAATTCAAGAAGGAGATGATGATGAGGACATCACCACGCTAGACACGTCTTTTCCAAGTTGCAACTCATCTCCAACTCAGCTGCCACGTCGGCTTCGAGTTTGTTTCAGAGTCCAAGACCAGCAAGGAGTAAAACGGACGCCCAGAATGCATACGGACTCCGTTTTCGATGATTCACCCACGGATGGAAAGATAATTTCATAAGGAAACAAATGAAATTGATTTGACGTCCAAATTCCTTCTGAGTAATCGGGAAACATCGAAACAATTCAGTGTCCAGAATCTGTTTCGGTGCTGTGTCACCTATTTTGGGCCAACTTGGCCATGTATCGCGAGTCGGGCCTTAAGCCCATGTTGGGGGCGTCTCCCCCTAGTCGCTACCAACCCTAGGATGTCTCTCCCTTATATTCCACGTAGCCGCCTCCGTTGAGACTAAGGTTTTGTTTTAGAGTTTAGTTTTCCATCGAGAAACTGAATCGTTCATTGTAACTGTGTCGATTAGTTCTTTGGAACCGAGTTCTTGAACCCTCTATTTATATTCGTTTCATTCATATTTGCAATTTCAGATTGCGTGTTTATACCTTCTTGTTTGTGTTCTTCGATTCGCTGGCAGGAAAAGCCTTATTGACGAGGTCAATCAAGTTGTGCTTGGTTGAAAACCAACAGAGCTGTGGTGTAACAGTTGCAGGGTTCGAATCGTGTCTGATTTGAAGTCGGATCGCCAACGTCGAGATCTCCACAAGTCGAATTTATCGGTTATCTCACGGAAGATCGAGTCACTTCGTGCTTTTAAATTTCGTGGACGCATGCATAAAATTTACCGCCTCCCATGGACGCATGCATACAAATTTCGTGCTTTTAAATTTTTCTATAATGCTTATTTATGATAATCTTTGATTAGTAGATGGCTGTTATCGTTAGATTACTGATATTTTTTTACACAAACTGATATCAATTTTATCTAAAAAAATATTTAAAACTTTTAAGTCTTATTTACTAAAACTTTTACGAGCTAAGAGTTATACAGATGCATGTATAGTATCTCAAAATAAGGCTTAGCAGTTTTCAACTCCATTTTAGATAAAATTTGTATCAGTTTATGTAGAAAAATCAGGAATCAAATTTTGAAAACCATTTTCTAATTAAAAGCTTACCATAAAGAAATATCATGGAAAAACTAAAAAGTAGCTCATTTGCTTGCATGCGGTACCTAGTTTACACATCCGACAACAGTGATTGTAGTCCAGGCGTCCATCCAACAACATTCATGCTTGTGGTCCGGCAAGCAAACCCCAAAACACAAAAGGACAAAGACAAATGAAGCAAGTCTGCTACACCTGTCGGATCGCTCAGCCTGATCTAAGGTGGTAGTAGCTAACACCCATGGGGTAGAATACATAGGTTATATATATATATATATATATATATATATATATATATATATATATATATATATATATATATATATATATATATCCCACTATTTAGCAATCTGGTTGCTGAATATTATTTAACACTCAACTACAGTATTTTATGTAACACCCTAAAATTTGAAAATAGAAATTAGATTTGAATTTACCTAAATTTGTTTTATTTCAAATAATTTTGTGATCATAGAATTAAATAAATAAAATTAAATTAAATATCACATGTTAGGGTCAACATGTTGTGCATAGCATGCCTCTGCATTTTTCCTTGTGTTATTTGGTTTTCAAAACTCAAAGAAATACATTTCAAAACCCTTTGAAAATTCTATTTGGAAAAGTTTTGAAAAAGCAAAAGAAAAGAAAAAGAAAAAAAAAATAAAACCCACTCTCTCTCTTTCGGCCTGTCGGCCTGAGAGGCCCGGCCTGCTCTCCCTCCTTTCCGAAGTGGGCCGGCCTCCTCACTCGGCCTAGCTCGCCCGCGCCCGCGTCCCTCCTTCTCTCTATGTCTCTCTCTCTCTCTGACGTGCGGTCCCCGCATGTCAGTCCCCTCCTTCTTCCTCCCGAGTCCGCCCCGGACTCTGCCGTGCCGCGCCGCGTCGCACCGCACGCGCAACCGCCGCGCGCGAGATCCTCGCCCGTAACCACGTCGGCCTCTCCCTTGCTCCCCTTTAAATAGCTCGGCACCCTGCGCCGCCTCTCCCATCGCCTCGCCTCGTCTCGCAGCAGCACCAGCAGCACCGCGCCATTGCCGTCGCTCTGCTCCGCCGCCGAGCCGCCGTTCCGCGCGATTCCCACCGCCGTAAGCATCTCCGACACTCGCAGCGTCTTCGCGTAACCGCGGGACACCTCCCCCTTCTCTTTTCTCTCTCGTTCGTGCTCTGTTTGACCACACCGTCGTGCACAGGGGCTCTGCCGCCGCTGTTCACCGTCGACGGCCGTCCTCCGCCCTCGATCGAGCCCTGCCAGTGCCCTAGGTGGGTTTGGCTCGAGCTTCTCTTGCTCCCCGACCTTTTTTCCGGTCGGATTGAGCACCCGAGCCCCTAACCACCTCGCGCCGCCGTGCGCAGAACCTCCGCCGCCGCTGCTCCGCGCCGTCGGTCCTTCCCATCCATCCTCGACCCCCTCCGAGCTCTCAGGCGAGCTCGCCTCCCTCTCTCCTTTCTCCCAGTGCTCTCGGATTTGGAAACCGAGCACTGGAGCCCCTGATCGACCCCTGCCGGTGAGCACCGCCTCGGGCCGGCCATGGCGCCACCGCGCGCCACCCTGCTCCAGTGGGAGTGCCACCCCCTTCCCCTCTCTTCTAATCTAGGCCGGTCAGAGCAGATTAGACGGTCTCAGATCAAAGGTACCCCTTCGAGGGTTTTCTTTCTAAAGAGACCCTCGGTTTTTGGGGAATAAACCCGCAGTCCTGAAAGCGCCTTTCATCTTTACGTTTTCCTCTCTGGAAGACATATTCTCTTTTCAGATCTGTTTAATTCGAAATTAAAAGAAAAACCCTATTTACAGTTTTGCCACTGATTTTCAAATGCTTATATTTTGCTCGTTTTAAATCCAAATCGATCCGTTCAAGTTGCGTTAGATCCGTAATTTTATGCTCTATCCAGTAGTATAGATTTCATCTATGTTAATTACTTTTGAAAATCAAAGTAAATTAATTCTTTAATGCTTTAATCTTGCCCTTTTCAAAATCTTGTTTAATCTCTAGTTTATTCGTTTTAGATCCGATTAGTGTGATTCTCACGTCTTTGTGATCGTAGTAAAGTATAGATCTGTTTTATAACCTTTTCAAAACCTCTTTATTGTTTATGGTGTAATGTTCTGATCATATCCTTATTGCTTCGTGTATGATTGTTCGGATGATTGCGTGGTGATGTTGATCGAGTACAGCCGATGAGATCTTCGGTGAGCAAGAGTTCTTTGCAGCAGATCAGGATCACCAAGAGCTTTGTGATCAAGGCAAGTTTAACATGGGATCATCCTTGTTACCTATTCACCCTAATTCATCTAGTCATGATTGCATGTGTCTAATTTGATTCCTATTAGATCTATACCATAGCTTTGTTATCCTTTTACCTTGTTACCATGGGTTTTTATAAAGGAATACGAGGTTGCTACGCTAGCCGGAAAACAAAACTTTTCGACCTCATAAACCAGGATCTACTGCTAGTTATGGGGTACGGGATTACCACTAGACGCGCAGGTGCAGCGGAAGACGACTTGATGTAGTCGTGCGCGTCGCAGCAGGCAGTGCAGTTGCGTGGTCGTCCGTCTCAACGTCCCCTTCGCGCGGTTCGTCCTTGTGCTCCAGATGCAGCACCTCCGAGGAATCCCACACGTGCAGGGAGGAAGCGTTGCGCCTCCGGACTGCTAGGTCCGCGAGGAGCAAAAGGCGCGAGCGTGGGGAGGCGACGGCGGCTGCCTAAAGGCGTAGATTAATTCTCCCCGCGCCCACCCCTTGCTTATATAGGCGTCCTAACGAGCTCCCACGGTGGAGGCCCATTAGAAACCCTAAACCTAGTCTAATTCAGGTCCAACCCGAATTAGGCTTCCAGCCCCTTAAGCGTGCAACCCTATGGGCTCACGCATACATAGACATGGCCCAAGTACTCTTACTCGACCAATAGTTGATAGCGGCCTCTAGCAAGGCGTGTCAACTCCTATGCATACGCTATGATCATATCAGACGAACCACTATGACTATGTACAAGTTATTTCCTTTGCCACTCGATATATGGTTCAACTCGTGGGTTAACACTTAACCCAAGCACGGCCATGCATTTGTTGATCCAATCACATGAGTGACCCAGTGATATCTCTCTCACGAAGAGAGGGGCAAATTCCATCTTGATTGTCTATGTCTCACAGCATGTTTCCCGACCACCCAAGGGCCACCTTTATAACTACCCAATTACGGAGTAGCGTTTGATAGTCTCTAAGTAGATCGTTTCACATCTTGAGTACATACCACAATCTCAGGTCTAAGGACATAACGTACATGACATGAATAGAGACTTTCTCTTGTTGGGTCGGTCCAGCCTACATGTCTCACATGTGCCCACATTATTAGTTTGACATCTCCATGTCTATGACTTGTGAAACATAGCCATCAACTAATACATGTGCTGGTCTAATATTCAAGTGTGCTCTTACAAGAATGCCGACCAGGGACAACTATTAGAATAACCATTCAAGTAATTGAGTTCCACAAACAATTCACATAATCGTCAATCAATACTCATTGTCTATAATGGATATTCAAAGAACACTTTATTAATCATGGATACAATCGGAATATAATCATCCACATGATTAGCTCTAGGGCATATTCCTAACAGTCTCCCACTTGCACTAGAGTTAATCTCTTAGATGTCTAATCCCCATAGACCTCACGTGCGCCTCATGCTTAGGCTGTGGAAGAGCCTTTGTCAAAGGATCTGCAACATTCAAATCCGTATGTATTTTGCACATTTTGATCTCATCTCGATCGACGAACTCTCGAATAAGATGAAACTTCCGCAGTACATGTTTGTTCTTTTGGTGATTCCTTGGCTCCCTAGCCTGCACTATCGCCCCATTGTTGTCACAATGTATATTCAATGGGCCGGACGCATTTGGAAACACACCAAGTTCAATGAGGAACCTCCTCATCCAAACACCTTCCTTTGCAGCGGCAGAAGCTGCAATATACTCGGCTTCTGTTGTAGAATCAGTCACCGTCTCCTGCTTGGAACTTTTCCAACTTACAACACCACCATTAATTGTGAACACAAAACCTGATTGAGACTGTGAATCATCTATGTCAGTTTGGAAGCTAGCATCGGTGTAACCATTTACAACGAGCTTCTCATTACCTCCATAGATTAGGAACACATCTTTAGTCCTTCTCAAGTACTTAAGAATGTTTTTAACAAGCGTCCGGTGACTCTCACCTGGATTGGCTTGGTACCTGCTCGCAACACTTAGAGCATATGAGACATCTGGGCGAGTACATATCATGGTATACATGATGGAACCAACTGCCGAAGCGTATGGAACCTTACTCATTCGTTTCCGCTCATCAGCTGTCGAAGGACACTGCTTCTCGCTGAAACGTATACCATGTGACATAGGCAAGAACCCTTTCTTGGATTGTTCCATGTTGAACCGTTTCAACACCTTGTCAATGTATGTCTCTTGACTTAATCCTATAAGCCTCTTTGATCTATCTCTATAGATTTTGATGCCCAAAATGTATGTTGCTTCTCCTAAATCCTTCATAGAAAAACTATTATTCAGTGAAGTCTTTACAGATTGCAACATAGGAATGTCATTCCCAATCAATAGTATGTCATCCACATACAAGATTAGAAATACAACAGCGCTCCCACTTTCCTTCTTGTAAACACAAGGTTCTTCTTCATTCTGACGAAAGCCAAACCCTTTGATCACTTCATCAAAACGAATGTTCCAACTCCGAGATGCTTGCTTCAACCCATAAATGGATTTCTATAGCTTGCATATTTTTCCAGCATTTTTAGGATCAACAAAACCTTCGAGCTGTATCATATACACGTCCTCCTCCAAATTTCCATTTAGAAAGGCTGTTTTAACATCCATCTGCCAAATCTCATAATCAAAATAAGCAGCAATTGCTAGAATGATCCGGATAGATTTAAGCATCGCTACCGGCGAGAATGTCTCGTCGTAGTCAACTCCTTGAACTTGCCGAAAACCCTTTGCAACAAGTCGAGCTTTATAGACGTGAACATTTCCATCCATATCCTTTTTCTTTTTATAGACCCATTTGCACTCAATAGGTTTAACCCCATCAGGCGGGTCAACCAAGTTCCAAACTTGATTGTCTCCCATGGAATCTATCTCGGATCTCATGGCACTTTGCCATTTCTCGGAATCTGTGTCCATCATTGCTTCCGCGTACGTTGCAGGTTCGTCATCGTCTAACAACAACACTTCCCCATGTACCTCACGGATTCTTGCTGACCTTCGTGGTTGTGGTGGTGTTTCTCTTGCCACAGGCATCTCAACTTGTTCTGCTACATTAGCATCACTCGTAGAGTTATCTCCTATTGGCTCATCTTGAACTTCTTCAAGATACACCTTCTCTACACTTTTCTCTTTGTTGAGAAACTCTTTCTCTAAGAAAACACCATTCCGAGCAACAAACACTTTGCCCTCTGATCGGTTGTAGAAGTAATACCCTAAAGTCTCCTTTGGATATCCCACGAAAAAGCATTTGTCCGACTTGGGTGTAAGTTTATCTGACATAAGTCGTTTGACATAAACTTCACAACCCCAAATCTTTAGAAAAGACAAACTGGGACTCTTACCAGTCCATATCTCATATGGTGTCTTGACCACGGACTTAGACGGTACCCTATTCAATGTGAAAGCGGCTGTTTCTAGAGCGTATCCCCAAAATGAGAGTGGTAGGTCTGACTGGCTCATCATAGACCGAACCATGTCCAACAAAGTCCGATTACGTCGCTCGGACATGCCGTTTCTCTGAGGCGTTCCGGGTGGCGTAAGCTGTGGAACAATTCCGCAACTCTTTAGATGATTGCTAAACTCATGGCTCAAATATTCGCCTCCTCGATCAGATCGCAAGGCTTTAATTTTCTTGCCACGTTGATTCTCTACTTCATTCTGAAATTCTTTGAACTTTTCAAATGTTTCAGACTTATGCTTCATTAGGTAGACATATCCATATCTACTAAAGTCATCAGTAAAAGTTATGAAGTATTGAAATCCACCTCTAGCTGTCGTACTCATTGGTCCACATACATCAGTATGTACGAGTTCCAACAAGTCAGACGCCCTCTCAGGAAATCCTTTGAATGGCGCCTTGGTCATCTTGCCTAGTAGGCAAGCCTCACATGTCTCGTATGATTCAAAATCAAACGAAGCTAGAAGACCATCATCATGGAGCCTCTTCATGCGATTCTCACTTATATGACCCAAACGACAATGCCACAAATATGTAGAACTTAACTCATTAAGCCGAGGCCTTTTAGCATTAACATTACAGATAGGTGTATCATCAAGATTTAAAATAAACAATCCATTCACAATGGATGCAAAAGCCACAAACATGTCATTCTTTGAGATCACACAACCATTGTCTTTACTCGCAAATGAATAACCATCCTTCATCAAACATGAAGGTGACACAATGTTTCGACTTAAACTAGGAACGAAATAACAATTATTCAATTCCATGATAAATCCTGACGGAAGGTGAAGTTGCATCGTCCCAACGCTCAACGCAGCAACTCTTGCATTGTTGCCCACGCGAAAATCAACTTCGCCTCTTCTCGTGCTTCTACTTCTTACCATTCCCTGCATCGTATTGCAAATATGAGCAACCGATCCGGTATCAAATACCCAAGAGTTAATGTAAGAATCAGCGAGAAAAATATCTGTAACATAAACGACAAGTGTACAAGTAGCGGGAGTACCTTTACTACCGCCATCCTTCTTTAAGGACTCCAAGTACAGCTTGCAGTTTCTCTTCCAGTGACCTTTCCCCTTACAATGAAAGCATATTGCTTCAGCAGCTGGTCCATTGGCAGGAGGAGGGTTTGGCTTAGAGATCTCATCTTTAGCCTTCGCCTTCTTCTTCCACCCAGCCTTCCTTTTAAAGTTAGGCTTGTTTTGGACCGCCATCACATGGCTAGTGCCTGCTGCCTTCTTGATATCAGCTTCTGCTGTTTTAAGCATGCCACACAATTCATTCAAGCCCTTCTCCGCCCCATGCATATGGTAGTTCGAGATGAAGTTTCCATAACTGGGCGGAAGAGACGCAAGAATGAAATCAGTTGCCAACTCTTGGCCAATTGCGAAGCCTAGCTTCTCCAACCTCTGAGTGTAACCAACCATCTTGATTACATGTGGCCCTACAGGAGCGCCCTCAGCCAGCTTGGTTTCTGCAAGCGCCTTAGAGACATTGAACCTTTCAGTCCGCGCTTGAGTTTGGAACATATCTTCAAGCGCCACGATCATATCGTTCGCTGAATGATTGTTGTCGAACTGCATCTGTAGATCAGGTTCCATACAAGCAAGCATGAGGCAACTCACTTCAAGATCAGCATCACATGCTTTCTTGTAAGCGGTTTTCTCTGCAGTAGGTGCATTATCATCAGGTTCATCTGGTAATGGGGTGTCTAGAATATCTTCCTTTTTCTCAGCCCTGAGAACAATTCTCAGGCTGCGGATCCAATCCGCATAATTTGTTCCATTCAACTTATCTTTCTCAAGAATTGATCGCAAAGTAAATGGTTGATTACTGGGAGCCATCTACAACAAAAGTAATGCAAAATACTAAGACAATGTATCCATGAAGGAGTAAGTTATATCAAAATAAAACATACTCCCACTAAAATCAATATCCCTCAATTGATACTTAGTGATTCAAGACCCACAACTAACAAGTCAACCAGTGAGCTTTAGCATCACCGCTAGAAGACATGGTAGATCGGTAAGCAACAGTTTGCTAATCATATCACATATGACTCTTGTTGTTGGGCAGCATCTCTATGCTACGCTCAACCTCCCCATGCTTCAAGGTCCCTAACCGTTAGGATAACCTTGTTCAAGTAACCAAACCTTCTGCTAGTAAGTGTCCGACACGAACCTGTCTAGTCAAGGAAAATCAGTGGCACCCTAATTTCATAGACCCACCACCAATCGTACAAGACACGTGACAGTGCAAGATTTGGGGAAGCATACAACTTAAACATTGCTGAGGGATCATTCTACCTTACTATCATATTCATGTAGACAAAACATAATAGCGAACAACAAAAGTAGAATAAATGAGAATCACATTCACACATTGTGACTTGGTATGGCCCTTTAAATAATGGTGATCTCCATCTCCATCAGCTTGCCCATCATGGTGATCTCCATCGCCATGATCCACGTGTGACATCCTTCTTGTGATAAGTCCTCCAAGAACTATCTTACCGCAAGCTATACTAATTACATAGTCGCAAGATCACAAGATGGCACGCAGGCCAATACATCAAAAGACAACACATATGGCTCCAGCCGTGTTGCTTACATGTCACGCAGGGCATCAAAATTACATTAATCACATAGGCCATACCAATCACGTCAACTCCTGCAAAAACAAGTTAGGCGTAGAACGATTCTAGGTGCTATAGCAGATAGCAACGGCGGTCCCTGAACACCAAGCGGGATTACATAGATCACATCTATGGAATCACTATGAAAATCTCATCGGACTAATCTCATCAGCCAAAAAATTTACTGGGATTACATAGATCGCATCTACATAGATCGCATCTATTCCCGACGCGCATCACATGCGCCCGGCTTCTGACCTAGGTTTCAATTCGATCAATCTAATTGATCTCCAACTCGCCTTGACTAGACTTACTTGCATCTGTTAACTCGGATGGCGGAATTCCGACCGGTACGAGTAGGTTGATGCAATACCATCGCAGCAAGACATGAACCAAAGTCTGAGATTCATCATAATACCCGCATATCGCCATATGCTAAGATCTGAACCTATAACGAGGTAGTAACGGCTCCGATACCACTGAAGGAATACGAGGTTGCTACGCTAGCCGGAAAACAAAACTTTTTGACCTCATAAACCAGGATCTACTGCTAGTTATAGGTTACGGGATTACCACTAGACGCGCAGGTGCAGCGGAAGACGACTTGATGTAGTCGTGCGCGTCGCAGCAGGCAGTGCAGTTGCGTGGTCGTCCGTCTCAACGTCCCCTTCGCGCGGTTCGTCCTTGTGCTCCAGATGCAGCACCTCCGAGGAATCCCACACGTGCAGGGAGGAAGCGTTGCGCCTCCGGACTGCTAGGTCCGCGAGGAGCAAAAGGCGCGAGCGTGGGGAGGCGACGGCGGCTGCCTAAAGGCGTAGATTAATTCTCCCCGCACCCACCCCTTGCTTATATAGGCGTCCTAACGAGCTCCCACGGTGGAGGCCCATTAGAAACCCTAAACCTAGTCTAATTCGGGTCCAACCCGAATTAGGCTTCCAGCCCCTTAAGCGTGCGACCCTATGGGCTCACGCATACATAGACATGGCCCAAGTACTCTTACTCGACCAATAGTTGATAGCGGCCTCTAGCAAGGCGTGTCAACTCCTATGCATACGCTATGATCATATCAGACGAACCACTATGACTATGTACAAGTTATTTCCTTTGCCACTCGATATATGGTTCAACTCGTGGGTTAACACTTAACCCAAGCACGGCCATGCATTTGTTGATCCAATCACATGAGTGACCCAGTGATATCTCTCTCACGAAGAGAGGGGCAAATTCCATCTTGATTGTCTATGTCTCACAGCATGTTTCCCGACCACCCAAGGGCCACCTTTATAACTACCCAATTACGGAGTAGCGTTTGATAGTCTCTAAGTAGATCGTTTCACATCTTGAGTACATACCCAATCTCAGGTCTAAGGACATAACGTACATGACATGAATAGAGACTTTCTCTTGTTGGGTCGGTCCAGCCTACATGTCTCACATGTGCCCACATTATTAGTTTGACATCTCCATGTCTATGACTTGTGAAACATAGCCATCAACTAATACATGTGCTGGTCTAATATTCAAGTGTGCTCTTACAAGAATGCCGACCAGGGACAACTATTAGAATAACCATTCAAGTAATTGAGTTCCACAAACAATTCACATAATCGTCAATCAATACTCATTGTCTATAATGGATATTCAAAGAACACTTTATTAATCATGGATACAATCGGAATATAATCATCCACATGATTAGCTCTAGGGCATATTCCTAACATTTTATGCATATGGGTAGCTCTGCTATGCTTTACAATAATGGATCTGAGATGAATATTGATTAATGATATATGCAACAATGAGATAAAATTGGCTTTTGTAGCAACATGGAATAGGACCTCACTGTAGGGCAAAAGCTAGGATTCAAATGCAACCACGAGTGCTATAATGGCTCTGGCTTTAGTTAAGTATGAAGTTTGGACTAGCATGCTTGTGGTTCGTGAAAGGCACCTTTGCCGAACTGGTTATGGGGTATAGCTTGTATGGGGACCGCTGCGGGTGGTACCATCGGGGTGTCCCATATTCCCCTTTGCATTGGGTCCGTAGGGTCCGCTACATGCTAGAAAGGGCTTTTGAAAGACTTCATAGTGTTCCCTGCCCACTCACCTTGGCAGTGTTATGGGACTAGCTATCCCGGGCATATGGGCAACATGGCTTGTGGATAAAGTGCGTAACCTCTGCAGAGTGTAAATCTATCAAGATAGTCGTGCTCACGGTCACGAGCGGCCTGGAAAACTCACAGTGTAGATGATCATGTTGTTTAATGGTTAATGTTGTTTACTAATCTTATCATGTGGTTATCAACTGGGTATGCATAATTAAAGCTAAGTGTTGGTAAAACTTGACCAAGTAAAAGGCAACCGCAGTACAGACAGTGTCAGCCTTTTGAGCTTCATAACCCTATGTTACTCTTGCTGAGTACTTTAAGTGCTCACTCTTGCTTTCTCAACCCCTTCAGATGGCTATGAAGACTACCATGAGGAGTACTAGGCTAGTGGTCAACCAGTCGGCGTTCCCTGTGAAGTGGAGCTTCGTCGCGAGAGTTATCTTTATTTCCGTTGTTTTGTTTAAGAATATTATTCGTTATGTAATAAGCACTCAGTGATGTTACTATTTAAAGATTTGTCGGCTTATGTGTGTGTTTTGATCTCTAGGCACACATGAGTTATTCGCATTCAATTTTATTCTTAAAATTGGGTGTGACAAATTGGTATCAGAGCCTGGTTGACTGTAGGACGCAAGTCTAGTTAGAATGGTCTTCTTATCTTCTCTTTTTCATGCTTACATCCTTGTATATATAATTTCTCAAACTATTTTTGCTACACTTGACTTATTCTATTGTGAAAATGTTGTTCTAATCTATCTCTATCTTTGTCATGGTTAAAGATGCCTACCCTTCGCCGATCAGCTCGTCTCAGTTTCAGTGAACGTGTTCCTCCGCAGCAGTTTGCCCCTCCTAAACCTCAAGCGACAATGGTGGAATCTCAGGAAGAACCAGAGGAGGAAGTCCAGGAAATCTCCAGTGGCGAAGAGTACCATGGGGAAGAGAGCCAGAAGATCTGCCAGAAGAGCCAGGGTGGATTCGCACTAAGTATATCCGAGGAGGAGCGTACAGCAGCTATGCTCACTCCCAGCTGGTGGATCTTGTGGGAGAATGCCACCCAGGACCCGAGATTGCAACCATGTACACCTGCAAGGAATTCAAACACCCCCTTGCCAACACCTACTGGAAGGCGAAGATCTATATTTGTGGAAGTGCTGGTGGACAAGCAGCTGAACGTGTGGACTATACCTTCCATAGTTGTGTTGCTCATCCTACCATAGAAGCAAGTATGAAGGACACCGCGTTCTCTGCATACATGGCCATCCACAACAAGTTCAGAGAAAGGATTGCCAACACCCGACGCCGTTTCATCCCTCGTTTTGATGCGGAGCAAGGTTGGATAATCGCCGAACCTAACGGTGAAGGTGGTCCCGTCCTGAATGAGCTCGTCGACTTCGTTCAAGAGATGATGAGCATGTATGGTCATCTCCTAATAGAAGCAAGGGAGCTGCGCAAGGAGCTTAAGCGCAATTACCAACAACAAGATGAGCTTCGTGAAGAGTTTGGGCTGCCAAAGAACTTCAAGAAGATCAAGAAGAGTTAGGACTAGGAATTCCTTTATAGTTTATACGCTAGTTCGTGAGTCGTGTGTGCTAGTGTTCCCTATGTGATCAGTTTATTGTGCTTGTGCTAGTGTGTGATTTGGTTCTTTGTAATGATTGTTGAGGTTGTGGGCTTGTCCGCAACACTCATAGCTTAGTTTGGGTTGCTTGAAAAGCTTAATAATAATAAAGTTGCAGTTTTCGTTAATCTGTCTTTTCAGACCTCTCTGCCTTGTTAATTTTTCTTAATTAATTCTGAACAATCTAAAATCACAAAACTTTAACTTAAAATAGTAGACTTCCTTATCTTTCCGTGGCCACAAGAAGCACCTTCATATCTGTTCGGAGATAAGAGAAACAATTCCTGCAAGTTGATGTTTCCGCGCAGTTTGGTAATCTGGATAGATCAGTTTAAATGCAACTTATGGGTAAGTTAATGTCAGAATCAGAAAAAGTCAGAATTACGAAAGTTGTAGATAAATTCCTTATCTTTCCAACCACGTAAGCTTTGCCTCTGTTTGAGTTTGGGAACTTCAGATATGACCGTTTTTCTAGACTGCTGTTATGCTGAAAATCCAGAAAATTTGCAGATTCGTCGCGTGTCAGGTTTTAAAATCGTTTTTATGTTCTATGTGACAGATGCCTCGCACCAGGACTAACTCCGGATCCAACACCAGTGACAACAACAACGACAATAACCAGCACCCTCTACCTCCACCACCTGCGATGACTCCAGAGCAGATGCAGGCTCAGATGATGCAGACAATGCAAGCTATGATGCAGTTCATGCAGAACCAACGCCATCAACCTGCTGGAGCTCCACCTGTCAACAAGCGAAGGGAATTTCTGCAAGGACACCCTCCAGTTTTCTCTCATGCCAGTGATCCTTTGGAGGCGGATGATTGGTTGCGTGCGGTGGAGAAGCAACTCAACATTGCACAGTGCAATGACCAGGAGAAAGTGTTGTATGCTTCTGGTCAACTTCAAGGTGCAGCTCAGACTTGGTGGGAGACATATCAAGATGCTCGCCCCGGCAATGCTCCCGCTATCACTTGGGAAGAGTTTTCCCGGGATTTCAAGGCGTGCCACATTCCAGAGGGAATCATAGAACTGAAGCAAGAAGAATTCAGGAATCTTCGGTTGGGACAGATGTCAGTTAGCGAGTATCATGACAAGTTCTCGCAGTTAGCTCGCTATGCTCCTAATGAAGTAAGGGATGATGCTGATAAGAAGCGTCTCTTCCTAAAGGGGATCTACTATGAACTCCGGTTGCAGCTTAAGGGTAATACATACCCGAATTTCCAATCTCTGGTGAACCGTGCCATCGTCCTGGAGAATGAACGCAGGGAGATGGACAAGGAGAGGAAGCTTAGAGGACAAGCTTCTGGAAGTAACACTCGCTAGCGTCCCAACTATCCTCAGCAAGGTTACCAGCAGAGGTACCAAGGCACATCTAACTTTGGGAACTGTAACCCGAACCAACAACGTCCACCATTCCAGCAGCAGGGTGGTTACTCAGGACCTCGTCAAGGCTCATCCAACAGTACCCCAGCAAAAAATAATGTTCCCAATACCCCCATCAAGTGTTTTTCTTGTGGTGAACCCGGACATCTCTCCTATAACTGCCCCAAGAAGCAAAACACACCAAACCCTCCAAGTCAGAATAGCAACAACCAGAGAGGAAGGTACCAGCCGCCCTCTCATAACATAAGTGTGAACCATGTCTCTGCAGCAGCAGCTCAGGAAGCACCAGAAGTGATGATGGGTACGTTCCTTGTCAACTCCATCCCTGCTACTGTTCTGTTTGATTCTGGAGCATCGCATTCTTTCATATCGCAAGCTTTTGTTAGAATGCATGGAACATCATTAGTAGCAATGCAAAACCCTATAATCGTAAATTCACCGGGTGGGGTTATGAGAACCGATTGTTATTGTCCATTGGTTACTGTTACTCTAAGGGGGGTAGACTTCAAAGCTCAGCTTACAGTTTTGAGGACCGCTGGGATCGATGTTATATTGGGTTTGGACTGGATGAGAAAACAATATGTAGTGATCAAGTGTGATAAGAAAATATGTTGAATTGTCTACACCTACAGGAAACAAGATCAGTGTTGAAGTGGTTATGCAACCTCCACCGACAGCCGTTGTCAACCAGCTTGAGGAGAATGACAACCCAACAGATAGGGTTGTGGATGAATTTCCAGATGTGTTCCCCGAAGATTTGCCAGGTATGCCTCCCGATCGTGACATTGAGTTTATAATTGAGTTATTACCTGGAACCGCACCTATAGCTAAAGGACCATATAGGATGGGAATAAGAGAATTAGAAGAACTTAAGAAACAAATTAAAGAGATGTCGGATAAAGGTTTTATTTGTCCCAGTTCTTCACCTTGGGGTGCACCGGTTATCTTTGTTGACAAGAAAGATGGCAGTCAGAGGATGTGTGTTGATTATCGGTCACTCAATGAGGTAACTATCAAGAACAAGTATCCTTTGCCCAGAATTGATGATTTGTTTGATCAGTTGAAGGGTGCTTGTGTGTTCTCTAAGATTGATCTTTGGTCTGGTTATCATCAGTTGAAGATCCATGCTTCAGATGTTCCCAAGACAGCATTCACTACGAGGTTTGGGTTGTATGAATATACGGTGATGTCTTTCGGTCTTACCAATGCACCTGCATACTTCATGTATTTGATGAACAAGGTCTTTATGGAATACCTGGATAAGTTTGTGGTGGTATTTATTGATGACATTCTGATCTACTCCAAGAATGATGAGGAGCATGCTGAACACTTGAGATTGGTATTACAGAAGCTTCGAGAGCACCAGTTGTATGCTAAAAGAAGTAAGTGTGAGTTTTGGTTGAAAGAAGTTTCTTTTCTTGGCCATGTTGTATCTAACGGAGGTATATCAGTTGATCCTAGTAAGGTGGAAGATGTGCTAAATTGGAAACCCCCAACCAATGTCAGTGAGATTCGTAGTTTTCTTGGCTTAGCTGGATACTATAGAAGGTTCATTGAAGGATTCTCTAAGCTAGCTAAACCTATGACCGTGTTGCTTGAGAAGGATGCCAAGTTTGTTTGGTCAGAAAAGTGTCAGGCTAACTTTGAAGAATTGAAAAAGAGATTGACTACAGCTCCTGTGTTGACCTTGCCAGACTTGAGTCAGAAGTTCTCTATCTACTGTGACGCCTCTCGTCCTGGTTTGGGTTGTGTGCTTATGCAAGAAGGAAGAGTTGTTGCGTATGCTTCATGACAACTGAGAAAGCATGAGTTAAATTATCCGACCCATGATTTGGAGTTAGCAGCTGTGGTTCATGCATTGAAGATATGGAGACATTATCTTATTGGTCATAAGTGTGACATCTAGACCGACCATAAGAGCTTGAAATACATCTTTACTCAATCAGATTTGAATTTGAGGCAACGCCGTTGGTTGGAACTAATCAAGGATTATGACTTAGATGTTCACTATCATCCTGGTAAAGCCAATGTTGTGGCCGATGCTCTTAGCAGGAAGAGTTATGCTAATGAGATTCGGACAATACCTATGCCGGAAGAGTTGTGTGCTGAACTTGAGCATCTCGACTTGAGCATTGTTGCTAATGCTATGGAGATGGTAGTGGAGCCTACACTAGAGAAGGAGATTCGTGAAGGTCAATTGCAGGATAAGAATCTGCAGATAATAGTTGAGAACCTGAAGAAAGGAAGATCACCCGGGTTCCGGTTAGATGATAATGGTACCTTGTGGTATGGAAAGAGGATCTGCGTTCCCGACATCAAGTCTATTCGACAGACGATTCTGCGAGAAGTTCATGAGTCAACCTACTCAATACATCCTGGAAGCACTAAGATGTACCTAGATCTCAAAGAGAAGTATTGGTGGGTCAGATTGAAACGTGATGTGGCAGAATATGTAGCAATATGTGATACCTATCAGAGGGTTAAAGCAGAACATCAGTGACCCGCTGGACTGTTGCAACCGATGAAGATACCTGAATGGAAGTGGGATGAAGTTGGTATGGATTTCATAGTTGGGTTACCGCTTACTCGGAAAGGTTATGACTCAATCTGGGTCATAGTTGATCGCTTGACTAAGGTAGCTCACTTCTTGCCAGTTCGAACCACTTATACGGGAGCACAGTTAGCAGAGTTGTATATGGAAAGGATAGTATGCCAGCATGGAGTTCCAAAGAAGATCGTGTCAGATAGAGGAACCCAGTTCACTTCGCATTTTTGGAGGAAAGTGCATGAGTCCCTTGGGACAGTGTTGAATTTCAGCTCAGCCTATCACCCTCAGACAGATGGACAGACAGAAAGAACAAACCAAGTGCTAGAAGATATGTTGAGAGCTTGTGCTTTGCAGTATGGTACCAGTTGGGACAAGAGTTTTCCCTACGCTGAATTCTCATATAACAACAGTTATCAGGAAAGTCTTAAGATGGCACCGTTTGAAGCTTTGTATGGACGGAAGTGTAGAACTCCGTTGTTCTAGAATCAAACGGGAGAAACCCAAGTGTTTGGACCAGATGTTCTGAGAGATGCAGAAGAACAAGTCCGAGTAATCAGAGATAATCTGAAGATAGCACAGTCTCGACAGAAGAGTTACGATGATAACCGAAGAAGAGATTTGTCTTTTGAGGTAGGTGATTATGTTTACTTGAAAGTGTCACCTATGAGAAGTGTGAAACGGTTCAATATGAAAGGAAAGTTAGCACCCAGATATATTGGTCCGTTCAAGATTCTTGAGAGACGTGGAGAAGTTGCTTATCGGTTAGAGTTACCGGAAAGTTTGTCAGGAGTTCACAATGTGTTTCACGTATCTCAGCTCAAGAAGTGTTTGCGAGTACCCGAAGAACAGTTACCGTTGGAGGAACTAACAGTTAAGGAAGATTTGACCTATGAGGAATATCCGGTTAAGGTTTTGGAAACATCTGAAAGAATTACAAGGAGTAAGGTCATCAAGATGTGCAAGGTGCAGTGGAATCGATATACCGAGAAAGAGGCCACTTGGGAAAGAGAGGAAGATCTAAGAAAAATCTACCCTCAACTCTTTAAGTAAGTAAAATCTTGGAATCTCAGGGCGAGATTCTTTTAAGGGGGGTAGATTTGTAACACCCTAAAATTTGAAAATAGAAATTAGATTTGAATTTGCCTAAACTTGTTTTATTTCAAATAATTTTGTGATCATAGAATTAAATAAATAAAACTAAATTAAATATCACATGTTAGGGTCAACATGTTGTGCATAGCATGCCTCTGCATTTTTCCTTGTGTTGTTTGGTTTTCAAAACTCAAAGAAATACATTTCAAAACCCTTTGAAAATTCTATTTGGAAAAGTTTTGAAAAAGCAAAAGAAAGAAAAAGAAAAAAAATATAAAACCCTCTCTCTCTCTCTTTCGGCCTGTCGGCCCGAGAGGCCCGGCCTGCTCTCCCTCTCTCCCTCCTTTCCGAAGTGGGCCGGCCTCCTCACTCGGCCCAGCTCGCCCGCGTCCCTCCTTCTCTCTCTCTATCTCTCTCTCTCTCTCTGACGTGCGGTCCCCGCATGTCAGTCCCCTCCTTCTTCCTCCTGAGTCCGCCCCGGACTCTGCCGTGCCGCGCCACGTCGCACCGCACGCGCAACCGCCGCGCGCGAGATCCTCACCCGTAACCGCGTCGGCCTCTCCCTTGCTCCCCTTTAAATAGCTCGGCACCCTGCACCGCCTCTCCCATCGCCTCGCCTCGTCTCGCAGCAGCACCAGCAGCACCGCGCCATTGCCGCCGCTCTGCTCCGCCGCCGAGCCGCCGTTCCGCGCGATTCCCACCGCCGTAAGCATCTCCGACACTCGCAGCGTCTTCGCGTAACCGCGGGACACCTCCCCCTTCTCTTTTCTCTCTCGTTCGTGCTCTGTTTGACCGTGCCGTCGTGCACAGGGGCTCCGCCACCGCTGTTCACCGTCGACGGCCGTCCTCCGCCCTCGATCGAGCCCTGCCAGTGCCCTAGGTGGGTTTGGCTCGAGCTTCTCTTGCTCCCCGACCTTTTTTCTGGTCGGATTGAGCACCCGAGCCCCTAACCACCTCGCGCCGCCACGCGCAGAACCTCCGCCGCTGCTGCTCCGCGCCGTCGGTCCTTCCCGTCCATCCTCGACCCCCTCCGAGCTCTCAGGCGAGCTCGCCTCCCTCTCTCCTTTCTCCCAGTGCTCTCGGATTTGGAAACCGAGCACTGGAGCCCCTGATCGACCCCTGCCGGCGAGCACCGCCTCGGGCCGGCCATGGCGCCACCGCGCGCCACCCTGCTCCAGTGGGAGTGCCGCCCCCTTCCCCTCTCTTCTAATCTAGGCCGGTCAGAGCAGATCTAACGGTCTCAGATCAAAGGTACCCCTTCGAGGGTTTTCTTTCTAAAGAGACCCTCGGTTTTTGGGGAATAAACCCGCAGTCCTGAAAGCGCCTTTCATCTTTACGTTTTCCTCTCTGGAAGACGTATTCTCTTTTCAGATCTGTTTAATTCGAAATTAAAAGAAAAACCCTATTTACAGTTTTGCCACTGATTTTCAAATGCTTATATTTTGCTCGTTTTAAATCCAAATCGATCCGTTCAAGTTGCGTTAGATCCGTAATTTTATGCTCTATCCAGTAGTATAGATTTCATCTATGTTAATTACTTTTGAAAATCAAAGTAAATTAATTCTTTAATGCTTTAATCTTGCCCTTTTCAAAATCTTGTTTAATCTCTAGTTTATTCGTTTTAGATCCGATTAGTGTGATTCTCACGTCTTTGTGATCGTAGTAAAGTATAGATCTGTTTTATAACCTTTTCAAAACCTCTTTATTGTTTATGGTGTAATGTTCTGATCATATCCTTATTGCTTCGTGTATGATTGTTCGGATGATTGCGTGGTGATGTTGATCGAGTACAGCCGGTGAGATCTTCGGTGAGCAAGAGTTCTTTGCAGCAGATCAGGATCACCAAGAGCTTTGTGATCAAGGCAAGTTTAACATGGGATCATCCTTGTTACCTATTCACCCTAATTCATCTAGTCATGATTGCATGTGTCTAATTTGATTCCTATTAGATCTATATCATAGCTTTGTTATCCTTTTACCTTGTTACCATGGGTTTTTATGCATATGGGTAGCTCTGCTATGCTTTACAATAATGGATCTGAGATGAATATTGATTAATGATATATGCAACAATGAGATAAAATTTGCTTTTGTAGCAACATGGAATAGGACCCCACTGTAGGGCAAAAGTTAGGATTCAAATGCAACCACGAGTGCTATAATGGCTCTGGCTTTAGTTAAGTATGAAGTTTGGACTAGCATGCTTGTTGTTCGTGAAAGACACCTTTGCCGAGCTGGTTATGGGGTATAGCTTGTATGGGGACCGCTGCGGGTGGTACCATCGGGGTGTCCCATATTCCCCTTTGCATTGGGTCCGTAGGGTCCGCTACATGCTAGAAAGGGCTTTTGAAAGACTTCATAGTGTTCCCTGCCCACTCACCTTGGCAGTGTTATGGGACTAGCTATCCTGGGCATATGGGCAACATGGCTTGTGGGTAAAGTGCGTAACCTCTGCAGAGTGTAAATCTATCAAGATAGCCGTGCTCACGGTCACGAGCGGCCTGGAAAACTCACAGTGTAGATGATCATGTTGTTTAATGGTTAATGTTGTTTACTAATCTTATCATGTGGTTATCAACTGGGTATGCATAATTAAAGCTAAGTGTTGGTAAAATTTGACCAAGTAAAAAGCAACCGTAGTACAGACAGTGTCAGTCTTTTGAGCTTCATAACCTTATGTTACTCTTGCTGAGTACTTTAAGTGCTCACTCTTGCTTTCTCAACCCCTTCAGATGGCTATGAAGACTATCATGAGGAGTACTAGGCTAGTGGTCAACCAGTCGGCGTTCCCTGTGAAGTGGAGCTTCGTCGCGAGAGTTATCTTTATTTCCGATGTTTTGTTTAAGAATATTATTCGTTATATAATAAGCACTCAGTGATGGTACTATTTAAAGATTTGTCGGCTTATGTGTGAGCACACATGAGTTATTCGTATTCAATTTTATTCTTAAAATTGGATGTGATATTTTATTCTGTGGCTCGATATCGCAAGATTCGTGTCATTGTAATTGCGGAATAAACGGTTAGTTTCTTTTCGTTTTCAATGATAGTGGTTGTGCGATGTATTTCGCTCAAGTATCTATGATAGAGCAGAGCCCGCATCGTCCTAAGTTTAGCTGATTTAGGAAGCTAACAGTTGCGAGCGCAGTGGATCCCAGAAAAGTGACTACCCTTACTCGATGAATTAGCCTGAATGTGCGATTATACGTCTTGGGAGGTGGGTGGAACGGGGTCCTTTCCTCCGTGAGTCGATATTCTTTAGCTGTCCATTTCTTCTACGACGGGCGGAAAGTGCAAAGAAGAAAAGGGGGTTGCGGTAGAAGAGTGCGATGTGGGATTGGTTGGTATTTTCATAGTAAGAGACGTTCAGGATGAAGCCGCAATGTGTCTAGTGTCGGATGTGGATAGTGTCCATTGGTCGATTGGGACCATTACTTCTCTTTTCTTTGATATTGGTCAGTGTGACCACTAGTCTTCTGTCGGCTTCCATTTTCTTGCTATTTCATTTCTTTAGGTAGGGGATGCCCTATCGTATTAGAAGAGTTGTTCTGGAGGGAGTACGCCGACATGGGTGTGTGGAGTATCGGCGTTCGGATAGCCTGACAAAATTGGGGCTCAATGGGACGAAGGAATCTACCGCGGCATTAAGGAAGAAACTTCAATCAATTTTCTGTGAAAGATACCTAGCTAAGGAACTAGCAGGTGTATTTTATAGGGGTTGCACCATTTTGAATGTGGCTGATTAGAAAGCCGACGATGGGTATGTCGTTCGTTGTGTTAATGGGTTAAACCGTGGATCTCGTTGCCATGGGGCATAGAGGGACTGGAATCCTTCCTTTCGGATGTGTCATAGTTGCAAGGAGCACACTCTCGTGCTCCATCCAGACACCATTGCATATGCCGGGTAATCATTGATAGTCCACAAAAGAGCAGCATGTCAATTCCAATTTCTCTTCGTTACCGCATCATATGTCGACACGCCATGTTCCCGCTTCAACTCTTCTATAAGAGGTTGTAGATATAAAGAAATGTAATTCCCGGGTGATTTTGGTCCAGGAATAATCATTGACATAATCCAAAACGGTTGCTTCATGCATAACCAAGGCCAAGGCGGCAAATTAGAAGGAATAAGCAGCACCGGCCAAAGGCGCGCAGCGTTTGAAATTGAATGCTCCAAAGGGATGGAATCCATCGGTAGCAAGGCCGAGGCGAACATTACGTGGATCCGACGCAAACCACGGATGAATCTCATCAAACTTTTGCCATGCCAAAGAATAAGTGGGTGCCTCAAAAGCCCATCATTTATGCGACCCTCAGCCATCTCATGTTGGTTGAAATTTCCTCTGACATAAAAAACCTCTGCAACCGAGGAGTAATTGGAAAGTACCTTAGTACCTTCTGGGCAACCCCAACTCACACTTCCATCATTTTCTAGCAATTGTTGTCATTACTAGTTTTCCACCTGGGTGCTGAGCAAACCGGGCACTTCTCCAAGGTAGCATACTCATTTCAAAAGAGGACGCAATCATTGAAACATGCATCTATTTTGTCATACGAAAGACCTCAATCTCGAGTCACTTTCCGACACTGGAACACAATGACCATCTGGAAGTAAAAACCTAATCAACTCAAGCACCCCCTCGCTACCCACTCCTTGCTTTCCCGTAGAGAAAGCGGTAAGAAAGGCCCTTCCGGCTGGCCTTATAAATAAAGAGAGTAGCAAAAGGTCATTGGCTAAGATGAAAGAGGCGCCTCTTCTTTATTTCCTCTTTTTCAAAACATTGATGTGAATTTCAATTGAAAATGAAATCAATGAGAAACTAGGAAGCAGTTGAGTTTCTATGCTGAAGCCTAACATGCTTTTTATTAGATGATTGCTCGAATCGGGAACAATAAAGCCACCCTCCTCCTCTTTAGGGGGGAAGGGAAGCGGAACAAGAGAAAAACTCTCTGGGGTTGGGAGCAGCTCAAACTCCTTCCTATTGCAGAAGCCTTCCTCTCAAAAATGCCCCTGCTTCCTCCCTCCATTCCTTGCTGATTCAGCTCCCGCAAGAAGCAAACAATCAATACGAAAAAAACAAACAGTATTTGTTTCCATCCCCGCTTCCTCCTTGAAGGCGTAAGGAAGAGCCTCTTAATGTGCAGTTTCTTCTCGAAGAAGAGCAGGGGCGAAGCAAGGAAGGCGCAAGCCTTGGGGATCCTCGAACCATGAAAAAGTAAGCTGAGTCATCTGTTTTCTTTGCATTTGGCATTTGTCCTTCAAAAAGCCCAACAAGAGCTAGCTTATTCATTCGTTCCTTCTTCTTCATGTCAGGTAATGCCGCATCTTAGACCGGCGGAAAAGCAGCTATTTGTCCAATTCTGCCTTCTATCAGGGCATTCTCTGCTGATTATTCAATTGCGTTGAGGTCTCGGTAGTCGACGCAGATCTTTTTCTTGCCATTTGTTGATTGAAACTTCTTATCTAGGTGCTTCTAGCCACCAAAATCTAAAAGTGGATCGTTCAACTCTAGCTTATGTTAGCTTAAAAAACAGAGGATAAGAGCGAGCTTCTTACTAGCAGCACCCGCCCCATACCAAAAATGTATGTATTCAAGTTCTCATCAAAACTCTTATTGCTGATACCATTTGATTCTTCATTCCAAGCGCATTCCTTATAAAAGCCTTTGTCAAGCCAGGATTCCCCATGGAACTTTCAAAAGGTCTTCCTAGCTTTTAGACTAATTGTACGGTTCTTCCTACCCACCACTTTCCTTCTTTTTTTATCATATAAGAAGCAAGCGGTGTTAGCTTCCAAGGTCAGAGATTTGGGAGTACGTACTCGTGGGAGGGGGTGTGGTATTCATTCGTTCGATCTTGTCTACTTACTTAATACTTATTCTTTTTATCTGACTCACCTTCCGTACTTCTTTCTGGGAAATGCACTCAAACAAAAGGAAGGATAGTCTCCCACCCACTGCCCTTCTTTCCTTCTATATATACCTTAGCCCAGTGAGTAACGTAGGCACGTGTAGAACAAAAGAACACTACATGCCTGTCTTTTAGAAAGTCGTGCTTCTCCAACTACGTACTAGCGACCACGTTATGCCTTCTTATCTTTGAATGTCTTGTCAACCACTGGTTTGTTTAAATGCCTCCTACTCATTTTTCCTATACCTGCCCTACTGGCTTTGTACTATTTCTTACACATCCCTGGCGGCGGGTGTTCAAGACTGATCCCTTTGAAATGGCCTAGATTCTCTAAATAAAGCAAAGTAGTATTTGTTTTTTGTGTTTTATTTATTTGTCTAAGTAGCTCCAGCAGGAAAACGGATGCGCCTAACGCGCACCGGCTTTCGCGCTAGCGCTCAATCCGTTGCTTGTAGGGAAGAGTAGTGCGTTCCCTTAACTTGGCTAAGTTGAACCGGGCGTCTAGTTCTCAGATGGAAATAACGGTAGTAAGAGCTAGGCAAGCAAAGCAATAGAAGGTGGAAATACTGCACCAAGGATGAAAAGCTAGCAGTTGACCGAGATACCTAGTAAGTAAGGTACTATTATATATATGGTGACCCACATACATTTATTCTTTCAACTCACTCTTTCTTTGCTTTTATTTAGCAACTACCCTATCTGCCGAGAGTTGACCGACCCTCTTATTTAAAAAGTAAGTGAGCCTATTGCTGTCCCCACTATGTAAGTGAGCCTATTGCCCGCCCGATAAGCAGAAGAAGCAGCGAGATAAAGCAAACAGGATGCAGGGAAAGAAGGAACAATCCTCGTCCATTTGCTTCTCCTTGCTGGAACAGAAAAAAGATGGGAGTTGGCGCACCTATCGATCAAGCTACTTTTGTTGAACATCCGGGGGAATCCTACTTTTTTCACACGAAAGTCTACCGAGGGAAAAGGGGGTTTATTCCTCTTGTCGGTATAGGCTCTTTTCTCATTAAGGTTTGGTCCCCATTTAACCTATATATAAATATAGAAGAATGGAGTTCGGGATGCCCTGCTATCACTCCTATGAGACGGCTAACTCCCAACTCCCGATACATTCTTTAGAGTCGACCAAAGGAAAGGAGTCGTTGGTTTGGAGATATTTTCTTTGTTCCTCAACAATTTGCTCTATCCCTTTTTTCACTTAGTTTAGTTGGAATGGAAAGAGAACTTCCTTCAGCCTTTTTGTTGCCTGGTTCGGTCTCTCTGAGTGGAATAAGTGGCAACAAAAATTTCCTGAGTGATGAAGGTCGAAACTTAAGATCGAATCAAGCGGAGTCTGGATTCCTATGACTGAATTTACCATAAAATTGGACGGAAAAACAACTACAAAGATCACAAGAAACCCAGCTCAAAGTGAATGGAGAGAGAACCCCATTCTACATGTCAATACCGACAACAATGAAATTTTTAGTATATTATATAGTCGATCCGTCGACTTTCTAAATTGTGAGGGTTCAAGTCAAGTCCCTCTATCCCCAATAAAAAGCCCATTTTACTTCCTAACTATTGTACCAACCTCTATTTTTCATTAATGGTTCAAACAAGATTCACTATCTTTCTTATTCTACTCTTTCACAAACGGATCCGAACTTACTTCTTTGGATCTTATCCCATTCATACAAATGAACATATTATAGTATAGGCAAGTAATCCCTATTATTAAGTAAGTCATTCATAATCCATATCATTATCCTGACATTTACTAAGTCCAATTTGAGAAGACTTTTTTCTTTTTTAGTCCCTTTAATTGACATAGATACAAGTACGTACTCTACTAGGATGATGCACAATAAATGGTCAGGATAGCTCAGTTGGTAGAGCAGAGGACTGAAAATCCTCGTGTCACCAGTTCAAATCTGGTTCCTGGCACAGAAAAAAGGATCTACCGAATAGGTATTGATAAAAATGACTCGAGATGGATTGGGATACATATTCTAGAATAATATAGAAGGAGTATTCTTTTTTCATCTAAGTAGATAAATCTCTAAATAGAGACACTTCTTTTTCTTTAGGGACTCGGGTTATTTTCTTTATGGTACAGAAGGAGGTGAGATTAGGTTCCCTTTTCTTCATTTTTGCATTTCTTATTCTGCTATTCCGAATATTTTGATATTCTTGCTTATCTTACTTTCCTAGTTGTTCTAAGTAATGCGCGCGGTACAAAGTTCGTGGTAGGGAACTTCTTTGAGTCATCGTATTTTTCTGTTTATACGAAGGAAATGAATATGTGATTTTCCAAATTGGAGAATCGAAATGAAGCCCTTTTTTGCTCAGTCTATCTCTCCCCCTTTGTATAAATATTTCACATTTCGAATGCAAGTTTGAAAGATTGCCCTGCTCTTTCTTTTTCTGCACAAAAGAGCCCTTCCTAATTCACTAATTTGTAGGAGATTTTAAAAAAGTTTAAGAAGATATGTCTAAAGTAGACGGTGATTGATAGAGCAATTCTTGCTCGTAAGTTCCAGTATGAGTACTGCGCCGAACATAAAGCTTGTGACTGGTAGTATCGATTTCTCTTTTGAGATAGAGTTCGATCCTCAACTATTTCTCGCGATATCTTCTTACGAAGTTTTGTTAGGGCATCTATAACCGCCTCCGGTTTAGGTGGACAGCCCGGCAAGTAGACATCCACAGGAATTCACTTATCGACTCCCCGAACAGTACTATAGGAATCCGTACTTAACATTCCCCCAGTAATACTACAAGCTCCCATAGCAATGACGTATTTTGGTTCAGGCATTTGCTCATATAATCTCACTAAAGAAGGAGCCATTTTCATTGTTACCGTACCGGCTGTGAAAATTAGGTTTAGGTCCGCTTGCCTAGGACTTGATCTTCTTGGTACCAATCCATAATGATCAAAGTCGAATCGCAAGCCTGAAGCAAATTCAATGAAACAACAACTGGTACCATATAGAAGGGGCTATAAACAGGAGAGTCTTGACCAATTCGAAAGATCATTTGGTGTAGTTGAAATAACGGAATTGGAAGTTGTTCGGTCAAGTATAGGAAATGAATATAAGAATGAATAACTTTCTCAATGGTTTCTTTTTTTTCTTTGATTTATCTTAATATTCATTCCATTCAGGCCATTCACAAGCAAGCACGAAAAAGCTTCTATTTCTAAACGGAAACGCCCAATACATCGAAACTCATTACCCATGGATAAAGCAAAGCCAGTCGAGAAAAAAAAAGAAAACAAACATGGTTTAGCGGATTCGGAATTGTAACCAAGCATCCTGGGTTCTATACCCGATTCAACACTAGAGCATGCAGCCGATCCTGGATACAGAACTATAGAAAGTGTGCAGTGAGGGATCTTTATTGGTAGCCAGTCTTTCACTTCCGCCTCTCCACTCCCATGCCTTTCTTGGTCGGACCAACCCAACCGGCGATTTCCGACAAGTCTTTCTGCAGAAGCGGAACAAAAAAAAAGAAAGCTTTCTTTATTTTGGATAACCAATCCATTTTGAAATATAGTTGGGAGATTTTACCCAAGAAATGGGTACATAAAATGAAAAGATCGGAACATGGGAATAGATCTTATACCAATACTGACTACCCATTTCCATTGTTGTGCTTTCTAAAATGGCATACCTATACAAGGGTTCAAGTTTCGATCGATATTTGCGGAGTGGATCATCCCTCTCGAAAACGAAGATTTGAAGTTGTCCATAATTTACTGAGTACTCGGTATAACTCACGCATTCGTGTACAAACAAGTGCGGACGAAGTAACACGAATATCTCCGGTAGTCAGTCCATTTCCATCAGCCGGCCGGTGGGAGCGAGAAGTATGGGATATGTCTGGTGTTTCTTCCATCAATCATCCGGATTTACGCCGTATATCAACTGATTATGGTTTCGAGGGTCATCCATTACGAAAAGACTTTCCTCTGAGTGGATATGTGGAAGTACGCTATGATGATCCAGAGAAACGTGTGGTTTCTGAACCCATTGAGATGACCCAAGAATTTCGCTATTTTGATTTTGCTAGTCCTTGGGAACAGCGTAGCGACGGATAATTCCGAATCTACATAGGTCTAGTCCAGGGGACAAATCAATAGGAAATGCTATTTGCTTCTTAAGAAGAAGAACTTTTTTGAAATGAAATGAAAGAGCGGGCGTCGGATATCATTTCTTCAAATAAGGAAGAAGAAGTGTTATCGAAGGATTTCCTTCCATTCTTCCTAGTATGGAAGAAGTCAAGAAAAAGTACTGCGTCTCGATCTATACGAAAGGGCACAGGTTTTTTCTTTCGGTTTCATTGATAGCAGAAGAGTACGCTAGCTAGCGGAGCCTGAAAACGCTTGCTTGCGCCCCACCCCTACGGAAACTATTGCCTATGCTTGCTGCTCGCTCAGTGTCAGTAGAAGGGAAGAAAAGATGGTCACTCCTTTTAGGAACATGGCGAGCCTTACTTACGACTGTTGCACTTCACTCGCAGCTCGTTCATTCACTTGCTCATGAACTCGCAGCTTCGCCAGAAGCGACTAGTCGCCTCCTTTCCTCCGCCGAAAGATGCTTAGCCAGAAGCGACGAAGGAGGGGAGCTGGGGAAGGCCGACGATGGCAATGAGGGGGAAGCTGTCGTAGAAGCTTTGCCCCTTGCTTTACAGAAATTGTTATGAACTTACTAAATGACCTTATTTATTCTCCCGGAACGCTAGCAAATCTAATAGTTCCATCTGCTCTTCTTAACTTAAGAACGAAGGCCGCCATCCTTCTTATTCAGGAACCCTTTGTTTGAGGAGGGCGTATCCCAGGGAAGGGGAGAGTGGCCGAGCGGTCAAAAGCGACAGACTGTAAATCTGTTGAAGGTTTTCTACGTAGGTTCGAATCCGGCCTCTCCCACTTGTTGTAGACTTAAGAGAAGAGAAAGTAGGCATTTGAGAATAGGTCATATTAACACAATATTTATTTATTAACAATTTATTAACACAATATTTATTTATTAACATAAGTAATAAATTATTACTGAGTGGTAAATAGTACTCCCTCCGTCCTACAAGAATCTTGGATATTAGTTATATATATATATATATATATATATATATATATATATATATGCGGCCCACACCGCCATACTCACGCGCCCGCCGACCGACCGGCCCACCCCGCCACACTCACGCGGACAGGCCATCCCTCTCGTCCGTTTAATAATTAATTAATTAATTCACAAAAAAACCGGTCTGAGGACCCCGCAAATTTCTGTACAGAGAGCTCTAGCTTAGCTGCGCTAACCAACTGAGCCTTAATTCCTGGTTGTATCAAATGCACTCACGGCCCTATTTAATAAGTCTACACATGGGAAAAAATCCTATAATTACTCAATAGATGCTAGCCTTAATTCCTTGTTGTCTCAAACGCACTCACGGCCCTATTTAATAAGGCTACACATGGGGAAAATCCTATAATTACTCAATAGATGCTAGTGTCTTAAGTAGTTGTGAGTATACAGTCAAGTAATTTTATCAGTAGCGCTTGGTACACCGATACTATAACATCAGTACTCCCTCCGTATCATAATTAGAGGACGTTTTGGACAAGCTTTGAGTCAAACATTGAGAATATAAATCATCAATAACTTTTAAGTTGTTGAGATTCTAAATATGAAAGTTATATGAATAGATTTGTCTTGAAAAATACTTTCATTAAAGTATACATATATCATTATTCCATAAATATTTTTATAAAAATAAGAGGTCAAAGTCGTGTTTGGGAGACTGTATCGCTGTAAAAAACGTTCTCTAATTAGGATACGGAGGAAGTAGTTGACAATATCTTTAAGTAATAAAAATACTATAACACTATAAGCAGTATTTTGTAATTAAAATACTGACAACTACTAGAATAAAAATATTGAATATTATCTAGAAAAAAATGGATTTCTGAGCTTAATATATTTTAGTTTGATTTGTCATAAATGGATGAAAAAACTGAACTGATGCTCTAGATCCGTACAAATACCAGCAAATATTGAAGGATTATACTGACATGTACTGAAGGATTGTACTAATATACTAACAAAATACTTAAACAAGAACATTTGACGTATTAACATGTACTAAAGGATTATACTGACCTAAAAAACACTGAATACCGAGTACTAAAAATGAGATTATACTGAAACTACTAGAGTCTAACACTGAAGAAAATATGGATGGTATCTGAAAGATTCTTAAAGATATCTACAGACGTTTAAGAAAAATATTGATCATTACTAAAATCTACTTAAACATACTAAGAACTATCGATAAAAAGATACTTATGAAAAAATAAAAATACTGATAACAATCGAAAACTAGAAAAATACTAACATCTACCATAAAAATACTGAAAATCCTAAGAAATGATACTGAAAAATACTAAAAACTTGCAGATACTTACGGAAAATACTAAAACCTATTGAAAACTATCAACTGCTAAAAAGCTTTAAGTAATTGCCACTGTTTTTTCTTGGTACCTCTATTAGTACTGAGAGTTTTTAATACGCATGCATTCATTAAATAAATAAAAAATGGCTACGGACATGCACTAGCAAACACCAAATTCAATTGGTTAGGCCACCAGTATGTCTAGGTTGTCACTTGTCAGTGAGCCTGACTGCCTCATTGCATTCGTACGCGCTGCATGTTATGCTACTCGATCCTATACGGCTCCATGTCCATCGTCCATGCGCACAGAGCAAAACGTACGGACACGCGGAGTGTGGGCCACGCGCCACGCGGGAAGGATCAGGACTCGGGCACGGGTGCAGACATGGGATCTGGGAGGATCTTGCTGCATGCAAGAGTGCAGCATGGGGGGTTGCGGGATCTCTCTCACGCAAAACCGGAAACGGAAACACTTGAGACGGGCCCATGGGGGGTTGCGGGATACGCGGCCCAACGGGAGGGGTGTGGTCCAAGCGAGGCGCTTGGGCGCGCGGTGCAGGGAGCGAGGCGCTAGCCGCCGGTCGGGCACGCGAGACGGACCGATCGGGTGGGCTGGTTGGGACTTGGTGTAGAATAGTTATTCTAGAATATATAATATATATATATATATATATACTTATGTCTCTCTCACTTAGAGGGTTTTCGCTTCTATTTTAATTTCTCTCTCTTACACATTGGGTAGAATTGATGTGACACGTGTTGATATAGTTATTCTATAAATATAGGTAAATTTAGAATAAACTCATAATTCTCTTATTTAGAGCAGAGGTACGTTGTTACAGTGGTATATAACACTTGTAAAAAAAGCGTCTATACAGGCGGTTCGGAAGTCATTTCAACCGACGTTTTTCTGAACCGTCAGTCCTGGGGGCCATATTTCTACTGGCGGTTTTTTTCCGGACTGCCTGTAGAAATCGATTTTTACAGGCGGTTATCTTAACGAACCGTATGTAGAAATGACTATCCGAAATAGCGTTTTAAAAATAGAAAATCATGTTTTTAAAATAGAAAAAAAAAAATTAAATTTTGGGATAGCCCCACTAGTAACCTGCCCGCCCGTCCTCTTCCGAGTGTAAATTGATTGTTTGAGCCACTAAATGAATTCAAATAAAAAAGTTGTCAACTACAAAATTTCATAACTTTCCGACATCTACAATTTTAATGTAGAAAGTTTTTCCAACCGATGTCGTTTACAAAATTTTGAATTTCAAATTTGACACATTCGAACGTATTTTTTCATGACAAGATGTTTTCAAATGAAAAAGTTATCAACTATAAAGTTTCATAACTTTTCGAGATCTACAACTTTCATGTAGAAAGTTTTTCCATCCGAAGTGTTTGCATACAGTATGTGCGTAGAAGGCTTCAGTAGAAGGGTGTTTGCATATGTACGTTAAACTTTGAAAATTTATCTAGAGCAAGAGAGCACCGCCCAATACTAACTTGACGACGCTCTACTGGCGCTTCTACGTAGCGCAGACAATTCTTATATCTACTTTTTTTTTTCTCGATCACGTAAAAGATTTGCGTGTTTTTTATTAAAGTAGAGAAAATTTTGATACAACACGCCACGACGGCGCACTAGTGGGTCACTAAAGGTTTACATGAAAGCTCGGACCCTCTAGTGTACTCATAATAGATAACTGCTACAACTTCTTATATCTACTAGTTATACTCATAATAGATAACTGCTACAACTTCTACTCACAAGTATACATTAAAATAAGTCTATTAAGATTAACAAAATAATCTAAAGCCCCTGTTTCCTATGTAAACCAGAATTTAGGACTTTTAGTTGCACTATTTCCTATGTAAACATATCTAGATGGATTTTTTAAAAGTATATATTTTAATTCTTTTGATATAATTTTTCAAATGATTTCTAGTTCGTTTTCTCACTCTGACAACTACCATTGACCCTCTAAAGTGCAAAAGCAAACAGTTTTAAAATTAAGAGAGTAAACCATGCATGCTTTTTAATTTGGTGGGCAAAATTATACGATCAACAAAGCTGAGGAAGTTGGATTGAATTTTTTTTTCTCAATACTTTCAACCTGAAGTCAATTCCCAATCTTTTTTTATACGATCAACACGGAGGGCGCTCGCTTCACGCCGCCTCGTCCCCTTGGTGGCCGGGCGGCCAGCTGTCCCCTCTGCGCTCCGGATGCCAGGTAGTACTAGTAGTGACACGATGCCCGTGCCCTGTCTGTTGTAGTATAGTACTATCTTTGTGACTCCCCTGTTTCCGTGCGTGCGTGCTCTTCCGTTTCCGTTTTTCTTTTAGCTGTTGTTGTTACGGATGTGACCGTGCCGTGCATCAGCTTCCCCCCATCTCAACCCAACCGTTCGGCCGCACTATCACAGCAAGTGTGTTGCCTATCTTGCCAATCTTCCATCGTCAGCTGCCAAGGAAAAAAAAATGGTTGAATTAGCAGCATACTACTTCTCCGTACGGGAACACATGGGCAGTGCATTGTTTCCGTGCACTCACCAAAGCAAAATGCTTCTTCTTTCGGTGACCAGAAACGTGATGCGGTGTGTCGTGCCGTTGGAGACGAGTAGGGAAATGAACATGTTTGCATGGATCAACCTTTTCTTAAAGGATTTATTTATTTATTTGTACAACAGGAACACTTGCGTAGGTCGATCGTAATGTTCGTAGGAACTTGTAATCCTATAATTGAATTGAATTCATATGAAAAGGAAACCTAGCTATCATGGATGGACCTACTTGCAGTCATCCATCGACAATAATTTCAGCTGGGCGCAGATGAAACATCACCAGTAGCTAAAAGCCATCGCCACACTGGCGCTACGCTATCCAAAAAAAAAAAAACCCCTTCTGGAATTTTTCACCCTACTAGTATCAAAATGTACTACTAGTTACTGCTTCCCTAGGCTAATCCGATTATTTGAACACCCAAAAAAAGTATCCTTCGATTTTCCTTGGATCTAAAGGTCTACCAGCAGCACGTGCAGCGACTAGAGATGGATGGAAATCTCAAAGCCCATCATCATGCTCGGCTGCAGTTCACTCAGTGCAGATAGCACATGCTGCATTGAGTTTTTGCACCCCACCGCCCATTCCATCCCCACATCCATCCATTTGAACAATGCCAAAAATGCCCTCGTTTCCCACTCGGTTGGGTTCTACTGCTAAAATCAATTCCGGGCCCTATTAAACCCAAATCCAAGACCAAGACCGAGCGAGAGAGAGAGAGAGAAAGGGAGGAAAGCGCACGCACCTCGGCAGCGGCAGCCATTACTCCTCTTCCTCACTCCCACACCAACAACCTGCCGCTTCTACTGCTGCGGATCCGCTTCCATTACTGCGCCGCAGCGGAACCAGCAGCAGCAGCAGAGGAGGGTTCGATTCGATTCGGCTCGGCAGGCGCATTAAATTTGCCCCATGGCTCGGAGGGCCGCGTCCTCGCTCGTCTCCCGCTGCCTCCTGGCCAGGACCGCGCCACCCGCTGTCCCCTCTGCTCTGTGCAGGCCAGGTATTGCTTCGATTCAATTGCTCCGCGAGGCCCTATCCTGTTAGGAATCGGACAAGCTTGATCGTAGCACTACTAGTAGTACAGTATGGAGGGGTTTTAATCTCGCGGCGTTCGCTGTGTTCCGTGTGCCGTATTCGTAATATTTTTGTTTTTGTTTTTAATGGGTTCTTGATCTTATCTTTGGCGATGTTGATATCGCCGCATCCTCCACCTCTGTTTTTCCCCGGGTGTGTCTTCGATCGCTTCCCGAGGGGATCGGGATAATTTGTTGTGTGTTGCGCTTTGGATCTGATCAGTAGAGCACACATGACGATCTGAATTCCAGGGTGTTTACTCCAAGTTTAATCCTGTAGATTTCGCTCTCTTTTAATAGCGTAAAACCATGCTATATTTTGACACTTAATTTCTCTAGAATTAGTTCTCCTAATAAATGATCACCTCATCTTCATTTGTCTCGCTCTATAATGGAGTAAATATCTACCTCTGCATGCCTGTGTGTACAGTACCGGTCCTCATCTCTGGGAGGGACATATCGTCCTCCCAAACTCTTCCATCCAACGTCGCTTTCACCCACTCATGACCCCACCTTGTTTGCAATTTCCGGCTTTGCCCTCACCCTCACGACTCGGGATGTGTGGCTTCTTGGCCTTGTGCGTCATCAGTGAGTCATGGCTTCAATGGGAGTTGTGGACTTTTTTTTGGCTCCAGAGATAAGATTTCCGGGACATGATAAGACGCGGATTTTTCCTCCGGTCCTTATCGGTACAGTGGAAACCAGAGCTTTTTGGTTGTCTACAATTTTGTTTGCTACCCAACCCAACTGCTTGATATTGGATTATTGGTGTGGAGGCAAACCTAGTCACTTTCGAAATTCTACATATATTGTATGTAAAAGACAGCCATGATCCATTTAGTGCAACCATAATGCAATGTGAAATTTATTTTATACTCCTATTTAGTAATGTAAAAAAAAGAGAGGATGGCATCTTCAATCTGTCGCTATCTGCAAAATTGACATTTTTACCATGTGGCAAACCTGATGGAATGGAAGATAGTTTTGCAACGGAAGAAAATCAGAAGTTTTGGGTTTCTGCAGTTATGTTTCCTACTGAGCTGCTTGCCACTGCTACAAGGCTTACCGAAATTCATGTTGCAGTTATTTATGGTCAACTTAGTACAATGTCAAAGGCATCCAGTTGTAATGTAACCCAAAAGAAGAAATCATCATCCATCTATTATTGCTTTTTGCCACATTGCCATTAGCCCAATGCCATAAAATCATGTGTTCATGTCAGCCAACCTCCATTTGTTCTGCTTCAAAATCTTCTTTTACTAAATACGGAGTAGTGCGGTATTTTCAGTTCACTGTTGCTTAACATGCGCATATTTTTAATACTGAATTTCAAGAACAAATTCACCACGTGTGTGAAATAGCCCTATATGTATAGAAACAAAAAGGATAGTGTATGCAATGTGCCTTTGTCTTGCTATGTCATGTACTCAGTCTAGGGATATTCACACTTTGGGGCAGCAAATATGGTGAGAATGTCTCCTTTAGCCATATGTAAATCCAGGACTCACTTAATGTATTTGTTTCTTAGATAGAAATTTGCTAATATTATGTTTCTATGAGTTTTCACATTTATGAGCAAATATCATGTTACCACAGTGCCTAGAGATGGGATGCGCGGACTGTTGCCAGGCGTCCTTCAGAGGTTCAGCACTGCAGCAGCTGTAGAGGAGCCCATCACGCCCCCAGTCCAAGTGAACTACACAAAGCTCCTCATTAATGGCAACTTTGTTGATTCCGCATCCGGTATGTAACTCCATTTCATTCCTAATTGAGCAGCTTGTTCTACGTCAGATGGTTAGCATTAGAATTTAAAACAACTAGTAATAAAGCACTAGCCACTTTGCTGGCTTCTCCGTGATCCCTGTGGGCCCATAAACTGGAAAAAATCTGGATTGGTTTTTGTCGCTTCATATCTGCTTATATAACGTGACGGGTAAAAGAAGAGTAATGAAAATCAGTGTCATATGCGAGCTGATATGCTATCCAATAATGAAATATGCATATTTGTTTAGACTTTAGAGTACAAACATACACCCTTCTAAATCACCCCCAGAAACTACTCCATCCGTCCCTAAATAGAAGTCATTCTCACTTTCTGAGAAGTCAAACTTTTTTAACTTTGACCAATTATATATAAAAGAATATACATATTTATAATATATAATTAGTACCATTAGGTAGGTCGTTGAATGTATTTTTATAATAAATTATTTGGAGATATAAATGTTGCCCATATTTTCTACAAACCTAGTCAAAGTTCAGAAAGTTTGACTTGCACGCATCTCATAACGACTTCCTTTTTGAGACGGAGGGTGTATGCTTCAACACAAAGCACTACACTTCTAAGATTTCAAACAGTTATGTTATCAACCATATATTTGCCAAAATATTGTCTAATGTAGGCCTGCAACATGGCAAAGGTTTATTCTAGTTTTTCCTGTTCTTGATGATAAGTCAAACTCACCATTTGTGATGTGTATTTTCATCTCATCAGGCAAGACCTTCCCAACGCTGGACCCTCGTACAGGGGAGGTGATTGCTCATGTGGCTGAGGGTGATGCAGAGGACATTAACCGTGCAGTAGCTGCAGCCCGCAAGGCTTTTGATGAAGGGCCATGGCCAAGGATGACTGCCTATGTAAACACTCAGCTTGAGATTTTAGTTTCTGTCGTATCATTGTGACCTTTTGCCGTGCTCACATAGGTCGGAATCTAACTTTGCAGGAGAGGTCCCGTATCCTACTGCGGTTTGCTGATTTGATTGAGAAGCACAATGACGAGCTTGCTGCTTTGGAGACATGGGACAACGGAAAGCCATATGAGCAAGCTGCCCACATTGAAGTACCAATGGTGGCCCGTCTTATGCGTTATTATGCTGGTACTGCCTTAATTTAGTATTAGCTGACGAAAATTGTCTGGAACGATACTACATACTTCCATGTCTGATCTGGTTCCATTTCTTCTGTTTTTCCGCAGGTTGGGCTGATAAGATCCATGGGCTCGTTGTGCCAGCTGATGGTCCACACCATGTACAGATCTTGTATGAGCCAATTGGTGTTGCAGGTCAGATCATCCCATGGAACTTCCCTCTTCTCATGTTTGCCTGGAAAGTTGGCCCTGCCTTGGCATGTGGAAACACTCTCGTGCTCAAGACTGCTGAGCAAACTCCTCTATCAGCTTTGTATATCTCCAAGCTGCTTCATGAGGTTGGTGCAACTAATATTTTGTTAGAGAAGTTAACTAATAATCAATTTATTTTATCGCACTTACTAAATTTAATTAGAGAGGATGAGCTTTGTTTCATCAGACGACTTTTTTTATATGCTCTAGTGATGTGTTGTGTTTTATTGGGAATAAAAGATGTGGATTACTCAACCACGTTCTTTTTTATCTATTATTATATGATGGATGGAGTGATCCCTCAAAGCATGATGTTATTTTTACTAAATTGCTCCCTTGAGTCGGTTTGCATCACGACCACTCTTAAGAGGGAAACAAATGAGGGGAAAAACTATTTTGTGGTGTTAATTGAGCATTCAAGAGGCGAATGATTGAAATTTCAGTATATTGAGTCAACTTGTTTAGTTCTTTGTCGATTTGACCTTGTACCAATGCATATATATGAATATAGGACAAGGTTGCAGCTCAGACTACACGTACAAGTTTAAATAACTTGTTCTATCTATGCGAAATGTAAACAAGTGGGCCTCATTTTAGTTGAGCATGCATGGGCTAATTACTCTTAGAATATATAAGGGATGTAAATTTTATATAGCCTGTATTTTTTTCCAGCCAGAGCTGATCATACTTTGCATGCTAAATAGGCTGGACTACCTGAGGGTGTTGTGAATGTCGTTTCTGGCTATGGCCCTACTGCTGGTGCTGCTCTTGCTAGTCACATGGATGTTGATAAGGTAGATAAACCTTTAAATTATATTTTATGTATTTATAGAGAATGGGCTAAAAACTATACGTTGGGACTAACATATATATCTTTACTTCTACAAAGCTTGCATTTACTGGATCTACCGACACCGGCAAAATTGTTCTTGAGTTGGCTGCAAAGAGCAACCTTAAGACAGTAACACTGGAGTTAGGAGGCAAGTCTCCTTTTATCATCATGGATGATTCTGATGTTGACCATGCTGTTGAGCTTGCGCACTTTGCCCTGTTCTTTAACCAGGTATTTGTTGGTATGATGTTAAAATAAGCATGATAACTGTGTTTTCCATTTCATTATCTTTCTTGTCATATGAATTTGTTAGGGACAATGCTGTTGTGCTGGATCTCGCACATTTGTACATGAGCGTATTTATGATGAGTTTGTGGAGAAGGCCAAGGCTCGTGCATTGAAGCGTGTCGTTGGTGATCCATTCAGGAATGGTGTTGAACAGGGCCCGCAGGTACATCTCTACAATTAGAGGTTTCGTGTATCATTCACGTTGTAGTTGCATCACCAGTAAACTCATAAAAGCTTCTCAGTTTACCCAATGAGCTATTAGAGTATCTCCAAGAGCCTTTTTATATTCTTTCTGATTAATAGGAGTAGAGATTTTGGTAAAAAAAATGCCCCCTCATACAGCTTATTTAATTAGATCTATAATATTGCTATCCTCTGTTTTGCATTTTTCACTAGCCAAAGATGGAGAGTGGGGCTGGCTCTCTAGAATATGCACAATAGATACAGAAGTTGTTAGAGAATGGAAATACATAGAGAGTGATTTTTATTGTAATGGATCTCTAAATAATTATTAGAGAGTGAGTTTAAGAAAGGCTTTTGGAGATGCTCTTACATCGCCAACTATGGGCCTGTTTGGGACTGCTCCGCTCCACGTTTTTCAGCTCTGCTCCACATTTTTTAGCCAAACGGTTTTAGCTCCACGCACACAGCTCCAGAAAAAAAAGTGGAGTTGTGAGAGCACCTAAAGAGGTACTCCACGAACTCCAGTTTTTTTGCGGAGCTGCTCCACAGTGGAGTTTGCGGAGCAGAGTTTGTGGAGCAGTCCCAAACAGACCCTATATTTTAATATAACTGATGCAAGTTTTAACCATTCCTTCAATCAACAAAAACATACAATAAAATCTTACAAGTTTCTTCTATGAGATTGATGATAATGTTCACTATTGTAACTCTACATTTCCTCCGTGTTTGGACTGATCATGACTTGCATTTTTGTTCTTTATAGATTGACGTCGACCAATTCAACAAGATCTTGCACTACATTAGGTCTGGTGTTGACAGTGGAGCAAACCTTGTGACGGGTGGCGATAGGTTGGGTGACAAAGGTTACTACATCCAGCCAACGATTTTCTCAGATGTCCAGGTGAGCTTTAACTGCATCGAAGTACTTGTACAAAATTTCTCTTGTCTCTTGCAAGATATGCTTAATGTTCAAACAAGGATATGTTTAAATTTCATGACATGGCTGTTACAGGATGACATGAAGATTGCTAAGGAGGAGATATTTGGGCCTGTTCAGTCAATCTTCAAGTTCAAGTGAGTATTAACCTCATGTTAATTTGTCTAATATCTGAAACTCTAATTAATAACCAAACAAACAAGAAGTGCAAAGAAATCTTAAGCAACAATCTAGTGGGTTATAACTTTTGTCCTGCTTGAACAGAGATCTCAATGAGGTTATCAAGAGGGCAAATGCGAGCAAGTATGGATTGGCCGCAGGTGTGTTCACCCAAAACTTGGACACGGCCAACACCCTGATGCGTGCGCTCAGAGTTGGGACCGTCTGGGTGAACTGCTTTGACATCTTTGATGCTGCAATTCCCTTTGGTGGGTTCAAGATGAGCGGCAATGGGAGGGAGAAGGGCTTTGACAGCCTGAAAAACTACCAGCAAGTGAAGGCAGTCGTCACCTCTATCAAGAACCCTGCGTGGTTGTAGATGCTGCAAGTATGGTATGACCTTCTGGATAAGAACCATGGATATTCATTTCCATCCCTAACAATGTGAAGGCGATAACCAGTTAGATGACGATGAAGAAGAACAGATACAATAAGATTTGCCCTCTGGGTTGTCAGTTATATCTCTAATAAGCCTTTTGGTTCGTGCCCATATGTTGTGCAATTTGGTTGCTCCCTTTTTATTTTTGATAAGACTATTATATTGTAGCAATGGATTTGCAGAGTTCAATATGAAAAAGCAGTTGTTAGAAGTAAGATCAGCAGTCACCCAGTTGCTCCTCCTATCCCCAACAGTCATATTTGGGGTGGAAAGGCAGTTGTTGTAAGTAAGAGCAGCAGTTACCCAATTGTTCCCACTATCCCCAACTCTCATATTGGAGACGTGAGCCAATCTTTTCGTTATCTTCTCTTAAGTAAGGCCTGACCTACCTTCTCCGAAACAAGTGTGAGCTGCATGAGGCTGGGTCTACCCCAACTGTCACTCCCTTCCCCGCTCATGCTTGCCGGATGCCGGTGCAGCTTGTTTGTACTTGCCTCCCACTGCGATACCTCTGCAGCCTACTCGCGCCCCTCGTGCGTTGTACTTGCCAGTGTGTCAAACTGTCGATTCATAGCACAATCACCACTAGATCTTGCGTTCGCCACCCAGCATCGGTTTGTCGCGCAATCACGATAGAGTGTCGCCGGTTCGCCGCCCAGCTACGCCAGAGTCCAGACCAGCACGAAATACAGTTGCTGCCTCGACATGCCTTTCGGCCACCCTGAGTCCCTGACTCGCCGAGTTGACCTGCTGCTTTTCCACCAGCACCCTACCCGGGCGCCACCCCACTGGCCAGATGGATTGGATGCCCTTACGTGAACAGAGGTGGGAGAGTAGAGAGGGGAGGTGGAAGGCTCTAGGAAATAGAGGAGACATTAGTGTCGGCGCCCTGTATATGGTGGAGAATGGGAGAAGACAGGAAAAAGGAGGAGAAAAAAAAATATCAAAGAACGATCCCAATGGCATATGGTCCCCATATCTTATTGGTTTATAATGAGGTGGGTGTATGGAGGATCCATTGCAACACCTCCTCCGGTAACCAAAATATTAGCATTGGGATTGTTATAAAACATGTTGCCAACCGGTTCTCGTAATCAGTATAGTAGATGAAAGTAGAAGAACAAATAGACACAAGAGAGGAAGACTATTCTTTATTTATTTGAATATTCATAATTGTAACATAGAGCTCCCACGTATATATAGTTCTACCAAGATCGAGTTTGGTAAGAGCCCACATGCAAACGGACTAGAATTAAAATTCTTTCTATCCTTTCTTTTAGGATAGAGTGCGCCATATATTTTACAACACTCCCCCTTAGTCAATTACCAAGATATGCACATACCTCATAAAAAACTCCTTCCTAAAATCCAATGAGAAAAACGGTCCTAAAAGAAAAGAGTACATAACATACATTCGTTAATTGTATTGCACATGTTGTCTCATTAAAAACATTGTGTGAGAAACCTTCAAATAATACTCACATAAGAAAAAAAGAATACACCATTTAACCTTCTTTATCATTCATTCTTCAGGAGATTCTATTCTTCATGAATAAATATTAATCTTTATGATCTATGCATAAACTTCAATGTTTTAGAAGATATGATATACTTGATCTTAGTAATTCTAGTGGTTTAATTACCTTTTAGGTAGATTCAATCAAATTGCTCCTCTTTATAAAGAAACCTTTGAACTTAATTGTCCAAATCGCACATTTCATAACCATGTGCTTAATTAATGGTATGCAGGACCACAATACTGTATATTTCAAAAGTTAGATAATAATTCTTCTTTGAATTATAATATGGGCATAAACAGAAGAAATATGCTTCATGCATAATGACCACTCATTAGTTGTGTAAAACAAATAATTTTTATCTTTTAGGGTAATAAATCCTTTCAGAGGATTATGGGGTAAATAATTTATAATATATTAATATATTTCATATAGTGTACCAAACTTACATTAGAGTTTGAATACTTATAATTCTTCCATAAAGGATTTTCAAATTATATGTTCTACAAATCTTTTGGATTTTGATTGCACCACTAAATAATAAATCCAGTCTTACATTTGTCATTTAGGGGGTAACTCAAAGTCACCATTATTTATATACCTTCTATGGTATTTAGAGGATATCAACACTTCATGACTAACTTTATAATATATATTTTCTGAGCGTTTGTATGACACCTTTATGGACTAACTCTTTCAAGGATGTTCTCATTTTTTGTGAATAACATTTCTTTTCTATGAGATATATTCTCAAGAGATTATTATGTGATATATACAATGAAATAGTGTTATTCACTACTAAGTTATTCCATAACTCTATTCCTTGTAGGACATGTTTTTCTTAAGACTTCAATATTCATTCATGAATATATTTTACCTTATACTTTTTAATACTTAGTATGAGATTTATGTATGTTGAGATTTATATTCTTCGGGAAGTATATGGATCTTTATAAACCACTTATTTACTGCATATTTCACATTCATTCATTTCATTTGCCAGAGATATAGCAACACATTTATTTATTCTTAGTAGGAGATTGACCCTCAATTGATTTCTTCATTTGCCAAAGATATAGCAACACATTTATTTATTTATTTATTCTTTTAGAGCTAGTTCTTATGAAGGACCGAGAACGGCGACCAGAGGGGGAGGGTTGAATGGGAGCCAAATAAAAATTCCTTTCGGAAAGTTCTATTGCTTGACCCTTGTCCCAAAATCACACCCAAAATGCAACTTCGAAAACTTCGACTCGCACACGACCTAACGAGTAGGTGGACACCTTAGGAGTGGTCCTAAAGGTGCAGCGGAGCGGTCAGAAAACCTCGATGAACGAGCCACGGAAGAACAAAGCCAAACCGAGTTCACTGAGGAATCTCGGACTGTCCGCGACTCAGAGCCGGACTGTGTGTGGTTAGAACGCCGGACTGTCCGAGCCTAGGGTGCGGACTGTCTGCCGGCAAAAACCCAAAACCAAACGAAACTGAACTGCGAACACATGGTGGATAAGTACCCATGTATGTTCAGCTTTATGATGAGTGATCGTCCAACACGTGAGTGTTTCAGTTTGAGTGGCTTACCCTAACCCCTTGCGAAAGCAAGTCTGTGCATGTCTATCGGCTTGTGGTGTCCAGGTGCTAAGCCTAGTGACAGTGGTCAATGGCGTGGAGAAGGTCGAGTAGAGGCTTGCCGTGCCGATGGACTGAGAGCGGTGAAGGGCGGAAGCAGGGCTCGGACTGAGGGACCATGGGCGTCGGCGGATTAGCTGTGGTGGCTAGTACTTGGCACCGGCGAGTGCGAGAAGACATGGAGGTAGACCGAGTCGGCCGAGTCAAGACGGTGGACGCGCGAGTCGAGCGGAGGCTCAGGGGACTCGGAGTCCGACCGGGCGAGGACAAGATGACTCGAGTCGAGCGGTTTGGTGGTTTGGGCCTCAAAACCATCCGAGGACGGTTTCCGAGTTTGGACCTCAAAAGTCGGGGTTCGGTAGTTGATCCCAAAGCTACCGGTGGCGGGTTTCGCGGGTTTGGGCCTCAAAACCTGGGCGGAGCTTCCGAGGAAGCGGGGATGGCACGTGACGGAATCCTGGAGGTTGCGTCGAGGCGACGGCAACTCCCGGTAGGAAGCGGGGCCGTCCATTCAAACGAGTGGCTGAGAGTTATCGACTTGGATTACAATGTCTTAGGGCTAGGTAATTCGGTCATGTATCTAGGGGGGTGTTTTGGAAATAGCCAAAGCCTCGTTAAATAGAGGTTGAAGGGGTATCCTCAACCCATCTCTTGAACCCTAATCATTTGCCTCAACTCTCTCTCTCTCTCTCTCTACCCTCTCTCTAGTTCATGAGATCCCTAGGTTGTTTCCACCAACCTTTGTAAGAACTTGAGATTGTTGCGAGGAATCAGAGGCCGTAACTTCCGTTAGCCATGGTGGCTTCGATTTCGTGATTGTGTCCGCGTTTTGCTTGTGTTCTTCGCGTTTTGCTTTTGCTCTCTCTTTTTCCCAAGATGATTTCTCTTTGTAGGGAGTAGCTTTGCGAAATCCATTTGAACCAAGTTGTTCGTATTCGTGAGGAGCTTCTTTGCACCGAAGGAATTCTCCTCAAACCTCACGAGTACGTAGATCGGGCGTTTTCTTTGTGGCGTTCTTCGTTTTGCTCTCTTCTCCCCCAAATCCGAGTGTTCGCTTTTATCCTCTGCAAATTGAGCGATTATTTCTTCGGGATAGCTCCCCAACTGCACTAGGATCTTGCCTACAAAGTTTGGTTGCGGTTGGTGATCATTTGGTTGTGTTTTGGGAAGATTTTGTGGAGAGAAGTTCATTTTCGCGAGGAACAGTTTTCTGTCTGTGAGCGTCGGACCACTTTACCCTAACCTCTGGACCATAACGAGTGGTCCAGTGGTCTTGACCTTTCTCGTGTCAAGCAGCAAGGGGCGTTGTACCACCCTCCGGCCCTTTGACGAGTGGTCCGGTGGCTCTGCTGAGAAAACCTACCACGCTTCGGACCACTCGCCTTAGTCCAACGGGGTAGTCCGACGGTTGAGTTCGGAGGTTGGCTGCTTACTGGATTGTTTGGCGAAGAGGCAAGAGTGAGCACCGGACCATCTTCCTTGTTCCGGAGGTGGCGTCAGACTAGTCCGGAGCCTCTGGTCCGGAGCTAGGGTGCTCCCTGCATTGGTTTGTCTCAGTGGGTGTAGGCATCGGACCTGAGCTCCAGACTACTCGCTATAGTCCGGTGGCTCTGTCCCAACTGGTCCGGAGCCTCTGTTTGGTTGCTGTTTTCGCCTGTTTTGCTTAGGTTCTTGCCTCTTTTCCATAGGGGTTGAGAACTTGGTTTTTGGGGTTTCCGGTGAGTTTTTTCTCTACTGCCGGTGAGCTTTCTTTTCTTCGATTTTGGTTGAACACCCAGCAACTAGGTTTGGTTTTTGGGAGGAGTGGTCTGAATATTTTGAGAGAAATTTGAGGCTCCCATTCACCCCCCTCTGGTCGCCGTTCTCGGTCCTTCAATTGGTATCAGAGCCGGTTAAGGATCAATCCACCTTACACGATTCTTGATCCGCGAAGGCGACATGGAGCGAGGGGCTGGTAAACCTCCTTACTTCGATGGAACCAACTTTGCCTATTGGAAGGTGCGCATGTCCGCTTACCTCCAAGGGCTTGATACGAAGTTTTGGGAGATTTGTGAGAATGAGAACTACGTGGTTCTTGAGGCTCGGATCACCGATGCCCAAATCACGCAGCATGCGTCAAATGCAAGAGCCCGTAGCATTCTCTTCTCTTGTTTGTATCTTTTGGAGTTTGAGCGGGTTTCGAGTCTTACTACAGCACGGGAGATCTGGCAAACACTCTTGAGATATCATGAGGGCAACCCTCAGATCAAGTCCAGACTCTTCGACACGTACCGTAGAGAGTACGAGAACTTTGCTCAGTTGGCCGGCGAATCTGTTGACGGGATGTTCACTCGCTTCCAATCTATCGTCAACAAGATGCGTGCCAATCGGTCCAACTTGCCTTATGATGATCATGAGATGGCTATCAAGTTTTTGCATGCTCTTGATCGGAAGGTATGGGAGATGAAGGTGGCTGCCATTCAGGAGTCACCGGTCTATGATGCCCTGACCGTGGACGAGCTGTTCAGCAAGCTCAAGTCCTCGGAGATTGACTATCAGACCCGGGCCAAGCTTGAAAACCCGTCGAAACCCTCTATGGCATTGGTTTCTGGCCCCGGCGGTATGTCTTGTTCCTCCTTTAACCCTTCACACTCTTTGTTCACTTTGTCTTTGATTTCTGTGACAGAGGATCAAGTGGAGGCTCTTGGAGATGATGAGCTGGCTTTGGTCATCACCAAGTTCTCACGGTTTCACAACAACCGTTTGAACCGTCAGCGTGGTGGCTCAGCCAAGGGGTGCTACCGTTGCGGTGATGAGGATCACTTCATCGCAAACTGCCCCAAGAAAGCTGCGGGCGACTTCACCAAGCACAAGGACAAGTGCGAGCACCACTTCGAGGACAAGCACAAGCCCAAGGGTGGCTACCACCGAAGGTCCTCCAAGAAGGTGATCAACAAGGTGAAGGACAAGTACCGAGCCTTCCCCGCCTCCCTCAGCGACATCGATGCCTCCTCCGACGGAGGTGCTTCTTCAAGCGATGATGAGTCGAAGGGAAAGGTTGAGGACAAGCTCAACGACATATACTTCTACGCCAACGCCAAGCACGGTGGCTTTTGCACCATGGCGATTGAAGAAGGCAAGGTCGGCAAGCGCAAGGAAGGCCCCGACTTTGACTACGACTCTGACACACCCGAGGTATCACCCACCGTCGAGTCCCTCTCTCTCGAGATTGAGTCTCTGAACGACACCTTGATGAGTCAAGATGCGTTGCTCAAGCGTGCCACTTGTGAGAGGAACGACTTTAAGGCGAAGTACCTTAGCACGCTTCATGAGCTAGATTTTGCTGAGGCGTCAGTGGTGGTTATCGAGGAGGTAGAGTGTGATGCTTGCGCCATTCAGATGTCTGATCTTGTCACTCTCCAGGACAAGTATGGCACTCTACTTGAGGAGGTCAGTGAGCTGAAGGCTAGGCCTAGCTTACTTGGTGCATGCAAGTCTTGCTTAGGCTTGCGTTCCGAGCTGGCACAAAGAGATGCTAGGATTGCTGTGCTAGAGAAGGTCAGCTCAGATAGAACTAGAGAGTCAAATCGCTTTGATGCTTTGGAGCTTGAGATCGCGTCGTGCAGACACGACAAGATGCGTACCGAGGAACAAAACACATACCTTCGGTCCATCTTGAGCTGGGTGTCTTGCCGAGAGCCATAGTTGGGGATGATGCTTAGACAATGCAAAAGGGCTGGCACCAGGGGAGTAGGCTTTGCTATAGGTGGGAAGGACGATAGCATGTTCGGTAAGATCGGTGAGTGCAGTGGTTTGAGCAAGAATGAGAAACCCACCACAACTCCCAAGCTTACCAAGATCACTCCACCTAAGCCTACAAACCCCTCTGAGTTTCCTGTGAGAGACGGTGTGTTTGAAGAGCCACCAAAAACCACTCCACAAAAGCAAGTGTGGATTGCCAAACCGAACCATCTTTGCAACCCACTTGACACAATGCCCGACATCTCTAGTGATCTCCTTCCTAAGAAAGCTAGAGCCACCCAACCCAAAAGAGTGCCTACCAAAAGTGTGGTGACGTACCATTGTGAGTATTGTGAGCGGGATGGGCATTTGGCTGAGTTTTGCTTTAGGAGGAAGAGAGATGATCGGAGGCAGGTTGAGTTGAACAACCGGGACATGTACCACCCATGAGTTGGGGTACGTGAACCAAAGGTTCAGAGGCGCACTTCTAGGCCAAGAGGTACAGTGCCTCAAGGTGCTAGGCCTCAGGAGGCGAGACCACGTGGTGGTCGTGCCCGGCGGGGTACCGGTCGTGACCCATATGACTCCGGGCCTCGTGGCGGTGGCTTTACTCCACCCTTCTCTAGCGGACCACGTTTTCCTTATCGTGGTGATCGCTATCCCTCCGTGGGGTAGGAGATGTTTGGTTTTTCTCCTAACCCATTCTTTGGGCAAGTAGGACAACACTGGTATCCTTCACAGTTTACTAACCCAGTGTTGGTCCGTTTGCTCACCCTATGTCTTTTTATTGATGTAGGAAGGAGGACTGGAGGAGACTTGACTTGTGGATTCCGGATGTTCACACCATATGACCGGAAGTGCCAAGTGGTTCTCCAGCCTTGACCCCGTGCGCCACACCGAGTACATTACATTCGGGGACAAGAGTAAAGGTAAGGTTGTCTCCCGGGGGTCCATCCGAGTCAATTCGTCTTTTGTCCTCAAGGATGTGGCTTTGGTTGCGAATTTGCATTTTAACCTGAAAGGATCAAGATGCCCAAGAGGGGGGGGGGTGAATTGGGCTTGTTTTAAATTTCTAAAGCAAATATGAAAACCTATCAAATGCCAATCACCCCCTAGTGCCTACGATCCGTGTGTCCTAGCTAGAAAGCGGTAGCAGTTCATGGAAATTAAAAGCAACCTAAGAAATTCTAGTAGGTAGGATAAAAACAAGACGAAATGTAATGCGGAAATATAAAGAGCTAGGGAAAAGAAATTCTCAGTGTCGCGGCGATGTTTTCCCGAGGTATCGAGGTGTCGACACACCCCCCTAGTCCTCGTTGGAGCACCTCGCAAGGTATCGCTCCCCCTCTACCCGCGCAAGGGTAGAGTACTCTCTACGGGCTGATTCTTCACCACTCCGGCTCGGTGAATCGCCCACAACCGATCACAGAAGCTTGGAGAAGAGCCGCCAACAATCTTCCGGCGATCACTTCCTCCGAACACCACCAAACCGTCTAGGTGCTATCGAACACCAAGAGTAACAAGCACAAGACCTTCACTTGACCAACTCAAGGCTAGGAAGGTGGATGGATGCACACAAGTCACTCCTAATCACTCTAGGAGGGAAGAACAAGATGAACTCTCTCTAATCTCTCCCTCCCTAGGCACTTGACTCTCCAAAGTATTTCTCAAGGTGTCATGAGCTGAAACAATGGCCAAGAGTAGTCCTAAGGACGAAGGGGGCAACTATAAATAGTCCCCACCTCCAAAACTAGCCGTTTTTTTACTTTTTCCTCTCTCTGCGAAGCCACCGGACTAGTCCGGAGCTTACACCACCGGACCAAGCACCCTGGTCTGGAGCTCACTCTGAAATCCAACTCAGGCACCGTCGGACTACTCTGCTTGGTCCGACGCCCTGGTCCGACGCACTGGTCCGGAGCCAGGGTGCTCTCTGAGTGAAAAACTTCCTCTCTTCTTCGAACCACCGGACCACTCTCCTTGGTCTGGAGCCCTGGTCCGACGCTCTGGTCCGGAGCCAGGGTGCTCACTGAGTGAAACCAACCTCCTGTCTTGAGGCGTCGGACTCACCGTCGGACTAGTCCGGAGCCTTCTCTCTCTCTCTGACACAAGCCATCGGACCACTCTCCTATGGTCCGACGCTTTCCAGACAGGTGGTCCGGAGCTTCTCGAGCTGAGATTTTGCCTAAGTCAGGGACCGTCAGACCATTCTCCTTGGTCCGACGCCTACTAGGCAGACTGGTCCGGAACCTCTTTCTCCCCCTATTTCAACTGTTTTCGCTGAGGTTTCTCAAGGGATTTTGCTCCTACCATTTCTAGGGTTAACCAAGGGCTGAAAGCAAGGTCTCTAGGACTAGTTGTGACAAGTGTGCATATACCCACTCTCCTAAACTCTCCTAGGTCAAGCTACTAATCTCATACCCCCCTTTATAGTACGGTCAAAGGAAAAAACAAAGCCCAGCTATACTTAGTGCCCTTCTCAACCTTATGGCACTAAGAACTAGCCTAGTCTTCGACTTGTATCATCATCCTTTGCAACCGAAACGATTTCCATCTTGGGGACATGAATATCCATTAAGCCCATTCAAATTGCATCACTAATGACCTAACACAAATGACTTTGCCTCTGCAAAACACACGTTAGTCATAGTGACCTAGTATTGTCGTTAATCGGCTAAACACAAGGGTCCATGATTCTTCAATCTCCCCCTTTTAGGTGATTGACGACAATACAAGCTCGAGTAGAGAATAATGAGTGAATTTTGATAAGAGAAAACATGACTTGACATGAGATAGGCATGGGTTAGTGATAGAAAAGACAAAAACATGCCTAACCATTCAAGCCATGACAAGAACAATAGATATCTATTGAGCATAGTACTTGATTTCATAAAGAATATGCTATAGCCAAAAGATCAGAGATTAGCGCGGAAGCAATATAGCATAAACAAGTGACATGATATATATACATGAATGTCCACACATGTCACACAACCATCAAGTTTCAAACATCACACATATCATACAATGCATAAAGACGGTAAACGTGATGCATGATGCGATAGAGTTAATACACATCAAAAGAACGAATCCTACTAGCTCCTACTAGCTCCCCCTGAAGCGAGTCCATCTACTCGACTCTCCCTCTCCCCCTTTGGCGTCTGGAGGTGGAGTGGAAGCAGCCGTGGAGTGGTCGAGCACCCTGAACGCTGCCAAGTAGGTCTCATCATCTGAGTCCTCCCCCTGAGTGTCTGACGCTGGAAGTGAAGCGGTCTGGGGGTCGGTAGCTGACGGGCCTGCTATCGTTGCTGTCGAAGACTCTGGAGCAGTAGCTGGGGTAGAAGTAGGATCAGAAACCAGTGCCAGTGTCGCTGTGGGAGCCTCAGGAGCTGCGGTATCCGGTTGTGCCTCATGCATGGACTCAACTGGAGTCTGAAGGACCGGAGACTGCGGAGGCTGTACTGGAGTCGAAGTAACCACTGTAGCATCGGTAGCAATTGCGGCTGTGGGTGGAGTAGATACGGCTGGAGCCCGACTGTCGTGTGTAGCCTCTGAGGAAGCTACTGAAGAGCGGTGCTGATCAGCTGTCGGTGCAACAAGCTCTGCCTCAACCTCTGCTGCTATCTGTGGACCAGTGGGGGATGGCTGCCCTGTAATGTCGCTGAACGACGCGGATAGATCTCTGGCAGTAGCACCCATCGTAATAATAAGCGGCGTGAAACCAGTAGTGAGAGGGGTGAACTGCTGAGTCGGGCCGAAAGTGTCCAACCACTGTGTCACCTGAGTCGCCGGTGACTGGAACGGGGTGGTCAATCCGGCACCCTGAAGTCCACTGGACTGTACGACTGGGGTGTGAGAGACTGTCTGACCGACAGAACTCGCAGGGGCCACTGAAGGGCCAACTGAGGGGCCAGTTGAAAACTGAGGTCCTCCTAGCTGCTCAACTGACTGAGAGGGCTGAGATGTGCTCATCATCTGTATTTGAGGTGCAGCTGGAAACTCAAGAGGAGGGGCGCCAGTCCACTTCATCATGTGGGCCATAAAGGCCATGTTCTGCTGCTGAAGCTGCTGAGACTGAAGCTGTAGGCGTTGCGACTCCAACTGTATAGCTAGCATCTGTCGCTACATCTCAAAGTGACGCTCCTCAGACTGCCGCTGCATCTCATCCTGTCTCTGCTGAACCTGAGTAACTACAGTGACTAAGGATCTCTGCTGCTCATTGAGACGGTCAAGGATCTTCAGCATCATGGTCTCTGTAGCAGAGCCAGAGCCGCCAGCCTCAGTGTCGTGAGCTCGTGGGGGCATAGGTGGAACTGGCTGGAAGTCGGCGTCTGAGCTGTCTGAAGAGGTATCCTCGGGAGTCACATCAGCTCCAGTGTCCAGGCCATGAAGCTCCTGCTGCTCAACACTGCGTATAGCCTCATCCTGAGTATCAACATCAGCTCTGTCAGCTGGAGCAGTCCTCTCTCTGACAAGACGAAGCACCGGGTTCCCAAACCGGCTGTCAAACGAACCAAGGACTCTGTAAGCTGGGAAAGAGGTCAGTGACTGGTCCAGCAGGGCGCAGAGTCTAGGGTTGGCTCCCTCAAGCTCAATAGCTATGATCGATGAAATCCAGTGAGCATAGGGAAACTGACGTCGGGCCCTCATACCATCTGTTATCACATCCTCAATCTCTAACACAAGAAAGTCTGCTATGTCAAACGGTGTCTGAGATACTAGGGCCTGAAGGAGTAGCTGCTGCATGTTGGTCAATCCTCCCTTGTAACCCGTGCGAGGCAGCAAGGTACGATGTAGGACCTCGTTCAAACGGTGAACGGTGGGTCGAAGCTCTGCTGGGCTATGACGGGAGCCCTCTGAGAAAGGTGGCTTGAAGAGAGGAGCCACCTCCTGAACTAACAGTGTACGACCACCTCGAGCTCGGCGAGGCATAGAAGCTCCTCGGTAGCAGTCATAGTGAAGATCGAGCTCGCCACCTGTCTGACGGAGGTGAAAGATCTCTCTTAGCCGAGTCAAATATAGCCTGTATCGCTCGCCTCTAAAAGTGTACTGTAGAAACTTGTGCTCTGGATCAACCCATACTGAGGCATAGAACTCTCTGACCCATCTCTCAATGTAGTTTCCGGAACGACCAAGTAAATCAGCGAGTCCCGGAAGGTAAGTGATAAAAGGTCTGATCTCCTCACCAACCAACTCAACTATGCTCTCCAAGGAGCAAACCCTGTGCGGTCGGATCTGGATGCTGATAAGCTGAGCTGCTCTATAGAAATCCTCCATGAGAGGTGTGTGCCATCCTGGTGAGGCTCTAGGGTCACGCTGATCAGGGCACCACTTCTCAAGAGCGACAAACCGAAGCTTCTTCACCTGCTTGGCTGTAAGATTCTGCAGATCAAGGTGAACTGAAGCTGAAGCTGCTGTGGGAGCTGCTGAAGCAATCTGAGGTGATTGAGCTGACTGAGAGCGAGTAGATCGCCCCCAGGAACGAGGTGCCAATGGTGTACCCAGGGCCTCCGTGACAAGCTCCTGCTCCTCTGGAGTGTCCTCTGTCTGTGACCCAGTAGGAGGAGTAGATGGTAGAGCCCATGGAGGGGTGCCAAGTCTCACTGACCCTCGGCGACCGCCTCGCTTTGCACGGTCGGCTGCATCTGCCACTGCTTCGGCTTTCTCAGCCTCTGTTAGCTTTCGCTTCTTTTTCTTTGACTTCTCAACAACTGGCTTCTTGCCCTTATCTCTAGAAGGACGTGGAGGAGGAGGAGTGTCATCACCTGAGCCAGCAGTGCGAGCACGAGAACCACGAGCCATATGGATCAATCAAAGAATCACTGCCACTGACAAGAAACCACGGACAGATCCACTGCCACAAGAACCACTGATCTCTGTAAGTATCAACTGCCAACTGATCAATCAAAGCACAACTGACAGAGGGGCCTGCAAGCCACTGGACTAAACCTTCTGAGGCTTTGCCTCAATCCTTACTCGCGAGCTTTGCCCCGAGTTTAAACTGCCACTGACTGCTGTTAGATAGAATAGACAGGGTATATATAAGCATATATAAAATCTAGAGATAAGAATCCGTTTAGAAGCAAGCATCTAGATAAGTAAAGGAATGAAATCTGACATGATACCTGAGGTAAGAAAGCGTATCTAATCAGAGCGACTCAAGTACCAAACCATACTCCGAAAGAGATTTGCCAGCTGTGAATTACAATTAGCAATTGATTTAGCGAATTGAATTGAATATGGATTTTCAAGGAAATACCCTAGGACATGACTCTATCTACGACTCGACAAAACGCGACGTCGTAGATGAAAACCATACCCTAGCGAGAAGTGGTGAAGTCGACGACGACGAATCGAGTTCGGTCACGGACGAAGACGTCGAGGACCAAACCCTAGGGTTAGGGCTAACCCTAAGGGGGAATGCTTCTTTGCAGTGGCAATGTAGAAGGGGGGAAACCCTAGGTTGCTTGACTGGCAGGGAGGTAGAGGACGCCGACGAGGGGGGGGGGGGTCTCGGCGGCGAGGTGAGTGGAGGGAGGTGGTCAGGAGGCGACGCGGTGGAAGGCGGCGCTGAGCTGCACGACGAGGAGTGGTGGCGGAGTGGCGGCGGCGCAGCTGCGGCGAGGTCGGGTTGAGTGGCGGTGGAGCACCGGGAAGGGCTCACCGACGGCGGTATGGTGGCGCAGGGGAGCAGGCGGCAGTTCAGGCACGGTGGAGGAGCGGCGTACCGATGGCGGTAGAAGAACAGAGTCGAAAGAAACAGCCGATGCAGAGGGGTTATCCGCAAAATTTGAGAGCGTCGGACGACTATGCATAGTCCGGAGGTTGGTCCGACGGATGGTCCGACGGAATCCAGAGAAGAAAAAATAGTGAGCACCCAACCACCGGACCAAGGCGTCGGACTACTCACCAGATTGGTCCGACAGTGCACCGGACTGGTCCGACGGTGCTCAGATATAACCGACAGAGGCACCGGACTACTTGCCAATGGTCCGGAGGAGCGTCGGATGGTGGTCCGACGGTTTCTATGGCTGGAGAAAAATTATGCAGAGAGGGACAAGGCGTCGGACCACTGCGTCGGACCATGCAGAGTGGTCCGGAGGGTAGTCCGGTGCTTGATTTTGCTCTGAATTTTCCTGTTTTTCTCTCCAATCTTTTCTCTTAGCCAAGTACCAACACAAAAGAGCAAAGAGGAGCACTTGTTGGACTTAACATAAGAACTATCTCTCAAACCTTCAATTTTAGAAATAGTTTGTCATAGGCTAGGATTAGTTTTCATAAGAAAATAGTTCAATAAAGCTCCAAGGGTCACCATAGGGGCACAAGAGGGGTATTAGCTGAAGCTAGAGCGTTGAATTGCTCCCCCTAAGTGTTGAATCCTAAGAATGACCAAAAAAACTTAACCGAAAAGAAACGAAGAAGCAACACTCATGCATATGCAATGCAAAATGGAATTTGAATCTAGGTTGCTTGCAAGTTTAAACCGCGGTTAAGCTTTGTCACACGCTTTGAGGGCGGTTATCTTCACCGCGTTAGCCAAGCCTATGTGCATTACCAAATTAAACATGTTATATTACATATGAATCCATGGTTCACACAAACTCATCTTTTAGTGAAGTTAGAGTGATCAAGCACATTCAACTCGCTTCTCAACCTACAAAAGGTTTTTTCATCGAGTGGTTTAGTGAAGATATCCGCCAATTGATCTTCGCTCTTAACTCCAACTAGTGTGATGTCTTTCCTAGCCACATGATCTCTAAGAAAGTGATGGCGAATATCTATGTGCTTGGTGCGAGAGTGTTGAACCGGGTTGTTAGCAAGCTTTACGACACTTTCATTATCACACAAAAGTGGAACCTCTTTTAAAACAACGCCGTAATCAAGAAGTGTTTGGGTCATGTATAAGATTTGTGCACAACTTGCTCCCATGGCAATGTATTCCGCTTCGGCGGTTGACAATGCCACACTGTTTTGCTTCTTTGAGGACCAAGAAACAAGTGATCTTCCTAGCATGTGGCACCCGCCGGAGGTACTCTTCCTATCAACCTTGCACCCGGCGTAATCCGAATCGGAATAGCCAACTAGTTGGAAGGGAGCTCCTTTGGGATACCAAAGACCCATGCTAGGGGTGTGCCTTATGTACCTAAGGATTCTTTTAACCACACAAAGATGCGACTCCTTAGGGTTTGCTTGAAACCTAGCACACATGCACACACTAAACATGATATCCGGCCTAGATGCGGTGAGGTAAAGTAAACTACCGATCATAGAGCGATAAAAAGTTTGGTCAATCGGTTTACCTCCCTCATCGAGATCGAGATGCCCATTAGTTGGCATTGGGGTCTTGATTGGCTTGCAATCCTCCATCTTGAACTTCTTAAGTAGATCATAAGTGTACTTTTCTTGAGAGATGAAGGTCTCTTCTCTCATTTGCTTCACTTGAAAGCCAAGGAAGAAGGTTAGCTCGCCAATCATTGACATCTTGAACTCCTTGGACATCAAGTCACCAAACTCCTTGCAATGGTCTTGGTTTGTTGATCCAAATATAATGTCATTGACATATACTTGGCAAACGAAGATCTCTCCATTAAGCTTCTTGGTGAATAGTGTGGTGTCGACGATCCCGATCTTGAAGCCCTTCTTGATTAGGAAGTCCCTTAGCCTCTCATACCAAGCTCTTGGAGCTTGCTTCAATCCGTAGAGTGCCTTGGACAACCTATACACATGATTAGGCAAGTTTGGGTCTTCAAACCCGGGAGGTTGTGAGACATAGACAAGTTCATTTATGAAACCATTTAAGAAGGCGCTCTTCACATCCATTTGAAAAAGTTTCATTTTGTGATGTGAAGCATACGCCAAAAGGATACGGATGGCTTCAAGTCTTGCAACCGGAGCAAAGGTCTCTCCAAAATCGAGTCCTTCTACTTGAGAGAACCCCTTTGCCACCAATCTTGCTTTGTTCCTCACAACCGCGCCTTGATCATCTTGCTTGTTCCTAAACACCCACTTGGTGCCAATGATTCTTGCATCCTTTGGCTTCTCTTCAAGTGTCCACACTTGGTTCCGGGTGAAGTTGTTGAGTTCTTCATGCATGGCATTCACCCAATCCGGATCCGCAAGTGCTTCTTCTACACTAGTAGGCTCAACAAAGGAAACAAACGAGTGATGTTCAACATAAGATGCAAGTCTAGAGCGAGTCATTACTCCGTTTGATGGACTCCCTATGATTTGATCATGGGGGTGAGCTTGAAGAATGGATGTTGATCTTCTATTTGTATCTTGAGGAGGAGGATGCGGTGCTTCAACATTGCTTGCTTCGGCCTCGTCTTGATCTTGAGGAATGTGAGTGTCTTCTTGAGCTTCCCTCACTTGATCTCCTTCATCAACTTGAGGCATGTGGGGTGGAGAAGGATCTTGATTTGCTTCATCTTCAACTTCTTCCACCTCTTGCGGGTTGATAGCACCAATTGGCATATTCTTCATTGCCTCCCTCAAGGGTTCATCACCTACATCAATATCCTCAAGCGCTCATTGGGAGCCATTAGTTTCATCAAACTCCAAGTCATACGTTTCTTCAACTAAGCCGGTGGCTTTGTTAAATACACGGTATGCCTTGGATTTAAGTGAATATCCAACAAGGAAACCAATGTCACACCGCCGTTGGAATTTACCCAAGTGTTGGCGCTTCTTGTAGATGTACACCTTGCAACCAAACACCCGGAAGAATGAAATATCCGGCTTCTTCCCATTGACATGCTCATATGGGGTCTTCTTTAATAGCCTTTGGACGAAGAGACGGTTTGCCGCATAGCATGCGGTGTTGATTGGCTCCGCCCAAAACTTCTCCGGAGTGTTGTACTCATCAAGCATAGACCTTGCTAGAGTTATGAGCGTCCGATTCTTCGTCTCTACAACACCATTTTGTTGTGGAGTATATGTGGCGGACACTTCATGCTTGATCCCCACTTCATCACAATAATCTTCAACCTTTGTGTTCATAAATTCGGTGCCATTGTCACTTCTAATCTTCTTGATCTTCACATCAAATTCATTTTGAGCTCTTGTAGCAAACTTCTTGAATATGCCTTGTGTCTCTCCCTTGTCTTGAAGAAAGAACACCCAAGTGTATCGAGAGTAGTCATCCACTACCACCAAGCAATAGAGATTTCCTCCAAGACTAGCATAGGTGGTAGGGCCAAATAGATCCATGTGTAGCAACTCTAGAACTCTTGAGATTGACATGAAAGCTTTGGTTGGATGAGTGTTTGCCACTTGCTTGCCGGCTTGACATGCACTACAAAGTTTGTCCTTCTCAAACACCACATCCTTGATTCCTCTAACCATTTCCTTCTTGACAAGCTTCTTCAAGGTTGAATTGCCCATATGAGCTAATCTTCTATGCCATAGCCAACCCAAAGAATTCTTGGAGAATAGACACACTTGCAAGTTTGCTTCATTTGAAGTGAAGTCCACTAAGTAGAGGTTGTTGTGCCGGAACCCTTTGAATATCATTGATGAATCTTCAATCTTGGTCACAATCACCTCATTTGGAGTGAAGAGACAATGAAATCCGAGATCACAAAGTTGACCAACCGATAGCAAGTTGAAGCTTAATGATTGTACTAGCAAGACATTGGAAATTGATTGATCTTGGTAGATAGCCACTTTGCCTAAGCCTTGAACTTTGCCCTTTGAATTATCCCCAAAAGTAATCTTGTCTTGATTTGCACAATCCTCATCAAGTGTGGTGAACATCCAGGGGTCGCCGGTCATGTGTTGAGTGCAACCCTATCAATTACCCAATGGCTCCCACCGGTCTTGTAGTTCACCTACACACAAGCAACTTGGAGTTAAGCTTGTTGTTTGGGAACCCCCTTAGTGCGGGGCCCCATTGCCTTGTCAACCAACTCCTTAGCAACCCAAAGAACCCTAGGCTTGTTCTTCATTGGTGGTCCAAGAAACACCACAAGTGGTCTACCCTTGGAATCTTTGTTGATGACATAGTGAGCATCATGAGCAAATGGCCTAGTGTGCTTGGGCAAGGTCTTGGGAAGTGGAGTCTTGCATTGAAACGCGAAGTGACCAATTTGTCCACATCCAAAACACCTCATAGGCTTGGGTTTTGGCTTCTCTTGATTGTAGCCATTGTACTTGTTCTTGTAGTAGTTCTTGGCTTCAATCTTGACCTTGGCCTTCATCACTTGGTTTTCCTTGTACCCAATACCGGTCTTGTCATTCTTCATGACGGTGCTCATTATAAGCTCACTTTGGAGATTATGGCCCTTGGTCTTGTCATTCTTGAGCTTGGCAATTTATTCTATAAGAGAGTTGATCAAAGTGATAGAATCTTTGTCTTCTTCTTGAGCCGGCTTGATGGTGAAGGGCTTGTTTGCCTTGAGATTGATTAGCTCTTCCTTGAGCTTTGAGTTCTCTTCACTCATCTTCATATAATCATCATACGTGTCGGCTTCTACAACTCTCTTGCCCTTGCACTTTGCACTTTGCTCAAGAGCCACATCATCAAGCTCGATATCACAAGAGGTAGCACTTGCACACTTAGCACACGGGTTAGTAGCAACATGTGTAAGATCTTGAGTAAGTAATTCATTTGCTACCACTAGTGTACCATGATCATTTTTTACTTGATTGTAGTCATCTTTTAGCAAGTTAAACCTTGTGAGGAGCTCTTGGGATGACATCTCAAGCTTATCATGTTTCTCATTGGCTTGCTTAAGAGAGGCTTTGAGCTCCCTAGTGCTAGATGTGAGAGAATTAATCTCAAGCTTCAAATCATCATTAGCACTAGACAAGTTGTCAAGCTTATCATGCAAGTTTTCTTTGATTTCAAGAAGTTTGTCATTTTTACTCTTATACTTCCTTATGATGCTAGCGTACTTGTTGCAAATTTTAATTAGCTCATCATAGGAAGGTGCTTCTGCATCGTCACTATCATCACTAGAGAGGTCATCACCATCATCCTCTTTTTGTACCTTCTTGTCACCTTTAGCCATAAGGCATAGGTGTGTAGAGGATGAGCCCGGCAATGAAGGAGGAGGTGGCGGTGGAATAGAAGAACCAATCACCAATGCGGCCACCTTCTCTTCTTCACTCTCATCATCGGAGGAGTCACTTGAATCATCAATATAGGTGAGCCAATCACCCACAATGTAAACCTTGCCATCCTTCTTCTTCTTGTGGAAGTTGAAGTTCTTCTTCTTCTTGTATGGCTTGTCTTGCTTCTTGTCATCATCACTTGAGTCATCATTGCCGCCCTTGTTCTTCTTGAAGTTCTTGAACTTTGAAAGGATCAAGATGCCCAAGAGGGGGGGGGGGTGAATTGGGCTCTTTTTAATTTCTAAACAATAATTAAACCTATAAAGAGCCAATTAACCCCCTAGTGCCTACCGCTTGTGTGTCCTAGCTAGAAAGCGGTAGAAAGTCAATGGAAAGAGAAAACTTCCTACACAATTCTAGTATGAAAAGAATGACAAGTGCGGAAAGTAATGCGGTATGAAAGAGCTAGGGAAAGAGATCCTTGACATGGCGATGTTTTGCCGAGGTATCGAGGAGTCGACACTCCCCCCTAGTTCTCGTTGGAGCACCTCGCAAGGTCTAGCTCCCCCTCAATCCCGCACAAGGGATGAGTGCTCTCTACGGGCTGATTCTTCGCCACTCCGACTCGGTGAATCGCCCACAACCGATCACAAACGTCGATGGAGAAGGGTCGCCGACAATCCTCAGGTGATCACCTTCCTCCGAGCACCACCGGACCGTCTAGGTGATGTCGATCACCAAGAGTAACAAGCCTCGATCTTCGCTTGACTCACTCAAGCTTCATAACTAGAGGATGCACACTTGAACTCTTGGATGAACTAGAGAGAGGATGGATGGATTCGCGAATCACTCTCTCTCTCTAGGGCTCTTGCTCTCTTCCCAACCTTCTCAACAAACTCAGCAACTCAAATGAGAAAAGGCCAGGTGGGAGAGAAGTGGGAGGGGCTATAAATAGACCCTCTGAAAACTGCCTCGGGCTGGCATTTTAAGTTGGCGATGGACGCTCTGTCGACTAGGCGACGGACGGTCCGTCGCATGCCCCAACGGCTAGTTTCTGTTCATAGTTTGGGCGACGGACGCTCCGGCGCCTAGGCGACGGACGGTCCGACGCCCTGCGCAACGGCTAGTTCTGACACACTGTTCCTAGCGACGGACGCTACGTCACTGGGCGACGGACGCTGATCCCAGCGTCCGGCGCTTCACTCTGGCTAGGGTTGAAAAACACCCTCTCTGGAAGGTCGACGGACGTTCTTCCCAGCGTCCGACGCCTGGCCGACGGACAACGTTCGACGGACCCTGAAAAACTTAGCCAGAAAACATCTCCACTGGAAGGTCGACGGACGCTGTGGACTCAACCACCCAGCGTCCGGCGCTCCTGTCAGGAGCGTCCGACGCCTAGAAAATAGATTTATCAACTTCGTTTTTCGTCGCGATGAATATGGAAGTTGTTCTAGGCTATCTTACGGTCACCATAGGCTTTCTTAGAGCTAAGGAAGTCAAGTGTGCACCACACCTAAGTCATGAAGCTTTCCTAAGTCAAGCTACTAATCTCAACCCCTCTTAATAGTACGGTCAAAGATAAAAAGAGAAGCCCTATCTATTTCTAAGTGCCCTTCATCACCTTATGGCACTTAGCCTATCATACTAGGGCTTCATCATGTCTCCTTGAAAACCGAAAGGATATCCATCTTGGGGGCTAAGTGATCACCATTAGTGCCCATTCTTCTTGATCACTATGGCTAAGCTACGCATAGCCTCTGCAAAACACACATTAGCCATAATAATCTCTAATTGTCGTTAATCACCGAAACCAACTAGGGCAATGATTCTTCAATCTCCCCCTTTTTGGTGATTGACGACAATAGAACCTCGAGTATGGATAAGAGTTATGGTTTAAACTTTATGATGACTTGGAATGGTTGAGCAAGGGTTAGTGAATTTGAAATGAAGCATACTTGCTCACCCAAGCCAAATCACACAACATGGTACTTATAGATATGAATGTAAAAGAAGTACCTCATGATATTCTCAAAGGATGTATCAGAGTATAGCGTGGAAGCTCAAATAACGTTTAAGCATAGAGATATATCATGAAACATGAGACAACTCACAATATATATTAGTGATAATCAAGAATTTGTCACATGCAACCATATAAACATCAACCAAAACATTCATCACATCACACATATAAACAAATACATAAAAGTAGACATGATGAAAGAGTACGGGGAAAAAAACATACAAAGATCCAAATCCCTCCCCCTATCTCTATACTCAACCCTCTCTCCCCCTTTGGCGTCTAGCACCAAAAACTAAGAGTCTGGGGCTAGAGAAGAAGGTGGAGGAGCTGCAGCCTTGCGATTGAGCATGATGAAGTCCTGAAGGTCTGACTCGTCTGACTCGTCATCTGCCTCGGTCTCTGTAGGAGTAGGTGCAGCTGGAGTAATCTCTAGAGCTGGTGTCTCAACTGTCTCCCCCTGAGGCTCAGCTGGTGCCTCTGACGGTCCTGCCTCTTTAGTAGCGGGCCTGGGAACCCGACGAGTGAATACTCGAGGCGAGGGGGACGGTGTCACTGCTAGTGCCACTAGGGACACTGCTGCTGCAACCTCTGCAGGCTGAGTTTGAGCTGGAGAAGACACTGCCACTGTAACTGCCTCATCTGCCAGTGATATAGCATCTGTCTGAACTGCGGCTAGAGGAGTGGTGACTGTCTGTGCTGACTGCTCGGGTGCGATCTCCGACGAGGCAACTGAAGACAGGTGGGTGCCCGTCGCCGGAGGATCCACTGCAACTGCTGGAGCTAGTGAGACTAACTGAGCTGCTCCTGGGGAGTCTTCTCCCGTGATCTCTAGATAGGAAGCTGAGAGATCTCTCGAAGCCTCAGCTATGGTAGTTCCCCGGGTAGGAGTGAATCCTGTCTGAAACTCTCCGGGTGAAGCTATCCAAGAGGACACCTGGGTCCTCGGAGTCTGGTACTCAGGAGAGGCTGGTGGCTGAAACGGAGGAGTAGCTGGTGCCTGACTCTGCTGTCCTCTGGACGGTAACGCTGGAGTCGGAACCGCAACTACTGGAGGCTGCTATGGAGGTGAGGTGAACTGCTGCTGCTGTGAGACGCTGGGCAACTGAAACTGTGGCGTGGAAGTCTGCCCAGAGCTAGAGGCCAGAAGACGCTTAACTAGCAACGTCTGGGTCTTCTGAATCTCTGCCTACTGCAGCTGATAGGCCAAGAACTGACGCTGGAACTCGTCCTGTCTGGCTTGTGTCTGGGCCTGAGCTGCCAGCTGCTGCTCAGTAAGCCTCCGTAGATCGGCGGCCTGTCGCCTCTGCTCCTCGGCCTGACGTGACTGCTCCTCTTGCATCCTCGACAGAATCGTGAGCAAAGTAGCCTCAGAGGAGCTAGAACCTGGAGTTGGAGCTACTGCAGCTGGGCCTGACCCTGCTGCCTCATGGTCATGAGTCATCGGTGTATACTCACGCACGGGCTGGTAGTCCTCGTCAGAGCTATCGGAGTCGAGGTCCTCTCTAAAGACTGTCTCAGCAGCTGTGTCAATATCTGCATCTAAGTCTGCCAGCTTTGCCTGAGCAATCTGCTCAACTGTAGCATCTGTGACCTCTGCCAACTGTGGTGGCACACCGGCCTGCCTAGTGCCTGGTCTGTGAGCTCTGCTAGGGCGAGGCAAGTTTCCATGTATCACCAGCTGACTCATAGAGTAGATAGGAAACTCTGTAGCTGACCTCGTAAGAGTGACTCTCATAGCACCTGACCTGGTCTTGGCAACTATCAAATAAGAAATCCAATGAGCAAACTGTAGCTGCTAGTGACCCCTGAACCCAGGAGCTATAATATCCTCAAGCTCGCTCACTATCAAATCCCAGAGGTCGAACTTCTCCTTCCGGACAATATGGGCAAGGAGCCAAAGCTGTAGATGAGTAATAGTATCCCGAGCTCCAATCCGGGGTAGAATAGTATGTCTGAGAACCTTGTTGAGGATCCGAGCTAGTGGAGTAAGGTCACGTGGTGTACGACTCGAACCCTCAGTGAACGGCTGCTGAAAGCACGGCCTCATGAAATCCGTAGATGGCACTATACCATCGTGAGGTCGGCGAGGGGCCTCCTGATCCCCATAGCAAAGACTGTGGATCCTCGTAGGAGAGGACTCTAGGTGAAAGAGCTCTCTGAAACGTGCTGCTGTAACCCTGAAATCACGTCCCTGAAATCCAAAGTGTAGGAACTCATGATCGGGCAAGATCCACAGAGAGGCGTAAAACTGATATACCCAATCCTTCTGATATGCCCCTGAGCGTCCCATCAGATCTGTCAGACCCTGAATGTACTGGAGATGCTGCAGGATCTCTGGACCACCGATCCCCTCTATATGGGCAGATGGGCACACTCTGTGAGCCCTAAGAGGAGCATCAGTGTCTATGTAAGCTCTGTAGAAATCCTCGTGCACTGTGGTGTAAAAGTATCGTCCGACACGGGGATCCCTCTGAGGCGGAAACCAGGACTGGAAGTCGACGAAGCGAAGTAGCTGGACTTGCTTCACTGTAAGCACTCTGACCTGGTGCCTCACTGGGTCTGGGAGCCGGGGTCCTGGAGGGCTAGGTGGTGCACCAGAGCCTCTGGAACGGGTAACTCGATGGCTCATCAGCTCTCCAATGGAAGAGTGGCCCGCGGGCTCTGTCGGCTCAGTCTCTGGGACTGGCTCTGTCTCCTCAGCCTCTGTAGCCTCGACGGGCTCTGTCTCTGGAGGTGGAGGGGACTCACGACGCACTCCACGGCGAGGCGAGAGCCTCAAGCCGGCGTGACGTCCTCCTCGCTCCGCTATCTCGGCCGCCTCTGCCACTGCTAGTGCTGCAGCCGAGTCTGGATCCATCGCTGGCCTCTTGCGCTTCCATGATATAACCTTTTGCTTTCCCTTTCCCTGGTCAGTGGGTGGATGCGGTGGAGGTGGAGGGTCACCACCACTACCGGGAATGGGACCTGCATTCTTCGTTCTAGCCATCTGTCAAACTTTTGCAATGAAAGCACTGACAAGGATACTCAATAGCACTGACCACTGACACTCAACCATTGACAATCTGCAGAGCAACCAACTACAAGAGTGGCACGCCGGCCCTAGACTGTCCTTGCGAGGCTTTGCCTCGATCCGTACTCGCGGGCTTTGCCCCGAGTTTACTGACACTGCTCAACTGATACTCTGATTCTCTGATCAACTGACCCTGCTCGTGAGAAATAGATAGGAGTATACCATAAGCATATAAGCTAGAGATGAGAGGGTCTATAGAAGCATGAAATCTAGATAAGAAAGAATCGTGAAATCAACTGCCATACCTCGAACTCTGACCAAAACCAGAAAAGGTGAGATCCCCCGATCGATCAACCGCAATCCGCAATCCGCAAACTAATCAAGGCAAGGTAGGGTTTAGGATAATGATAGGGAATGGCGAGGTGAATTGCAATCTAGAAAGGAAAGTCACAGGATTTGAGTTTCACCTTGACGCGTGACTGTGATCGATCAACCCCCTTGCCAAAGAGAGTCCTGCACGGCGACTTGGGTGGTAGTGGAAAGAGCCTGGTACAGCGGCGGTGTAGGGTGGTAGGAGAGGCGGTGCAGGGCACGGCGGCAGTGGGAACAGGAGGCGGTTAGGGTTTGGAGTAACAGCGCGGCGGCGGAAAGGGGAAATGGCGGCGCAGGGATGTGGAGCTGGCGGCGCAGGAAGGTGGTGGAGGCGCTGGGTGAAGTACTCTGGTGATGGGCAGCACAGGGACCCAGCGGTGGTGAAGTAGCGGCGGTTAGGGTTAGAGAACGGCGCGGCGGCGGACAAACCGGATCAAGCGAGAAGAACAGAGGAAGCGGGGATTTAAAAAAATTTCGTCGTTAAGTTCGCGACGGACGCTCCGACGCGGAGCGACGGACGCTCCGTCAGACTGCGACGGACGCTTGGAGAGCGTCCGACGGCATCGTCCGTCGGGCTTCCAGAACAGATTTGAAACGCCCAATCGCATTGACCACGATGGACGCTCCGCGACGAACGCTGGGTGGAGCGTCCGTCGCCCTGTTAGCGGGCAACTTTAATCTTCGGACGATCGCGATGGCCGCTGAGGCAATTGACACCGAGCGTCCGTCGGCAGCGTCCGACGCCTTTTAAATAGAATTTTTCAAATTTTCTTTTTGCGTCTTTCTCCCAACCAAGTTCCAATCCCAATAAGATCCAAATAACACCTGATTGGACTTGATATGAGAACCATCTCTCAAACACTCATTTTCAAATAGTTTACCATAGGCTTAAATTTAGTTTTAGCTCAAAAAATATTCGAATGGAAGCACCAAGGAGTCATCATATGGCCACAAGAGGGGTATAGAAGTGTCTTGAGATTGGAATGCTCCCCCTAAGTGGACGAACACAGAGGATGCTCAAACAAACTTAACCGAAAAGGAATGGCAAACAACACACTTGCATATGCTATGCAATACCAAATTTGAATCTAGGTTGCTTGCAAGTTTAAACCGCGGTTAAGCTTTGTCACATGCTTTGAGGGCGGTTATCTTAACCACGTTAGCCAAGCCTATGTGCATTACCAAATTAAAACATGTTATATTACATATGAATGCATTGTTCACACAAACTCATCTTTTAGTGAAATTAGAGTGATCAAGCACATTTAACTCGCTTCTCAACCTACAAAAGGTTGTTTCATCGAGTGGTTTAGTGAAGATATCCGCCAATTGATCTTCGCTCTTAACTCCAACTAGTGTTATGTCTTTCCTAGCCACATGATCTCTAAGAAAGTGATGGCGAATATCTATGTGCTTGGTGCGAGAGTGTTGAACCGGGTTATTCGCAAGCTTTACGGCGCTTTCATTATCACACAAAAGTGGAACTTCTTTTAAAAACACGCCGTAATCAAAGAGTGTTTGGGTCATGTATAAGATTTGTGCACAACTTGCTCCCATGGCAATGTATTCCTCCTTGGCGGTTGACAATGCCACACTATTTTGCTTCTTTGAGGACCAAGAAACAAGTGATCTTCCTAGCATGTGGCACCCGCCGGAGGTACTCTTCCTATCAACCTTGCACCCGGCGTAATCCGAATCGGAATAGCCAACTAGTTGGAAGGGAGCTCCTTTGGGATACCAAAGACCCATGCAAGGGGTGTGCCTTAAATACCTAAGGATTCTTTTAACTGCACAAAGATGCGACTCCTTAGGGTTTGCTTGAAACCTAGCACACATACACACACTAAACATGATATCCGGCCTAGAAGCGGTGAGGTAAAGTAAACTACCGATCATAGAATGATAAAGAGTTTGGTCAATCGGTTTACCTCCCTCATCGAGATCGAGATGCCCATTAGTAGGCATTGGGGTCTTGATTGGCTTGCAATCCTCCATCTTGAATTTCTTGAGCACATCATAAGTGTACTTTTCTTGAGATATGAAGGTGCCCTCCCTCAATTGCTTCACATGGAAACCAAGGAAGAAGGTTAGCTCGCCAATCATCGACATCTCGAACTCCTTGGACATCAATGCACCAAATTCCTTGCTATGATCTTGGTTTGTTGACCCAAATATAGTGTCATCGACATATACTTGGCAAACAAAGATCTCTCCATCTAGCACCTTGGTGAAGAGTGTGGTATCCACTTTCCTGATCTTGAAGTCCTTCTTGAGTAGGAAGTCCCTTAGCCTCTCATACCAAGCTCTTGGAGCTTGCTTCAATCCATAGAGTGCCTTGGACAACCTATACACATGATTAGGATAATTTGGGTCTTCAAACCTGGGAGGTTGTGAGACAAAAACAAGATCATTAATGAGACCATTTAGAAAGGCACTCTTCACATCCATTTGAAAAAGTTTCATTTTATGATGTGAAGCATATGCCAAAAGGATACGAATGGCTTCTAGTCTTGCAACTGATACAAAGGTCTCCCCAAACTCAACTTGGGAGAACCCCTTTGCCACCAATCTTGCCTTGTTTCTCACAACCACGCCTTGATCATCTTGCTTGTTCCTAAACACCCACTTGGTGCCAATGATTCTTGCTCCCTTTGGCCTTTCTTCAAGCGTCCACACTTCGTTCCGGGTGAAGTTGTTGAGTTCTTCATGCATGGCATTCATCCAATCCGGATCCGCAAGTGCGTCCTCAACACTAGTAGGCTCAACAAAGGAACCAAACGAGTGATGTTCAACATAAGAAGCAAGTTTAGATTGAGTTGTTGTCCCCCTTGATGGACTCCCTATGATGAGGTCTTGAGGATTTGCTTGAAGCATAGGTGTAGATCTTCAATTAATCACTTGGGGAGGAGGTTGTGGTGCTTCAACATTGCTTGCTTTGGCCTCGGCTTGATCTTGAGGAATGTGAGTGTCTTCTTGAGCTTCCCTCACTTGATCTCCTTCATCAACTTGAGGCGTGTGGGGTGGAGAAGGATCTTGATTTGCTTCATCTTCAACTTCTTCCACCTCTTGCGGGTTGATAGCACCAATTGGCATATTCTTCATTGCCTGCCTCAAGGGTTCATCACCTACATCATCAAGATTTTCATGCTCTTCTTGAGAGCCATTAGTTTCATCAAACTCCAAGTCATACGTTTCTTCAACTAAGCCGGTGGCTTTGTTAAATACACGGTATGCCTTGGATTTAAGTGAATATCCAACTAAGAAACCAATGTCACATCTTCTTTGGAACTTGCCCAAGTGTTGGCGCTTCTTGTAGATGTACACTTTGCAACCAAACACTCGGAAAAAGGATATATCCGGTTTCTTCCCATTCACAAGCTCATAGGGGGTCTTCTTGAGAAGCCTTTGGACAAATAGCCGGTTGGCCGCATATCATGCGGTGTTGATTGCTTTGGCCCAAAACTTCTCGGGGGTGTTGTATTCATCAAGCATTGATCTTGCAAGAGTGATAAGTGTCCGGTTCTTCCTCTCTACTACACCATTTTGTTGAGGAGTATAAGTAGTGGATACTTCATGCTTGATTCCAACTTCATCACAATAGTCTTCAATCTTGGTGTTCACAAACTCGGTCCCATTGTCACTTCTTATCTTCTTGATCTTCACATCAAACTCGTTTTGGGCTCTAGTTGCAAACTTCTTGAATATTGTTTGAGTTTCTCCCTTGTCTTGAAGAAAGAACACCCAAGTGTACCTAGAGTAGTCATCAACTACCACCATGCAAAAGAGATTGCCACCAAGGCTAGCATAGGTGGTAGGTCCAAATAGATCCATGTGAAGTAGCTCTAGGACTCTTGAGGTTGACATGAAAGCTTTGGTTGGATGAGTGTTTGCCACTTGCTTGCCGGCTTGACATGCACTACAAAGTTTGTCCTTCTCAAACACCACATCCTTCACACCTCTAACCAACTCTTTCTTGACAAGCTTCTTCAAGGTTGACATTCCAACATGTGCTAATCTTCTATGCCATAGATAACCCAAAGAACTCTTGGAGAATAGACATGTTTGCAAACTAGCTTCATTTGAGGTGAAGTCCACTAGGTAGAGATTGTTGTGCCGAAACCCTTTGAATATCAATGATGAATCTTCAATCTTGGACACAACTACCTCATTTGGATTGAAGAGACATTGGAAACCAAGATCACATAGTTGTCCCACCGATAGCAAGTTGAAGCTCAAAGATTGTACTAGCAAGACATTTGATATTGATTGATCATTTGAGATTGCCACTTTGCCTAGGCCTTGCACTTTGCCTTTTGAATTGTCCCCAAAGGTAATCTTGTCTTGCCCTTCACAATCTTCCTCAAGTGTGGTGAACATCCGGGAGTCACCGGTCATATGTTGAGTGCATCCACTATCAATCACCCAATGACTTCCACCGGTCTTGTAGTTCACCTACACACAAGCAACTTGGAGTTAAGCTTGTTGTTTGGGAACCCACACTTGGCGAGGTCCCATAGCCTTGTCCACCAACTCCTTAGCAACCCATAGCACTTTGGGCTTGTTCTTCATCTTAGGACCGAGAAACACAACTTGGGGTCTACCCTTGGAGTCCTTGTTGATGATGAAGTGTGCATCATGAGCGAAAGGCCTTATGTGCTTGGGCAAGGTCTTGGGAGGTGGAGTCTTGCATTGGGATTCAAAGTGACCCTCTTGACCACATCCATAGAACTTCTTGGGCTTGGGCTTTGGTGTGTCATAATTGCTTCTCATGGCCTTGTTCTTGTAGTAGTTCTTGGCTTCTATCTTGACCTTGGCCTTCATGACTTGGTTCTCCTTGAACCCAATGTCGGTCTTGTCGGTCTTCATGATAGTGTTGATCAAGAGCTCACTTTGGAGGTTGTGGCCCTTGGTGAACTTCTCCAATCCACTTGCAAGCTTGATCTTCTCAACCTTGAGCTTTGCATTTTCCTCTTTGAGAGAGTTAATCAAGGTCATTGCATCCTTGTCATCTTGCTTGGCCGACTTGATAGTGAATGGCTTGCTTGCCTTGAGGTTGATTAGCTCTTCCTTGAGCTTGGTGTTTTCTTGCCTCATCTTCACATAGTCATCATGCTCTTCGGCCTCAACTACCTTCTTGCCCTTGCACTTAGCATTTTTCTCACTAGCAACTTCATCAAGCAAGTCCTCACAAGAAGTAGCTATATCACACTTAACAACCGGGTTAATAGCAACATGTGTAGCAAGATCATTTGAAAGCAATTCATTAGCTATCACAAGTGTACCATGTTCATTCTTAACTTGGTTGTAGTCATCTTTTAGCAAGTTATATCTTGTATGGAGCTCTTGTGTTGACCTCTCAAGCTTATCATGTTTCTCATTAGCTTGCTTGAGTGAGGCTTTGAGCTCCCTAGTGCTAGATGAGAGAGTTTTGTTCTCAAGCTTCAATTCATCATTAGCACTAGACAAGTCATCAAGCTTAGCATGCAAGTTATCGTTGGCTTTCTCTAGTGATTCACTTTTACCTTTATACTTCCTAATGAGCTTAGTATATTTGTTGCAAATTACAATTAGCTCATCATAGGAAGGTGCCTCAAACTCATCATCACTATCATCACTAGAGCTAGCCTCGTCATCACTATCCTCTTTTTGTACCTTTTTGTCACCTTTAGGCATGAGGCATAGGTGTGTAGAGGATGAGCCCGGAGATGATGGAGGGGGTGGTGGTGGAGTAGATGAACCAATCACCAAGGCGGCCACCTTCTCTTCTTCACTTTCATCTCCGGATGAGTCACTTGAGTCTTCAATGTCGGTGAGCCAATCACCAACAATGTAGGCTTTTCCATTCTTCTTCTTCTTGTGGAAGTTGAAGTTCTTCTTCTTCTTGAATGGCTTGTCATCCTTCTTCTCCTCATCACTTGACTCAACTTTGTTGCCCTTGTTGTACTTGAACTTGTTGTTTGCTTTCTTGTTCTTGTACTTGTCTTTCTTCTCTTCGGGGCAAGCATGAGCCAAGTGTCCAAGTTTTCCACAATTGTAGCAATCCATCTTGGAGAGAGGCTTTCTTGAAGAGCTTGTGAAGAATTTCTTCTTATTTGAGTCAAACTTGACTCAATTCTTGCTTAGCTTCTTCAACATCTTGGTTGTCTTCTTCACCATGAGAGCGAGATCATCATCATCATCATCATCACTTGTACTCTCATACATGACTTGCATCTTGTACTTCTCCGAGGAGGATGCCTTGAGTGCCAAGTCCTTCTTCTCCTCCTTCTCTTTTTCTTTCTTCTTGGAGGAGGAAGAAGAGCCACCATCACCAATCTTCATGTACATCTCATGGGCATTGATCTTGCCCAAAATTTGTGTTGGTGTAGCGGCGGAGAGATCTCCTTGGTGAAGAACCGTGACGATGTGGTCGTACTTCTCAATGGGCAAGACACAAAGGATCTTGCGTACCACATCGGCCGGCTCCATTTGGTTGAGACCGAGCCCATTCAATTCCTCTACAATAATGTTAAGTCGTGAGTACATTTCATTTGCATTTTCATTTGCATGCATGGAAAAAGAATTGAGCTTAGCCATGACCAAGTGATAGCGTTCTTCACGCTCACTTTTTTTGCCTTCGTGAAGAGCACAAATAGTGGTCCACAACTCAAATGTGTCTTTGGCATTACGTACTCGGTTGAAGACATCCTTGCTAATGCCATGAAAGATAATGTTCTTCGCCTTAGCATTGTGCTTATCAAAGTTGAGGTCCTCCGCGAAGAGGGTGCCTCCCTTTGTGGCGGCTTTGAGCACGCCCACGTCAACGGCCTCTAGATAGGCCTCCATACAAACTTTCCAATAAGGAAAGTCGTCTCCATTGAACATGGGAGATGGTCCATCCCCATGGGACATCTTGCTCTAGGCGGTGAAGCCTAATTTAGAGCAAACCTTGCTCTGATACCAATTCAAAGGATCAAGATGCCCAAGAGGGCGGGGGGTGAATTGGGCTCTTTTTAATTTCTAAACAATAATTAAACCTATAAAGAGCCAATTAACCCCCTAGTGCCTACCGCTTGTGTGTCCTAGCTAGAAAGCGGTAGCAAGTCAATGGAAAGAGAAAACTTCCTACACAATTCTAGTATGAAAAGAATGACAAGTGCGGAAATTAATGCGGTATGAAAGAGCTAGGGAAAGAGATGCTTGACACGGCGATGTTTTGCCGAGGTATCGAGGAGTCGACACTCCCCCCTAGTCCTCGTTGGAGCACCTCGCAAGGTCTAGCTCCCCCTCAATCCCGCGCAAGGGATGAGTACTCTCTACGGGCTGATTCTTCGCCACTCCGGCTCGGTGAATCGCCCACAACCGATCACAAACGTCGATGGAGAAGGGCCGCCGACAATCCTCCGGCGATCACCTTCCTCCGAGCACCACCGGACCGTCTAGGTGATGTCGATCACCAAGAGTAACAAGCCTCGATCTTCGCTTGACTCACTCAAGCTTCACAACTAGAGGATGCACACTTGAACTCTTGGATGAACTAGAGAGAGGATGGATGGATTCGCGAATCACTCTCTCTCTCTAGGGCTCTTGCTCTCTTCCCAACCTTCTCAACAAACTCAGCAACTCAAATGAGCAAAGGCCAGGTGGGAGAGAAGTGGGAGGGGCTATAAATAGACCCTCTGAAAACTGCCTCGGGCTGACATTTTAACTTGGCAACGGACGCTCTGTCGACTAGGCGATGGACGGTCCGTCGCATGCCCCAACGGCTAGTTTCTGTTCATAGTTTGGGCGACGGACGCTCCGGCGCCTAGGCGACAGACAGTCCGACGCCCTGCCCAACGGCTAGTTCTGACACACTGTTCCCAGCGACGGACGCTATGTCACTGGGCGACGGACGCTCATCCCAGCGTCCGGCGCTTCACTCTGGCTAGGGTTGAAAAACACCCTCTCTGGAAGGTCGACGGACGTTCTTCCCAGCGTCCGACGCCTGGCCGACGGACAGCGTCCGACGGACCCTGAAAAACTTAGCCAGAAAACATCTCCACTGGAAGGTCGACGGACGCTGTGGACTCAACCACCCAGCGTCCGGCGCCTTTGTCCGACGCGACGGACAACGTCCGGCGCCCCTGTCAGGAGCGTCCGATGCCTAGAAAATAGATTTATCAACTTCGTTTTTTGTCACGATGAATATGGAAGTTGTTCTAGGCTATCTTACGGTCACCATAGGCTTTCTTAGAGCTAAGGAAGTCAAGTGTGCACCACACCTAAGTCGTGAAGCTTTCCTAAGTCAAGCTACTAATCTCAACCCCTCTTAATAGTACGGTCAAAGATAAAAAGAGAAGCCCTATCTATTTCTAAGTGCCCTTCATCACCTTATGGCACTTAGCCTATCATACTAGGGTCTTCATCATGTCTCCTTGAAAACCGAAACGATATCCATCTTGGGGGCTAAGTGATCACCATTAGTGCCCATTCTTCTTGATCACTATGGCTAAGCTACGCATAGCCTCTGCAAAACACACATTAGCCATAATAATCTCTAATTGTCGTTAATCACCGAAACCAACTAGGGCAATGATTCTTCAAACTTGTTGTTCTTGAACTTGTCTTTCTTCTCTTTGGGACACGCTTGGGCTAGATGACCAAGAGTGCCGCAATTGTAGCACTTCATTTGGGAGATTGGCTTCCTTGAAGAGCTTGTGAAGAATTTCTTCTTCTTTGAGTCAAACTTGACTCCATTCTTGTTTAGCCTCTTCAACATCTTGGCGGTCTTATTCACCATGAGAGCGATGTTGTCTTCATCATCATCATCACTTGCACTCTCAATGACATATTGAATCTTGTACTTCTCCTTGGAAGATGCCTTGAGAGCCAAGTCCTTCTTCTCCTCCTTCTCTTTCTTCTTGGAGGAGGATGAACTTCCATCATTGATCTTCATGTACATCTCATGAGCATTGATCTTGCCCAACACTTGTGTTGGTGTAGTTGCGGAGAGATCGCCTTGATGAAGGACCGTGACGATGTGGCTATACTTGTCTATTGGTAGGACACAAAGTATCTTGTGCACCACATTGGTCGGTGTCATTTGGGAGAGCCCAAGGCCATTCAACTCCTCTACAAGCACATTCAAGCGAGAGTACATTTCATTAGCATTTTCATGAGATAGCATAGTGAAAGCATTTAACTTAGCAATGATGAGGTGATAATGCTCTTCTCTTTCACATTTAGTGCCCTCGTGAAGAGCACAAATGTTTGTCCAAATCTCATGCGCGGTTTTGCAATTTCGCACACGGTTGAACACATCCTTGCAAATGCCACGGAAAAGAATGTTCTTTGCCTTAGCATTGTTCTTCTCAAAGTATGGATCCTCGGCGAACACCGATCCACCTTGGGTGGCGGCTTTGTGAATGCCGACGTCCACGGCCTCAAGGTAGGCCTCCATCCGCACTTTCCAATAAGGAAAGTCATCCCCATCAAACATGGGTGGCGGTCCATCCCCATGGGACATCTTGCTCTAGGCGGTGAAGCCTAATTTAGAGCAACAAGGCTCCGATACCAATTGAAAGGATCAAGATGCCCAAGAGGGGGGGGGTGAATTGGGCTTGTTTTAAATTTCTAAAGCAAATATGAAAACCTATCAAATGCCAATCACCCCCTAGTGCCTACGATCCGTGTGTCCTAGCTAGAAAGCGGTAGCAGTTCATGGAAATTAAAAGAAACCTAAGCAATTCTAGTAGGTAGGATAAAAACAAGAAGAAATGTAATGCGGAAATATAAAGAGCTAGGGAAAAGAAATTCTCAGTGACGCGGCGATGTTTTCCCGAGGTATCGAGGTGTCGACACACCCCCCTAGTCCTCGTTGGAGGACCTCGCAAGGTATCGCTCCCCCTCTACCCGCGCAAGGGTAGAGTGCTCTCTACGGGCTGATTCTTCGCCACTCCGGCTCGGTGAATCACCCACAACTGATCACAGAAGCTTGGAGAAGAGCCGCCAACAATCTTCCTGCGATCACTTCCTCCGAACACCACCAAACCATCTAGGTGCTGTCGAACACCAAGAGCAACAAGCACAAGACCTTCACTTGACCAACTCAAGGCTAGGAAGGTGGATGGATGCACACAAGTCACTCCTAATCACTCTAGGAGGGAAGAACAAGATGAACTCTCTCTAATCTCTCCCTCACTAGGCACTTGACTCTCCAAAGTATTTCTCAAGGTGTCACCAGCTGAAACAATGGCCAAGAGTAGTCCTAAGGACGAAGGGGCAACTATAAATAGTCCCCACCTCCAAAACTAGCCGTTTTTTACTTTTTCCTCTCTCTGTGAAGCCACCGGACTAGTCTGGAGCTTACACCACCGGACCAAGCACACTGGTCCATAGCTCACTCTGAAATCCAACTCAGGCACCGTCGGACTACTCTGCTTGGTCCGACGCCCTGGTCCGACGCACTGGTTCGGAGCCAGGGTGCTCTTTGAGTGAAAAACTTCCTCTCTTCTTTGAACCACCGGACCACTCTCCTTGGTCCGGAGCCCTGGTTCGACGCTCTGGTCCGGAGCCAGGGTGCTCACTGAGTGAAACCAACCTCCTGTCTTGAGGCATCGGACTAGCCGTCGGACTCATCGTCGAACTAGTCCGGAGCCTTCTCTCTCTCTGACACAAGCCATCGGACCACTTTCCTATGGTCCGACGCTTTCCAGACAGGTGGTCCGGAGCTTCTCGAGCTGAGATTTTGCCTAAGTCAGGGACCGTCGGACCACTCTCCTTGGTTCGACGCCTACTAGGCAGACTGGTCCGGAGCCTCTTTCTCCCCCCTATTTCAAGTGTTTTCGCTGAGGTTTCTCAAGGGATTTTGCTCCTACCATTTCTAGGGTTAACCAAGGGCTGAAAGCAAGGTCTCTAGGACTAGTTGTGACAAGTGTGCATATACCCACTCTCCTAAACTCTCCTAGGTCAAGCTACTAATCTCATAGCCCCCTTTATAGTACGGTCAAAGGAAAAAACAAAGCTCTAGCTATACTTAGTGCCCTTCTCAACCTTATGGCACTAAGAACTAACCTAGTCTTCGACTTGTATCATCATCCTTTGCAACCGAAACGATTTCCATCTTGGGAGCATGAATATCCATTAAGCCCATTCAAATTGCATCACTAATGACCTAACACAAATGACTTTGCCTTTGCAAAACACACGTTAGTCATAGTGACCTAGTATTGTCGTTAATCGCCTAAACACAAGGGTCCATGGTTCTTCATAACCTCGTGTCAGTTTCGCAACTCCTTGAAGACGGTTTTGAAGTGAGCTTTAAGCCAAACTTGTCTCGGATTTTGGACTCTCGTCGTGATCTTGTTTGCCGGATTTTACCCTTCGGGAAGGTTTTTCGCGCGGATTTTTCTATCTCTTCTGGACCTTCTCGTTGTCTTCTTGCCGGTTCTTCCTCCGAGCTTTGGAAGTGGCATAGGAGATTGGGACATTTGAGTTTTGACTTGCTTGCAAGGCTTAGCTCAATGGACCTTATCTAAGGATTGCCAAAGCTAAAGTTCGAGAAGGACTTGGTTTGCCATCCTTGCAGGCATGGCAAGATGGTTGCTGCTTCCCATCCAACTGTGACTGAGATCATGACCACTCGACCCGGTGAGCTCTTACACATGGACACAGTTGGTCCAGCTCGGGTCAGGTCAAAAGGAGGGAAGTGGTATGTTGTTGTAGTCGTTGATGACTACTCGAGGTACTCTTGGGTGTTCTTTTTGGAGAGTAAGGATGAGGCTTTTCCACTTGTTCGAGATCTGATTTTGAGATTGTAAAATGAGCTACCTAAGAATGCCATGAGAGCTATCCGCAGTGACAATGGCACAGAATTCAAGAATACTCAATTTGCAACTCTTTGCTCTTCTTTGGGTCTCGATCACCAGTTTTCCTCACCTCACACTCCCCAACAGAACGGTGTTGTTGAGCGCAAGAATCAGACCCTTGTTGAGATGGCCAGGACGATGCTCGATGAGCATAGGACTCCTAGGCGGTATTGGGCCGAAGCACTAAGTTCTTCTTGCTATGTTTCCAATTGCATTTTCCTCCGAGCTTTCAAGAAGAAGACTTCTTATGAGTTGCGATTTGGGAGACCACCCAAGGTAAGTCACCTACGGGTGTTTGGGTGCAGGTGCTTCATCCTCAAAAAGGGTGGTAAGTTGGATAAATTTGAATCACGGTCTTCTGACGATATCTTTCTTGGTTATTCTACTCACTCTCGTGCTTATCGTGCACTTAACCTTGAGACTAACTGAGTAATGGAGACTTGTGAGATTACCTTCGATGAGCCTACGCCCTGTGTTTCCACTGCTTCTACGCTTGCAGGTGATGATGAGGTGAACACTAGCATCTTTGTGGAGGAGGAGCAGGACGATGTCGATTGGGTGATCCCGAGCCAACTCCACTGGCTGCCCCTGTCGACGCTGCGACGTCCACTTCGGCTCACGGTCCCGATACTACTACTTCCTCTACATGGGGGCCGTTCGAGTAGCTTCCTCAGTCGGTGCCCGTTGCACCTGAGGGAGATCCAGCTGTTGTCGAGGGGAGACCACTTCGTCCAGACAGGCTCCCCGCCACATCTAGCAGCAACACCCACCGAAGAACATCATCGGCGACATTGACCGTCGAGTCACGCGGTCCACGTATTATATCTCTCACTTTGCTCATTCGGCTTTTGTCGCTTCTTTTGATCCCCGAGATGTTGGACACGCTTTGATGGATCCGGATTGGGTTAATGCCATGCATGAGTTAGAAAACTTTGAGCGAAACCATATTTGGGTCTTAATTCCTCCACCACCTAGTTGCCACCCCATAGGAACCAAATGGGTTTTCAAAAATAAACAAAGTGAAGACCGGGTGGTAGTGCGCAACAAGGCTAGGTTGGTAGCTCAAGGCTTTTGTCGAAAGGTGGGAATAGACTATGAGGAAACCTTTGCTCCCGTAGCTCGTTTAGAAGCCATTAGAATCCTTCTAGCTTTTGCGGCTTCTAAGGGTTTTAAACTTTTTCAAATGGACGTTAAAAGTGCTTTCTTAAACGGCTACATAGAGGAGGAAGTTTATGTTAAACAACCTCCCGGTTTCGAAAATCCCAAGTTTCCAAACCATGTTTTTAAACTTCACAAAGCTTTGTATGGTTTGAAACAAGTCCCTAGAGCATGGTATGATAGATTGCTAACCTTTTTGCTTGCTAAGGGTTTTAAAATGGGATCGATAGATAAGACGTTGTTTCTCCTCAAGCAAGGAAAGACACTCTCCTTGTCCAAATATACGTGGATGATATCATCTTTGGTGGTTCTTCTCATGCTCTTGTTGCCAAGTTTGCAGAGCTTATGAGCAGGGAATTTGAGATGAGCATGATGGGAGAGTTGACTTTCTTTCTCGGGTTGCAAATCAGGCAAACCCGGGAAGGGACGTTTGTGCACCAAGGCAAGTACACAAAGGATATCTTGAAGAAGTTTAACATGGGCGAGGCAAAGCCCCTCTTGACGCCTATGTCAACTACTACTGCCTTGGATGCGGACGAGGAAGGAGAGGCGGTGGACCAAACCGAGTACCGAAGCATGATCGGGTCGCTTCTGTACCTGACGGCGACCAGACCGGACATTCAGTTCGCCGTCTGCCTGTGTGCTCGCTTTCATGAGGTACAAGCATCATGAGTCCTCTCTTGTCGTACTTGCGCTTCATGAGGTACTTCGCACAAGCAGGCGGTGAAACGCATCATGAGGTACTTGCGCTTCACTCCCGAATTTGATCTTTGGTTTTCCATCTCTTCCTCTCTTGTGCTTTGCGGTTATTCTGGCGCCGACTTTGCCGGTTGCTGACTTGATCGGAAGTCCACTTCTGGGACTTGCCAGTTTCTTGGGTCTTCTTTGGTTTCTTGGTCTTCTCGCAAGCAGTCTAGCGTGGCACAGTCGACGTGCGAAGCTGAGTACGTTGTCGCGGCTAGCTGTTGCTCGCAGTTGATTTGGATGATTGCCACTTTGAAAGATTTCGGTCTTGAGCTTACTAAGGTGCCTCTGCTTTGCGATAGCACGAGTGCAATTAGTGTGGCCAAAAATCCTGTGCTTCATTCAAAGACCAAGCACATTGAGGTCCGCTTTCATTTCTTGCGAGATCATTACGAGAAGGGCGACATTGACCTCCGGCATGTCGAGACCCACAACTAGCTTGCGGATATTCTTACAAAGCCGTTGGATCAAGCTGCGTTTTCTCGCCTTCGGGCGAGTTGGTGTTTGCTTTCCTTTTTAGAGGAGGAAAGTTTTGCGTTTCATAGTTCTTTTTGGTTCTTTTTGTCTTTTCTTTGTCCTTCTTCTCAATTGGTGTCTTGTTAGTGTTAGGTAGTGTCATTGCATTGTGCATCTCATTTGCATTTGTGACATAGTTCATTTCAAGCTTCATACTTATAGTCGATATAATGAATCTATGCTCTATTTGAGGTGCTTTATGTGTCTATGGTGTTGCCTAACTTAGACTCTTTTTGATCTCTAGATATGCAATAGAGCTAAGTTAGCAAAGCTTTAGAACTGAATTTAATTCCCCATGTCACCTCTGAAATGGCACTAGCATGTGTCGGCTTTTGAAGATCCTTCTTGGCTGCCTTGTATATAGCTTGTAACTATGGCTCTTCATTGTTTCATTCATTACCTATGAGCACCATGATTAATATATAAAATGAAATTGCTCTCTGTTTTGTGAATTAGAAAGATCGAGTTGGGTCTGCATTGTGAGCACTTCACCGTGTGTTCGAGACTGCTTCCCATATGGGTTGATACTTGAGCGGTGTCGTGTATGACCAAAACCGGTGTGTCAAGTCCTTTGACTTCGCCCATTTGGTAAGCAGTGGCATCACCTTGCTTACAACCACTCGCATACAACTTAAATGTGCCTAAAACTGAAAATTGGCTGCAAAACTCTGAAATTTGGAAAGTTCATTCAGTTGGGTCATTGGCTTGTTGTATGGACTTTGCTAGTGATAGTTTTACTTGCTATACAAGAGATTGCTTTGAGATAGATCCTATCTTGTTTGCCATGTTTAGTTGTCTCTAGGAGGTGATACCCATTCCTTGCTCACACATGTAATGCTCTCTAAAATAGCTTCTAAAGTGATCTTAAGCTCAACTTGAGTCTTTGTTGGGCACGTAGAGCTTTTCCTATTCTCACAAGATCACATCACTTAGAGCATCTATTCATTGTATTAGCTCTAAGTATGAAGCTTTTGCACTCATTTTGCATTTCATGGCATTTGTAGCCGGATCTTGAGTTGTTGATGTTTGATGAGCTACATGTGTCAACAAGGGGGAGAGATGTGCATTTCATTCCATTTTCAGCCATCCACTTCCAAGGGGGAGAAAGAGTGCATCTCATTGGTTTGTTGAGTGTGCTTCTTTGGTCAAGGGGGAGTTTTGTGTGCTTCTTTTTTCCCTAAGGAGCTCATTTGGTATCTTGAGTGTGCTTTTGCCCAGGGGGAGCTTTTGCTAGATGTGTTGAGCCTTTGCCTCTTCTGGAGGGGCTAGCTTGCTTTGTTGGCTCCGACAGGTTTCGAGTGCTTCTTGAGCGTTTAAGTGTTTTAATTGGTATCTTTGGAGTTCCCTTGGTGTTTCAATTGGCATTCTGAGCTTTGAGAACTGTGTTTGGTATTTTGGACTTGCTAGCGGAGTTGAGCCTATTTTTGTGTCTCTTCTTGAGGGCTAGCTTTGTTTTGCTTGGTTGCGTCGAGCCGTTGCCCATGTCTTTGGAAACCAAGTTTTGGACTCGTTTTGCTTCTCTCAAGTGACCCCGTTTTGGCTTTCTTAGCCTTTTTGTCATTTGAAGGGCTTTACCTTGTGGCTCAAATCTGAAATGCACTTATGTTGACAATGCACTCATCGAGGGGGAGATTGCGAACACATGGTAGATAAGTACCCATGTATGTTCAACTTTATGATGAGTGATCGTCCAACACGTGCGTGTTTCAGTTTGAGTGGCCTACCCTAACCCCTTGCGAAAGCAAGTCTGTGCATGTCTATCGGCTTGTGTTGTGCAGCTGCTAAACCTAGTGACAGTGGTCAATGGCATGGAGAAGGTCTAGTAGAGGCTTGCCGTGCCGATGGAATCAGAGCGGTGAAGGGCGGAAGCGGGGCTCGGACTGAGGGACCATGGGCGCCGGCGGACTAGCTGTAGTGGCTAGTACTTGGCACCGACGAGTGCAAGAAGACATGGAGGTAGACCGAGACGGCCGAGTCAAGACGGTGGACGCGCGAGTCGAGCGGAGGCTTAGGGAACTCGGAGTCTGACCGGGCAAGGACAAGGTAGCTCGAGTCGAGCGGTTTGGTGGTTTGGGCCTCAAAACCATCCGAGGATGGTTTCCGAGTTTGGGCCTCAAAACTCGGGGTTCGGTAGTTGAGCCCAAAGCTACCGGTGGCAGGTTTCGCGGGTTTGGGCCTCAAAACCCGGGCGAAGTTTCCGAGGAAGCGGGGATGGCACGTGGCGGAATCCTGGAGGTTGCGTCGAGGCGATGGCAACTCCCGGCAGGAAGCGGCCGTCCATTCAAACGAGTGGCTGAGAGTTATCGACTTGGATTACAATGTCTTAGGGCTAGGTAATTCGGTCATGTATCTAGGGGGGTCGTTGGGAAATAGCCAAAGCCTCGTTAAATAGAGGATGAAGGGGTATCCTCAACCTATCTCTTGAACCCTAATCTTTTTCCCCAACTCTCTCTCTCTCTACCCTCTCTCTAGTTCATGAGATCCCTAGGTTGTTTCCACCAACCTTTGTAAGAACTTGAGATTGTTGCGAGGAATCGGAGGCCATAACCTCCGTTAGCCATGGTGGCTTCGATTTCGTTATTGTGTCCGTGTTTTGCTTGTGTTCTTCGCGTTTTGCTTTTGCTCTCTATTTTTCCCGAGATGATTTCTCTTTGTAGGGAGTAGCTTTGCGAAATCCATTTGAACCAAGTTGTTCGTATTCGTGAGGAGCTTCTTTGCACCGAAGGAATTCTCCTCAAACCTCACAAGTGCGTAGATCGGGCGTTTTCTTTGTGGCGTTCTTCGTTTTTCTCTCTTCTCCCCCAAATCCGAGTGTTCTCGTTTATCCTCTCCAAATTGAGCAATTATTTCTTTGGGATAGCTCCCCAAATGCACTAGGATCTTGCCTACAAAGTTTGGTTGCAGTTGGTGATCATTTGGTTGAGTTTTGGGAAGATTTGGTGGAGAGAAGTTGCTTTTCGCAAGGAACAGTTTTCTGTCTGTGAGCGTCGGACCACTTTACCCTAAGCTCCGGACCATAACGAGTGGTCCGGTGGTCTTGACCTTTCTCGTGTCAAGCAGCAAGGTGCATCGTACCACCCTCCGGACCTTTCGATTTTTGAGCTCCAGACGTTTGACGAGTGGTTCGGTGGCTCTGCTGAGAAAACCTACTACGCGTCGGACCACTCGCCTTAGTCCGACGGGGTAGTCCGACGATTGAGTCCGGAGGTCGGCTGCTTATTGGATTGTTTGGCGAAGAGGCAGGAGTGAGCACCAGACCACCTTCCTTGGTCCGAAGGTGGCGTCAGACTAGTCCAGAGCCTCTGGTCCGGAGCTAGGGTGCTCCCTGCATTGGTTTGTCTCAGCGGGTGTAGGCGTCGGACCTGAGCTCCGGACTACTCGCTATAGTCCGGTGGCTCTGTCCCAACTGGTCCGGAGCCTCTATTTGGTTGTTGTTTTCGCCTATTTTTCTTAGGTTCCTGCATCTTTTCCATAGGGGTTGAGAACTTGGTTTTTGGGGTTTCCGGTGACTTTTTCTCCACTGTCGGTGAGCTTTCTTTTCTCCGATTTTGTCTGAATCCCCACTCACAACACCTAGCAACTGGGTTTGGTTTTTGGGAGGAGTGGCCCAAATATTTCGAGAGAAATTTGAGGCTCCCATTCAACCCCCTCTGGTCGCCGTTCTCAGTCCTTCATGGACAAATTTTGTTCCCTTCTCGGACTGTCCACGGGGTGATCCCGGACTGTCTGCCGTTCACCGAGAAAACCTGTAGCAGAACTGATCAGAAACAGTGTTGTTCGGCAAAACTCAATGGTGGACTGTCCACGAGTTGCGGCGGACTGTCCGCGAGCAACTTAAGAGGACCGAGTGCCTCTGCCCGAGCCCGAGCGGCGGACTGTCCGCGGGTCAGGCCCGAACTGTCCGCAAGAATCTGGACAGAGGCGATTTGGGGGCGATTTTGAATCCCCTCCCCCAAATCCTTCCACAAATCCTCACTAAATCTTCACCAACAGCAACCAAATTTTGGGCATGATCCGAAAGCTATGGAGGAGCTATCCCTAGAGAATCATCGATCAATTTGGATCGAAACAATGGGTGTAAAAGGATTTCGGGAAAAACTCCAAAAACGAAGAACACGAAATAGAAATTGCCCGATCTATGTGCTCAAGATGTTTGGGATCAAGCCCTTTGGTGCAAATCTTCTACTCGTGATCCCGCACAACTTGGTTCAAACGGAATCGCAAAACTCGCTCTCAATCAAGAGAAATCATCACATGAACAAAGAGGATTAAGAGGAGCAAAAACGCGATTAGCGAAGCACACAAGAAAAGGAGACACCATCACGAAATCAATGCCGCCATGGCTTACGGAGGGTAAGGCCTCTGATTCCCACTTAAAATCAAAGTGCAAATCCTTACACTAGGGATCTCATGAACTAGAGAGATAAACTAGAGAGAGAGGTGGTGCAAATGACTAGGGTTCAAGAGGTGGAATGAGGGATACCCCTTCATCCTCTATTTAACGGGCTTTGGCTATTTCCCAAAGACCCCCTTAGATACATGACCGCATTACCTAGCCCTAAGACATTGTAATCCAAGTCGATAACTCTCAGGCACTCGTTTGAATGGACGGCCCCGCTTCCTGCTGGGAGTTGCCGTCGCCTCGACGCAATCTCCAGGATTCCGCCACGTGCCATCCCCGCTTCCTCGGAAGCTTCGCCTAGGTTTTGAGGCCCAAACCCAGGAAACCCGCTACTGGTAGCTTTGGGCTCAACTACCGAACCCTGAGTTTTGAGGCCCAAACTCGGAAACCGTCCACCAGTGGTTTTGCGGCCCAAACCACCAAACCGCTCGACTCGAGTCATCTTGTCCTCGCCCAGTGTTGACACCATTTTTCAACACGTGTCAAATGGACTGAGGCTTGACTGGTCAGTGGCCGTTCCCCATCGGCATCGGGAAAGTTTTGAGCCGATATTGCCGATGGGATAGTGCTGTGGGAAGACCAAGTGCGTTGCCGATGGAGGCTGGATGATCTTTGCCGACAAAGGTTAATTGGTGAAGTCTTGTTGGAGCTGATTGCCAATGAAGAGGCATTGCCGATTGCCGATGAAGAGTCATTGCTGATTGCCGATGGGGGATGATTGGTGAGTTAGCAGCACAAGGTCGCTAATCGGAAATGTTGCCGATTGCCGATCAGGAAAGTGTTGCCGATGTCGATGGGCGTAACTTAGCGCTTGGTGGCAGCAAAAGGTTACCGGTGGTCAAAAGAAGGAAGGCGCGGATTAAAGGGATCTACCGATGGAAAGTTTCATCGAGGAGGAGAATAAGGGAACTGGTGTTTTGTACCAGTATTATTATAGTAGTTTGAGTCTGACTCTTGCATGAGTCGTTTATTTTCCTTTAAAATAGGTGTGTTTGTTTAGGAAATAAATATTGTTATCCGGCTCCTACGCGAGTCAGTTTCCTTTAAAGTAGGAGATTGTTTTAGGAAGGATATGTGTCGTGTCTTTGTACAACTCTCCATGCGGGAGTATAAATATGTGCCCGAGGGCTATGGAATATATACAATCCAATTCAAAACAAACCAATTTTATCTTATTCTACTTTTTATCGCAATTTACCCTTTTACTGCATTAGTTGTAGTTTCCAACGAGTTCTTCAAGCTTTCGACGGGCTGCATCACCCTGATCTCCGTCAAATCCTTGCTAGTTCCGCATGGGAGTACCTCTGAGCTTTGGCAATCCGGGCGCATCGCTGTTTGCCTCGTTCAGCTCTGCTCTAGTTATCCTTGATCAATCTGAGCCTTGACGTCCGGGCGCATCACTGTCGTCTCGTTCAGTTTGTTCTAGTTATCATCCTTGTCGATTGATTGGTCAAATCGACTGGCACGCCTCCGGAATACCGAGCTTTGGGTAATAGCCCGAGGTGTTCACAGATCTGACGCTTTTTGTGTCAACAGCTCTTTTGGCACGCCCAGTGGGACAAGATTATACAGATCTACACATTCGGCATGAGTGATCACGTCGATGTCAACTAGAGGAATGTCATTGAAGTGTCTGAGGCCGATCTGAAAGATGATCAGAAGCAGGCCATGGAGCGGGCTATGGAGGAATACAAGCAGCTGTATCTCAAATCCTTCAGCCTCAGCAGGAGTGGTGAAGCAATTCAGAAGCAAGATCCGCCGTTGCCACGGCAGGTCACGTACGACGCCAACCCTGGTAAGCTACAAGAGATGGTTAATGCTGCTGTAAGTCAAGCTTTGATTAACCACTCCAGCGTGCTGTCCAATACTGTCTACAATGCCGTCGCGCAAACATTCAAAGAAGGGCATGCACCGCGATATGTCGGTCCAGCGTACCATCAACCCGGATTGGCATCTACGAGCCCATCGGCAGCCCCAATAGCGTCTTCCACCCCTGTGGAACCGTCTGCCGATGTGGCTACATCACCAAGGCTGAATGCTGGCGACATCACCAAGCTCAACCCAGATCCAGCCGCGTCGGCGACTTCGGGACCAGCCCCTGCCAACTGGTGGGGATACGGTATGCCTCCGAATCTATATGCTGGTTCTAATCTGGTGCAGGGAGATAGTTCAGCCTGGAGGAACTCTACGGCATCGGCAATGCAGTCACAGCCGATGGCCCATATGATGCACAACTCTGCGCCTGCTCCAACCATACAAGTGTCATCAGATGATCTCCAAGTAATCCCCAAGATACCTCTGATGCCACCATCGGCAAGCTTTGTGCCGATGCAACACATTATAACCACCGGTAGTCAGTCTCTGGTGGCAAATTCTCAAGCTGGAATGCCGATTCCCCAAAGTAATCTGGTGATTGACTGCTCCAGAATACAAGAACCGCATGCTCCGATCAGCTATCAGCCATCGGTAAGTCATATGCCGATGCTTTATAATCCTGGATGGGTCAACCAGCCGCCGGCCCAGCAGCCTGGCGTGTCAATGTATCATTATGGAGGCCCAACTTACACTCAGAGCGGACCATCGGTACATCAACCGATGAATGTGACAGCTCAGCCAAATCCGCCAAGTGTGCAGAACTATCCATCGGTAAGTCAACCGATGCATAGTGTTCAGATGACTGGTGCTGCGCCTGCAACTACTACGCATCTTCAAGAGGCGTGTCAGCCGACTCCACCAGTCGACAACCAGCCAATGAGTCGGCAGGAGCAGGATGCATACTGGGTCGGTAAGATTGCCGAAGTCATGAAAGGGCAATTCGGCATCAAACCCAAGGTCAACACGTATTCTTATTGGACTCCATATCCTCCTGCATATGATTTGATTCCTCTTCCAAATCGGTACAAGGTGCTCGATTTCACTAAGTTCTCCGGCCAAGATGACACGTCAACAATGGAGCACATCAACCGCTTCATTATCCAGTGCGGAGAAGCTGCCAGCAGGGAGGAATTGAGGGTGAGATTGTTCTCTTCATCGTTGTCTGGATCGGCATTCACATGGTTCATATCGTTGCCTCCAAATTCTATCATTACATGGGCCGACCTGGAGAGGCAATTTCACAAGTACTTCTTCGCTAGCATACATGAGAAGAAGCTTACCGATTTGGTCAAGATGAGGCAACGCAACGACGAATCGGTGGAAAGCTTTTTGCAAAGGCTACGGGACGTGAAGAACAAGTGCTACAGTCTGGTGCTTGATGATCGGCAACTGGCAGATTTGGCCTTCCAAGGATTGCTGCCGCACATCAAAGATAAGTATGCGTCCCAAGAGTTTGACAGTCTAAGTCATCTAGTGCAGAGAATTGCCGATCAAGATATCAAAGCCTTTGAAACCAGGAAGATTTGGAACAAGAAGGTGACCTTCATCGGGAAAGAAGAAGACTCTGGATCGGATGAAGAGCTGAATGTCGATGCGGCCGAATGGGTGAAGGATAAGAAGCCTGTGTCTTGTCTGTTCGGCCAAAAAGAGACTGAGAGGTTCACCTTCGACATCACCAAGGCCGATAGGATGTTTGACTTGTTGCTGCAAGAGGGGCGAATCAAGTTGGCGCCTAATCAAGTAATTCCATCGGCCGAAGAGCTCAAGAAGATTAGGTACTGCAAGTGGCATAATGCGACCTCACACAGTACCAATGACTGCAAAGTATTCAGGCAGCAGTTGCAGTCAGAGATTGAATCTGGGCGTATCAAGTTTGAAAACTCTAAAGTCCAGAAACCGATGAAGATAGATCAGCACCCGTTCCCCAACAATATGGTGGAGATCAGCGAAAAAACTAGAGTGCTGAGCACAACACAAGGAGGTTTGCCGATGATAGAAAGGGTAAGAAGGTTGTCGATGAAGGTAACAGTGCCGACAGGGATCCTGGGATTGTGATCACGCACAAACAGCCGAGGCGAAATCATCGGCAATCACGTGAAGAACGGTATCGGCAAGAAGAAGAGGAGCATCGGGAATGGCTTTGACACAAGAACCACTGGAGGTGTCCCTTCTTCGTTCATTGCTGGGAGGAAGGCATCAAGTTGCCCACTGCCGATAACTGTCCAGAATGCAATGGGTACTACATAGCCGATCGGTCAGGAAAGAGACCTTGTTTTGATGATCAGGCACCCAGGTACGCCAGGCCGCTTAGAGAGAACAGATCGGCACATGACCGACTGGGGGGCAAGCTCAGTGCCCATGATCGGCTTGGCAGGCGTGTTGATCAGGGGGAGTTGGAGGAGATGGTCAATGCTAGAGTGCCCGACGAAGAGATATTCTCCAGAGATCCCAACATCGGAAGAAGTGCCGATGTAAGCGGTGGGAAGCAGCACCAACCTGTCTGGAAGACCAAGCTTCCTCCATGGTGCCCTAAGGGTTTGACTAAAACCCAGAAGAGGAGGATTCAGCGCCAGCGCCGCGATGACCTGTATGACGGTGCAGAACCCTCAGGAGAGAAGCAATGGAGGCCGAAGCGCAAGGACAGGGATTCATTGGCAGATATAAACATGGTTGTCATGTTGCCGATGGAGTTCATGGCGCCCGTTAGCGATGATGAAGAGGCTGCCGATATGGCACAATTGGTGCTGGATCCGATGGCGGCTATCTTTGAAAAGCCTGCCGAAGATGAGAGGCAGCACTTAAGGGCTCTGTTTGTTAAGGGCAAAGTGGACGGTCAGCCGATGACCAAGATGCTGGTGGATGGTGGCGCGTCGATCAATATAATGCCCTATGTCGTGTTCAGAAAGCTTGGCAAAGGTGACCAGGACTTAGTCGAGACTGCTATGAAGCTCAAGGACTTCGAAGGCAATGTGTCAACCGCCATGGGAGCCGTATGTGTTGACTTAACCATCGGCAGTAAGACCTTACCGACAACGTTCTTTGTGATCAGCGGCAAAGGTACTTACAACTTGCTCCTCGGAAGGGATTGGATCCACGCCAATTGTTGTATCCCTTCTACTATGCATCAGAGCCTGGTACAGTGGATCGGGGATAGAATCGAGGTCGTCCGCGGTGAGGCCCCATCTACTGTTGCATCCGCAGAGTTGGAAACTTATGAACAGACCAGGTGTATATCTGGCGAAGCCTGGGATAAAGAGTTCCTCAAAATCGCCGATTACCGCATCAAGCCGATCCAAGACATCGGTCCTGAGGGGGAGTCTTAATGGATCAGTTCGCCGATGACGGAAAATTGGGACAAGGCTTTACGTCTGCCGATGACTTGCTCGAGATCGACATCGGCGATGGTAGTAAACCTAGGCCTACTTTTATTAGTGCTAAGTTAGATTCCCAATGTAAGCAACAGTTAACCGATTTATTGAAAGAGAATAAAGATTTTTTTGTTTGGGATTATACAGAGATGCCTGGTTTAGACTGATCGATAGTTGAACATCGGTTACCCATCAAATCCGGTTTCCAACCACATCGGCAGCCAGCGCGCCGATGCAACCCTACTATTTTACCCGACATCAAGGCTGAGATTACAAAGTTGATCGAAGCTGGATTTATTCGGCAATGTCGATATGCCGATTGGATCTCTAATGTGGTTCCTGTGTATAAAAAGAATGGAAAACTTCATGTTTGCATTGATTTCAGGAATCTGAACAAGGCTACGCCGATGGATGGCTACCCGATGCCCGTTGCCGATCTGCTGATCGACGCTGCTGCTGGACATCAGATTATTAGCTTCATGGATGGTAATGTTGGGTACAATCAAATATTCATTGCTGAAGAAGACATATCCAAGACTGCTTTCCAATGTCCAGGTCACGTTGGCTTATTTGAGTGGGTGGTCATGACTTTTGGCTTGAAGAATGCCGGTGCTACTTATCAGAGGGCAATGAATTTTATCTTTCATAAGTATATCGGCACAATAGTTGAAATCTACATTGATGACGTGGTGGTTAAGTCTAGAGACTTCAAGAAGCATCTTGCCGATTTGCGGAAGATATTGGAGTGTACCAGGGAGCATGGGTTAAAGATGAATCCTAACAAGTGTGCATTTGGCGTATCGGCAGGGCAGTTTCTGGGTTTCATGGTGCATCAGAGAGGCATTGAAATCGGTAGAAAGTCTATTGATGCAATTAACAAGGTGGTTGCTCCTACCAACAAGACTGAGTTGTAGTCCTTGATCGACAAGATTAATTTCATCAGAAGGTTTATATCTAATCTATCTGGTAAGATCAAATTCTTTAGCCCTCTGTTAAAATTGAAAGCCGATCAAGAGTTTACATGGAGAGAAGAGCAGCAGTCAGCCTTGGAAGAAATTAAGAGATACTTGGTAAATCCTCCAGTCTTAGTTCCACCTCAACACGGGAAGCCCTTCAGGTTATATTTGTCTGCCAATGACGGTGTTATCGGATCAGCCTTAATTCAAGAGTTTGAAGGGAAGGAACGTGTAATATATTACCTGAGCAGAAGATTGGTGGATGCTGAAACCAGGTATTCGGCCATAGAAAGGTTGTGCTTATGCTTATATTTCTCTTGCATTAAATTAAGGCATTATTTACTGTCGGCCGAATGCACTGTTGTCTGCAAAGATGATGTGGTCAAGTATATGCTCTCAATGCCGATTTTGAGTGGACGAATTGGTAAGTGGATTTTGGCACTGTCAGAGTTTGACCTAAGGTATGAATCGGCCAAGGCTGTTAAGGGTCAGGTAATGGCCGATTTTGTTACTCAGCACTTCAATATGGTGAGCTTTATTGAGATTGCTCCTTGGGCTTTATTCTTTGATGGGTCTACATGCAAGGATGGAGCAGGTATCGGTATTCTCTTGATTTCACCCCAAGGACAGAGGTACGAGATTTCGTTGCCGATTGTTGCTACTTCAACAAACAATCAGGCTGGATACCAGGCTTTACTTAAGGGGTTGGAGTTACTCAGAGAAGTGCGTGCTGATGCTGTTGAAATCTTCGGTGATTCTATGTTGGTGATTAACCAATTGATCGGGACGTATGAGTGCCGAAGTGAAGTTTTGATTGCTGTTCATGAGCGGTGTTTGCAGTTGTTAAAGGAGTTCAAAGAATACCGCCTTGAGCACATTCCAAGGTTGCATAATGAAGAGGCCAATCGGTTAGCACAGAATGCCTCAGGATATCAACCGATTCAGAAAGTCACGACATCGGTAACAGTTGCCGATGACTGGAAAAAGGAGATTGCTGATTACTTGAGAGATCCATCCAGGAAAGTTGAAAGGCGTCTAAGGTTCCAAGCTACTAAGTATGTGCTCCTCGATAATGAGTTGTATTATCGGACGATTGATGGAGTCTTGCTTAGATGTCTCGGCAAAGAGGAATCGAAAGAGTTGATGGGTGAAATCCATGAAGGTGTATGTGGGGCGCATCAATCGGCATTCAAGATGAAGTGGATGATTAGGCGGAATGGGTATTATTGGCCGACAATCCTTGAAGATTGCTTCAATTATTTCAAAGGGTGCCAGGACTGTCAGAAGTTTGGTAATGTGCAAAGGGCACCTGCATCGGCAATGAATCCTATAATCAAGCCTTGGCCGTTCAGAGATGGGCTATTGATCTCATCGGCCAAATTTATCCGCCGTCGAGCAAGGGGCACAAGTTCATACTTGCTGCTACCAATTACTTCACCAAATGGGTTGAGGCAATGATGACGACCCGTAGGGTTCGAAGTTCGATCTTTCGATGAGAGTTGGTGGATAACTCGATTGGTGGAGGGAGATGACGTTCACGGCTCGACTACAACCGTCCAAGGACGCTGCGCCTTAGCAACCGATACACCACCTCCGATGGCTGCCGTGATCTTGCGGCGCGACAACCAGCCACTAGGGCTCCCGTCCTGCAAGCAATCGAAGAACCAGCAAGAACAAGATGAACAAGCACTCAATTGCAAGATGAATATGAAGGTTTCAATCTGAGAACACAATATGGTGAGGTTCTGATGACAATCAGACGGACGGTTGATCCAACACGCGCGCTGAAAGGCGGTAGCAATAGCTAACTCGACGAAACAAAACCTAAACTGTTTGTGGCAGCTCTAAAGACTTATAAGGAGTTGGGAGGACGACCACAAGGGTGTTGGGGTCGTTCTCCAACCCTAGGACGCGTCCCTAATGGACCCAACTTGATACATGGGCCACAGGCCCAAAATAAGGTGACGCAGCACCGGTGGACAGAAAAGGTCTCGGTACAAAAACGATGACCCTGGACGCATCTGATAAGGTATAGCCATGCTTCTGGATCCGTTGGAAAGTAGACTTGATAAGCTTTCCAAAGAGTGTGAGAATGTCCCAATCGGAGTCCGTATGAAGTCGTGGCATCCATCACAAGTTGGTGCTGTCCTGCAGTCCAAATCCAGCTAGCGCCCATCCCGTGTCCCGCTGATCCTCTCCATTGTTCCTGAGCAAAACAAGAGTGCACGTGTCTCCATTGTCTAAATATAATGGACAAGAGTTTGAGAATAAACTTACTTGATGATTTAGTTCACGGGCACGAGCACGAGTAATAGGACCAAGTGGTGCTGGAGATGGTGTTGGTGTGGTGTTGATGTCCTCATCAGGCAATCCCCTTGAAGAAGGTGACATCGGCAAACATGGTGGATTTCGTTAAGGAGCACATCGTTTACCGATTCGGCATTCCTCAGACTATCACTACCGATCAAGGGACCATGTTCACATCGGGAGAGTTTGATGACTTTGCTGCTAGCATGGGTTTCAAGGTGTTAAATTCTTCTCCTTATTATGCTCAAGCTAATGGTCAAGCTGAAGCGACTAATAAAGGAGTCATTAAGCTTATAAAGCGCAAGATTGAGGAAAACCCTAGAAGGTGGCACGTGGTATTAAACGAAGCTTTGTGATCATATCGGATGGCTTGTCATGGTGCAACTAGGGTCTCGCCGTATCAGTTGGTTTATGGGCACGATGCTGTCCTACCTTGGGAAATCAAAACTGGTTCTAGGCGATTATCTTTTTAGGATCAATTGACGACCGATGATTATATTACTCTGATGAAAGATGAGTTAGAAGATTTGGCAGGTCATCGGTTGAGGGCATTGATTAGCACTGAAGAGAATAAGAAGAGGGTTGCCCGATGGTATGACAAGAAAGTAAAAGTGAAGGAATTTGCCGATGGCGATTTGGTTTGGAAGTTGATTTTACCGATTGGGACTAAGAGCTCTAAATTTGGAAAGTGGTCCCCTAATTGCGAGGGTCCTTATCGGGTAAAACAGTCTGCTCCTGGTAATGCTTACATTTTGGAAACTCTCGAAGGAGTTACGTTTTCTAGAGCGATCAATGGCAAATACTTAAAGAGATATTACCCTAGCATATGGGTAGATGCGTAGTGCTCCGTTGAATGCCGATGCACGAAAGTTATATAAACATCGGTAAAAAAACAAACTGGTATCATATTACAAGTCAAAATCAAGTATCAGGTTACAATTCTTGCCGATACAACAGACATTACAGTAAGGAGTGGATAGCTGATATCGCACGCAGGCGAATTTGCTCTATTTCGTCCATCTCCTTGGCGTCGGCATCGGCATCGGCAGAGCCCTCGACTGGCTTGATTTTCTTCTTCCATAGTATGTCCTGTCGTGCATTCTGGTCTCTTTCTTGCCGCAGGACCTTGATGGAGTCAGATAGTTGGGTTCTCTGTTGGTTGGCTGCAGTCAGATCCCCCTCAACCTTCTATAACTCTGCAAGTAGCTCCTCCTTCTTTGTCGACAGTCGAAAGATTTCTTGATCAAGGTTGCCGATGGAGACTTCTACTTGACCGATGCCTTTGTGCTTCTCATCGGCAATGTGTTTGAATTTGAGCTTCTCTTCCTCGCTCTTGGCTTCAGCGGCCCTATCGGCAATGCGACGGGTAAGCTTCTGGTACTGGATCTGCTTAATATCGAGGAAGGTTGCCTGGAGAAGGACTTCTGCTACGTCGGCGGAAAGATGGCTTTGGATGTCCTTGAATGCAATCCTTGCTGCCAATGAATCCTGGATGAGTTGAGACGTGTCTTGTAGCAGCAAGGAAAGCAACTCTTCCAGCTTAGATTTGACCTCTGCCGACAAGGTTGGGACGGAGCTCTCCTCTTCATCGTCATCGGGGACGTCGACTGCAAAGGAAAATAGGTTGTCTGCCTGAATGCGGCCTTGATGTTCATCCTCATCCTGAGGGTTCAAGATATAGGAGAAGAGGTTGTCCGGAGAATCTTGAGCCTGAAAACAGAGGTTAGAGTTTGCCGATAGGAAGATTGTACTGTAAGCTTTAGGATGATTAACTTATCGTCTTGAAGCGGATCTCCTGCCTAGGACTTGGTATGCTGGATGTCCCAGCTTCATCATGGACGTCGGCCGCAGATGACAATGATTGGGCCGGAGAAGCAGTCGGTGCCATCGTGCTGGTGGTGTTATTATCGGCACCGCTTCCGACGTGGCGGCTGGTTCACATGGTGGCGATGCTGCCCTCGTCGGCTGATGGTGCCGAGGCTGATGCTACCTCCGTTGCTACGGCGGGTGTTGTTTCTTCATTGAGCCCAGCCGGTACCGATGCCGATGCCGCTTCGGTTGTCGTAGCAGCTGCTATCTCCTAGCCGGGGACATCATCCATCGGTTGATCAGGCACAGAAGCCGATGGAGGTTCTGCCGATGACCCGTCGGCAGTTAGTGCGATTGGGACCGGAGGCAGTCCTGCTGGCGGCGCATCGGCAGCTGATGGCGCAGTTGGAGCCGATGATGGAGGAGAAGCCAGCCTCAAGCGCCTCTTTTTCGTCGGCGCAGCAGCAGGGGAGCCGACCCGCTTTGACGAAGACCGGGGGGCATCAGCAGCCGGGCTGGAAGGTGTTTGCCTGCTGGAAGCAGATGCCGATGACCATAGTGCCTGAAAATACAAAGCAAGTTATACAAGATAAATGTTGCCGATAAAACAGTATGTAATCGGTACGGGTAAAAGCGAGTTTACTGCATAAACCCGTGTCAGGGCAACAGCAGCGGCCAATGTAGCCTGGGCTTTTGTGGGTGTCGGCATAGGTACCTGTTGAGGCGTGAAGGCGGCCAGCGTCAGAGCTTTGTTGCCGATGATCGATATGGGGCCCATTATCCGAAGATTAAAGGGCCTACCATTGTTACTCGTTGTGGGGACTGGATCATCGGCCTGTCAGGCGCAAAGGGGTTAGGTGCTGATACCGATGACAAAAATAATGTAATAAAAATACATCAGATAGCAGACTTACTGCGTCATCGGGGATGATGTAATCGGCGTCGATCAAGTGCCGATAATAGTGCGAAGACTTGGCAAGTAGCTGGCACTTCCACTCTTGCAACCAAGACTTGAACTCGTTGGTGATGAAGGAGGTTGGCGACCAGGAAGACAAGTCAAGGTCTGACAGATCGGCATCGGCAGGAAGGCTGATGACTTTATTCCAGTCCAGATTACTGGAGATTGTCTGTTTGGGTCTTACTACCTTGGAGAAGCAGAGCTTGATCGGCAGTTGGCCAAATGCCAGTTGTCTCGTTGCTGCCGATGGGTAGTAAACTCGTAGGATGGTGGGGCATTCTTCCCAGATCCAAAGATATTTACTAGAATAGCTCGGGGAGTAATGTTGGCCCTCATGATTGCTTGGTTCTCGGGCAGGCTCACATCGGTCAAATTGAACAGCAGCGGGAACTGGTTGTGTTCATCAATATATGGCCACCAGGTCCGTTCCGAGGAGGGAAGTCCATTGTAAAACTTCTGGAAATAATAGCCGAAGTGCTCTACAGCGGCATCGGTACCTGGCAGCACTAGGATAGCCTCTCCAAAGTTAAGCGGAGGGCGAGTTGCCGATTCGTCATCCCCGTATCGGTAATCTTCCGATATATCCCTTGGGAAGTGTTGGGAAAACAAGTCAAACTGGAGGGCCTTGTGCATGTGTGCATTCAACCACAGATTGACAAACCACCAGGGGCCTCCGAGATTGCCAATGGGTTCTCCTAGCATGAGCTTCTGGGACACTTGATGCAGCAATCGGTATACTGATCCAAGAAGATACCTGCCTAAGGGGAGCCTCGTTCCATCGGCAAGTAGTTCAGCCGCTGGGAGGTGCATGGTGGTCGGACCGATGGTTTTGCCGCAGAAGATGAACTTTTCCAACCACATGTTTAAGAAGATGGCGTGCTCCCGTTGGGTTACCGATCTGGTTTTCTGGTTCTCTTTGATGTAGCCCGTCCAACCGCCGATATTCCGAGTGTTCACCTTGTACTCTGATTTTCTGTTGAAAAGGCTAAGCGTATCGGCAGAGGTGATGTCCAAGCCGGTCAGCATGTAGACATCGGCAAGAGTTGGGGTAGCTGGTCCATGCCTGAAGAGGAAAGCGTTCATGCTATCGGACCAGAAGTATGAGGCTGCCATCATTAAGTTTCCGTTCTTCTCCATGTCGGCAATTGAAAGCCTAACACACTGATCCAGGTTACGTTCTTGCCAGTACACTTGCTGCGATCTGACTACTCTCAGGTACCAATTCTTCCATCCCTTAGTAGGCTTGGGGCATGAGCGGAATGTGTCCTTCCACAGTCCTAGATCAAAACGCTCAGATCTGAACGGTACCCGGTTGGTTTCTGCATTGATGATGAAGGTGGGGTCTGGATTGCCCATTGGGCCTAGGCAGCTGAGGTTGGAACCGGCGAGTGGAATCACTACCTTATTGTACAATTCCTAGGGTTCGAGGAAAAAGGATGAATCAGAAAAAGAATGAAGATAAATCTAGATTTTTGCGAGGAAGAAGAAACCGTACAGGAGGTTTGATTAAGCGGGGAATAAGCCTTACCTTTGGAATGTCGATTTGGATCGCCATTGAGTCAGAGGGATGCTTGCAGTTCGTCCTTGGATTATGGAGTACTGTTGCTCGAGCTTGTGTTCTTCAGAGCGACTAGAGGTTGAAGACGAAGGCAGGAGGGTAAAAGTAAAAATGGACTTGGGTAAAAAGGCGGTGTGGATCCCGATAACTTTTATAAGCCTGCTCAGGGGCATTTTGGGGTTCTGTTTCACACTGTGCAGGAATGTGGAGAGGCCCGCGGTAGATACGCGCGGTGATCGAGGTGGTTTGCAACTATTTGTGCTATAATCAAGGGATTTTATTATTAAATTGCAGTTCCACACGCGGGGATCGAGGAAACCGTACATCTATCTCGGAGGTAACGGCTACCGCAACGGCTACAGTGGAGAGAATTTCGGCACGTAAAGTATTATACGCTCCGAAACTGGGGGGGCATGTGTTGACACCGTTTTTCAACACGTGTCAAATGGACTGAGGCTTGGCTGGTCAGTGGCCGTTCTCCATCGGCATCGGGAAAGTTTTGAGCCGATATTGCCGATGGGAGAGTGCTGTGGGAAGACCAAGTGCGTTGCCAATGGAGGCTGGATGATCTTTGCCGACAAAGGTTAATTGGTGAAGTGTTGCTGGAGCTGATTGCCAATGAAGAGGCATTACCGATTGCCGATGAAGAGTCATTGCTGATTGCCGATGAGGGGTCATTGCCGATTGCCGATGGGGGATGATTGGTGAGTTACCAGCACAAGGTCGCTAATCGGAAATGTTGCCGATTGCCGATCAGGAAAGTGTTGCCGATGTCGATGGGCGTAACTTAGCGCTTGGTGGCAGCAGAAGGTTACCGGTGGTCAAAAGAAGGAAGGCGCAGATTAAAGGGATCTACCGATGGAAAGTTTTCATCGAGAAGGAGAATAAGGAAACTGGTGTTTTTTACCAGTATTATTATAGTAGTTTGAGTCTGACTCTTGCATGAGTCGTTTATTTTCCTTTAAAATAGGTGTGTTTGTTTAGGAAATAAATATTGTTATCCGGCTCCTGCGCGAGTCAGTTTCCTTTAAAGTAGGAGTTTGTTTTAGGAAGGATATGTGTCGTGTCTTTGTACAACACTCCATGCGGGAGTATAAATATGTGCCCGAGGGCTATGAAATATATACAATTCAATTCAAAACAAACCAATTTTATCTTATTCTACTTTTTATCGCAATTTACCCTTTTACTGCATTAGCTGTAGTTTCCAACGAGTTCTTCAAGCTTTCGACAGGTTGCATCACCCTGATCTCCGTCAAATCCTTGCTAGTTCCGCGTGGGAGTACCTCTGAGCTTTGGCAATCCGGGCGCATCGCTGTTTGCCTCGTTCAGCTCTGCTCTAGTTATCCTTGATCAATCTGAGCCTTGACGTCCGGGCGCATCGCTGTCGTCTCGTTCAGTTTGTTCTAGTTATCATCCTTGTCGATTGATTGGTCAAATCGACTGGCACGCCTCCGGAATACCGAGCTTTGGGTAATAGCCCAAGGTGTTCACAGATCTGACGCTTTTTGTGTCAACACCCGGTCGGACTTCGAGTCCCCTGAGCCTCCGCTCGACCTGCTCGTCCGCCGTCTTGACTTGGTCGACTCGGTCTACCTCCATGTATTCTCGCACTCGCCGGTGCCAAGCACTAGCCACCACAGCTAGTCCGCCGACGCCCATGGTCCCTTAGTCCGAGCCCCGCTTCCGCCCTTCACCGTTCTCAGTCCATCGGCACGACAAGCCTCTACTCGACCTTCTCCACGCCATTGACCACTGTCACTAGGCATAGTACCTACACACCACAAGCCGATAGACAGGCACACATTTGCTTTCGCAAAGAGGTTAGTTCAAGCCACTCAAACTAAAACACTCAAGTATTGAGCAATCACTCATCACAAAACTAAACTACATGGGTACTTATCCACCATGTGTTTGCAATCTCCCCCTTGATGAGTGCATTGTCAATACAAGTGCATTTCAGATTTGAGCCACAAGGTAAAGCTCTCCAAATGACCAAAAAGCTAAGAAATCCAAAAACGGGGTCACTTGAGAGAAGCAAAACAAGTCCAAAACTTGGTTCCCAAAGATATGGGCAACGGCTCGACGCAACCAAGCAAAACAAAGCTAGCCCTCAAGAAGAGGCAGAAACGGGCTCAACACCACTAGCAAGTCCAAGATACCAATCACAACTCTCAAATCTCAGAATACCAATTGAAGCACCAAGAGAAGCTCAAAGATACCAATAAAACCAAATATGGCTAAAGAGGCCAATCGAAACCTGTCAGAGCCAACAAGGCAAGCTAGACCCTCCAAAAGATGCAAAGGCTCAACACATCTAGCAAAAGCTCCCCTAGGCAAAAGCACACTCAAGATACCAAGAAAAGTGAGACGAGCCAAGACGCAAAAGAGATACCAATGGAAGGACCAAAGCGAACCAAAGCTTAAAAGGCCACAATTTCCAATTTCTCCCCCTTGACTAATGCAAGTATGAAAATGCACCGTTTTCTCCCCCTTGGTTGAGTATGAGTGAAATGCACATTTCTCCCCCTTGTTGACACATGAAGCTCATCAAAACTCAAGATTTCGGCCACAAATGTCATGAAATGCAAAATGAGTGCTAAAGCTTCATACATAGAACTAAGACAATGAATGGATGCTCTAAGTGATGTGATCCTGTGAGAATAGGAAAAGCTCTATGTGCCCAACAAAGACTCAAGTTGAGCTTAAGATCACTTTAGAAGCTATTTTAGAGAGCATGCCATGTGTGAGCAAGGAATGGGTATCACCTCCTAGAGACAACTAGACATGGCAAACAAGATATGATCTATCTCAAAGCAATCTCATGTATAGCAAGTAAGACTATCCCTAGCAAAGTTCATACAACAAGCCAATGACCCAACTGAAAGAAGTTTTCAAATTTCAGAATTTTGCAGCCAAAATTCAGTTTTAGGCACATTTAAGTTGTATGCGAGTGGTTGTAAGCAAAGTGATGCCACTGCTTACCAACCGAGCGAATTCAAAGGACTTGATACACCGGTTTTGGTCATACACGACACCGCTCAAGTATCAACCCATATGGGAAGCAGTTTCGAACACACGGTGAAGTGATCACAATGCAAACCCAACTCGATCTTTCCAATTCACAAAACAGAGAGCAATTTCATTTTAGATCAATTTTAAGCATGGTGCTCCATGGAAGTGAATGAAGCAATGAAGAGCCATAGTTACAAGCTATATACAAGGCAGCCAAGAAGGATCTTCAAAAGCCTACACATGCTAGTGTCATTTCAGAGGTGACATGGGGAATTAAATTCAGTTTTAAAGCTTTTCTAACTTAGCTCTATTGCATATCATGAGATCAAAGAGAGTCTAAATTAAGAAACACCATAGACACATAAAGCACCTCAAACAGAGCATAAATTCATTATATCGGCTATAGGTATGAAGCTTAAAATGAACTATGTCACAAATGCAAATGAGATGCAAAATGCAATGACACCAATTAAAAACTAAAAAGACACCAAAAGAAAGAAGAAAGACAAATAAGAACCAAAAAGAACTATAATACATAAAGAGCTTCCCTCACCTAAAAAGGGAAGCAAACACCCAACTCGCCCCAAAGGCGCGAAAACACAGCTTGATCCAACGGTTTTGTGAGAATATCCGCAAGTTGGTTGTGGGTCTCGACACACTGGAGGTCAATGTCGCCCTTCTCATAATGATCTCAAAGAAGTGAAAGCGGACATCAATGTGCTTGGTCTTAGAGTGAAGCACGGGATTTTTGGCCACACTAATTGCACTCGTGCTATCGCAAAGCAGAGGCACCTTAGTAAGCACAAGACCAAAATCCTTCAAAGTGGAAATCATCCAAAGCAACTGTGAGCAACAACTAGCCGCGGCAACGTACTCAGCTTCGCACGTTGACTGTGTCACGCTAGACTGTTTGTGAGAAGACCAAGACACAAGAGAAGACCCGAGAAACTGGCAAGTCCCAGAAGTGGACTTCCGATCAAGACGACATCCGGCAAAGTCCGCATCAGAATAACTACAAAGACCAAGAGAGGAAGAGGATGAAAACCAAAGACTAAATTCGGGAGTGTCCTTTGTGTACTTGCCTTGGTGCACGAACGTCCCTTCCCAGGTTTGCTTGATTTGCAACCTGAGAAAGAAGGTCAACTCATGCTCATCTCAAATTCTCTGCTCATAAGATCTGCAAACTTGGCAACAAGAGCATGAGAAGAACCACCAAAGATGATATCATCCACATATATTTGCACAACGAGAGTGTCTTTGCCTTGCTTGAGGAGAAACAACGTCTTATCTACCGATCCCATTTTAAAGCCCTTAGCAAGCAAAAAGGTTTTTAGCCTATCATATCATGCTCTAGGTGCTTGTTTCAAACCATACAAAGCTTTGTGAAGTTTAAAAACATGGTTTAGAAACTTGGGATTTTCGAAATCGGGAGGTTGTCTCACATAACTTCCTCCTCTATGTAGCTGTTTAAGAAAGCACTTTTGACGTCCATTTGAAAAAGTTTAAAACCCTTATAATCCGCAAAAGCTAGAAGGATTCTAATGGCTTCTAAACGAGCTACGTGAGCAATGGTTTCCTCATAGTCTATCCCCTCCTTTTGACAAAAGCCTTGAGCTACCAACCTAGCCTTGTTGCGCACTACCACCCCATCTTCACTTTGTTTATTTTTGAAAACCCATTTGGTACCTATGGGGTGGCAACTAGGTGGTGGAGGAACTAAGACCCAAACGCGGTTTCGCTCAAAGTTTTCTAACTCCTCATGCATGGCATTAACCCAATCCGGATCCATCAAAGCGTGTCCAACATCTCGAGGCTCAAAAGACGCAACAAAAACCAAATGAGCAAAGTGAGAGAGATAGGACCTGGACCGCGTGACTCGATGGTCAATATCGCCGATGATGTTCTCCGGCATGTGTTGTCGCTGTATGTGGCGAGGAGCTTGCCTGTACGAAGTGGCCTCCCCCTCAACAGCAGCTGGGGCTCCCTTAGGTGCAACAGGCACCGACTGAGGAAGCTGCTCGAACGGCCCCCATGTAGAGGAAGTAGTAGAATCGGGACCGTGAGCTGAAGTGGACGTCGCAGGGTCAACTGGGGTAGCCTGTGGAGTAGGCTCGGGATCACCCCAATCAGCGTCGTTCTGCTCCTCCTCCACAAAGATGCTAGTGTTCACCTCATCATCACCTGCAAGCTCAAAAGCGGTGGAAACACAGGACATAGTCTCATCAAAAGTAATCTCACAAGTCTCCATCACTCGGTTAGTCTCAAGGTTAAGTGCACGATAAGCATGAGAGTGAGTAGAATAACCAAGAAAGATACCGTCAGAAGACCGAGACTCAAATTTGTCCAACTTACCGCCCTTCTTGAGGATGAAACACTTGCAGCCAAACACCCGTAGGTGACTTACCTTGGGTGGTCTCCCAAATCGCAGCTCATAAGACGTCTTCTTCTTGAAAGCTCGGAGGAAAATGGGATATGAAACATAGCAAGCAAAATTGAGTGCTTCAGCCCAATACCGCCTAGGAGTCCTATGCTGATCCAGCACCGTCTTGGCCATCTCAACAAGGGTCCGATTCTTGCGCTCAACAACATCATTCTGCTGGGGAGTGTGAGGTGAGGAAAACTCATGGTCGAGTCCCAAGGAAGAGCAAAGAGATGCAAAGTGAGCATTTTTGAATTCTATGCCATTGTCACTGCGGATAGCTCTCATGACATTCTTAGGTAGCTCATTTTGCAATCTCAAAATCAGATATTGAACTAATGGAAAAGCCTCATCCTTACTCTCCAAAAATAACACCCAAGAGTATCTCGAGTAGTCATCAATGACTACAACCACATACCACTTCCCTCCTTCCGACCTGACCCGAGCTAGACCAACTGTGTCCATGTGTAAGAGCTCGCCGGATCGAGTGGTCATGAGCTCAGTCATAGGAGGATGGGAAGCAACAACCATCTTGCCATGCCTGCAAGGATGGAAAACCAAGTCCTTCTCGAACTTTAGCTTTGGCAATCCTTGGATAAGGTCCATTGAGCTAAGCCTTGCAAGGAAGTCAAAACTCAAATGTCCCAATCTCCTATGCCACTTCCAAAGCTCGGAGGAAGAACCGGCAAGAAGACAACGAGAAGTTCTGGAAGAGATAGAAAAATCCACACGAAAAACCTTCCCGAAGGGCAAAATCCAGCAAACAAGATCACCACGAGAGTCCAAAATCCGAGACAAGTTTGGCTTAAAACTCACTTCAAAACCGTCTTCAAGGAGTTGCGAAACCGATAGAAAGTTAAAATGCAAATTCGCAACCAAAGCAACATCCTTGAGAACAAAAGACGATTTGACTCGGATCGACCCTCGGGACACAACCTTACCTTTACTCTTATCCCCGAATGTGATGTACTCGGTGTGGCGCACGGAGTTGAGGCTGGAGAACCACTTGGCACTTCCGGTCATATGGTGTGAGCATCCAGAATCCACAAGCCAAGTCTCCTCCAGTCCTCCTTCCTACATCAACAAAAAGACATAGGGTGAGTAAACGGACCAACACTGGGGTTAGTAAACTGTGAAGGATACCAGTGTTGTCCCACTTGCCCAAAGAATGGGTTAGGAGAAAAATCAAACATCTCCTGCCCCACGGGGGAAAAGCGATCACCACGATAGGGAAAACGTGGTCCGCTCGAGAAGGGTGGAGTAAAGCCACCGCCACGAGGCCCGTAGTCGTATGGGTCATGACCGGTACCCCGCCGGGCACAACCACCACGTGGTCTCGCCTCCTGAGGCCTAGCACCTTGAGGCATTGTACCTCTAGGCCTAGAAGTGTGCCTCTGAACTTACGGTTCACGCACCCCAACTCGTGGGTGGTACATGTCCCGGTTGTTCAACTCAACCTGCCTTCGATCATCTCTCTTCCTCCTAAAACAGAACTCAGCCAAGTGCCCAGCCCTCTCACAATAGTCACAATGGTACCTCACCGCACTCTTGGTAGGCACTCTCTTGTTGGGTTGGATGGCTCTAGCTTTCTTAGGAAGGGGATCACTAGAGATGTCTAGCAGTGTGTCAAGTGAGTTGCGAAGATGGTTCGGTTTTGCAATCCACACTTGCTTTTGTGGAGTGGTTTTGGGTGGCTCTTCAAACACACCATCTCTCACAGGAAACTCAGAGGGGTTGGTAGGCTTAGGTGAAGTGAACTTGGTGAGCTTGGGAATTGTGGTGGATTTCTCACTTTCACTTAACCCACTGCACTCACCGATCTTGCCAAACGAGCTATCATCCTTCCCACCTATAGCAAAGCCTACTCCCGTGCTGCCAGCCCTTTTGCATTGGCTAAGCAACATCCCCAACTGCGGCTCTCTGCAAGACACCCAGCTCAAGATGGACCGAAGGTATGTGTTTTCTTCCTCGGTACGCATCTTGTCGTGTCTGCACGACGTGATCTCAAGCTCCAAAGCCTCAAAGCGATCCGACTCTCTAGTGCTATCTGAGCTGACCTTCTCTAGCACTGTTGACACAAAAAGCGTCAGGATCTGCGAACACCTCGGGCTTATACTCGAATTTGATGTCCAAAGGTGTGCCAGTCGATTTGACCAGTTAATCGACAAGGACGATAACTAGAACAAGATCTGAACGAGACAACGGCGATGCGCCCGGATGTCAAGGCTCAAACTTGATCAGGATAACTAGAGTAGAGCTGAACGAGATGACAGCGATGCGCCCGGACGTCAAGGCTCAGGTTGCTCAAACACAGAACTTGCAAGAGTTGACGGAGATCGAGGAGATGCAGCCCGTCGAGACTTGAAGAACTCGTAGGTAAACTAGATCTAATACGATAAAAGTAGAATTGCTGGAAAAGTAAATAAGAATAATAAATTTGTTTGATATATGATTGTCTCTCTTACGTGGCCCTTGGGCACATATTTATACTCCCGTATGGGGAGTTGTACATGGATATGACTCATACCTTCCTAAACAAATACTCTATTCTTAGGGAAATAACTGACTCGCGCAGGAGTCGGACCCAAATAATAATAATCTTTTCCTAAACAGACTCTTCTATTATTAAAGAAATAAAACGACTCGTATAAGAGTCGGACTCAAACTCCTATCACAATACTGGTATAATAACACCAGTTTCCTTATCTCTCTTCTTCGATGAAACCTTCCATCGGCAGATTCATTTAATCCGCAACTTCCTTCTAACGCCATCGGTAGTCTTCTACTGACATCAGTTCCCTTATTCTACTTTCATCGGCAACATCCCCTCATCGGCAATATGCTTCAATCGGTAACTCTTCACTCCTGAACCTGCTTTTACCAACCAACTTATCGACAAAAATCGTCCAGTTTCCATCGGCAACAAACTTATCTTATTTGCAGCATTCACTCTCATCGGTAATCTCAACCGATGACCTTCTGATGCCGATAGAAAACGGCTACCGACCAATGCAAGTCTTAGCTCATTTTACACATGCCGAAAAAACGGTGTCAACACATGCCCCCCAATTTTGGAGCATAAAATATTTTACGCGCCGAAATTCTCTGTGCCGCAATCTTCTCCTCTAAGGCACCTGCGTGAATTCCTCGATTCCTGTGCGTGAAAATTGCAAGCTACCAACAGAACCCCGCGACTGCAGCGTAAATAGTTGCAAATCCAATCATATCTCCTCGATCAGCGCGCAAATCCACTACCATACCCTTCCATATTCTTGCCCCGTGCAAAGAAAATACTCCTAACTGGACTTATAAAAGTTACCACCATTCAATCTGCCTTTCACTCCGAGCTCGCATTCATTTTTACCCCCGTCTTCAAACCTTCTCCGGCGCTCCCAAGAGTCCTCCGGCGTCCTCAAGAACTCCAGCGATCAACGACAGCTTCTTCTCCCTTCGGAAGGCGTAGAACCTGCAAGAACTCCTTCTGCTCCAATGGCGATCAACTTTGACGTTCCCGCGGTAAATCTTTTCCCTTCTCAATCTGCCTCCTGCGATTTTTCGTTCTGCGCCGCTCCGTAATTTTTCTTTTTCCCCTTTTTACTATTTGAACCCTAGGAACTACGCAACAAGATAGTGATCCCCCTCAATCAATCACATTTCCACTGTCTGGGTCCAATGGGAAACGCAGATCCCACCAATTTGATCAATGCAGAGACCAATCGCATTCCTTTCAGATCCGAGTGTTTCAGTCTAGGGTTGTGGAAAGACGCTTTTCGTTCATGGCCCAAACCCACCAAGGGGTGGAAAAATTGGTACCTTAGGCTATCTAGGACCCAACAGGCTCTTTGGTCAGCACGCAACATAGACTAATGCATCAGATTGTCAATCGCCGATATGGCCAAGAACGAGAATATGATGATAGCAGCCTCCTATTTTTGGTCTGATACAATGAACGCATTCTTGTTTAGACATGGACCAGCCACCCCCACTCTTGCCGATGTACATATGCTTACAGTCCTTGATGTCTGTTCTGCCGATCCATCCGCCCTTTTCGGTAGGAAAGCTAAGTACAAGGTGAACACACGCAATATCACCGGTTGGACTGGATACATTTGAGAGAACCAGAAGACTGGATCGGTAAATCAGAGGGAACACACCATCTTTCTGAACATGTGGTTGGAAAAGTTTATCTTCTGTGGTAGGACAGCTGGACCCACGATTACATATCTCCTGGCTGCAGAACTCTTGGTCAGCGGAGGATTCCCTCTTGGCCGATACCTCCTCATCTCGGTATATCATCTCCTGCACCAAGTATCCAGGAAGTTGTTGCTAGGTAAGCCTATCAGCAACCTTGGGGCCCTTGGTGGTTTGTAAACATGTGGCTAAATGCCCATATGCACAAGGTCCTCCGATTTGACTTATTCAACCAGCAATTTCCAAGGGACATATCGAAGGATTACGAATTTGATGATGATGAATCGGCAACTCGTCCCCCACTCAATTTTCGGGAAGCTATCATAGTGCTACCAGGAACCGATGCCAACGCAGATCAATTTGGCAGGTTCTTTCAAAGGTTTTATAATGGACTATCTGCCACAGAATGGCTCTGGTGGCCTTATGTTGATGAAGACAACTGATTCCCCCTGTCCTTCAACCTCACCGATGGGAACATACCGCAGAATGAGATGATTATGAAGGCCGTCATTGTCCCCCGAGCCATTCCAGTCAACATCTTTGGAACTGGGAAAAATACTCCTGCATCTTACGAGTTCTACTACCCATCAACAGTAGCAAGACAACTAGCATTTGGTCAGCTGTCGATCAAATTCAGTTATGCCAATGTGATCAAGCCAAGAGAAGTCATTTCCAGTGCCATGGATTGGAACAGGATTGTCAATCTCTCTCCTCATGCCGATACATCAAACATTGACTTATCCACTTGGGCACCAACATCTTTCATCACGGAATTATACAAATCCTAGTGGCAAGAATGGAAAAGTCAACTGTTCGCCAAGTCATCGCATTATTATCGGCATTTGATCGATTCCCGTCACATCATTCCCGATGATGCAGTAAGTTCATTCTTCACTCTGATTCATCTCTTACAATTTATTTCTATTATTAGCATCTGACCACCTTCTACTGACAGATTGATGACCCAGTTCCAAAAAAGAGTAAGAGTGGAAAACTCTTCAATCTTCGAATAATGAACCCTACATCGGTCATCGGCATCAAAGCTCCTTCGCTGACTGCTTTCACTCCACAAAGGGTACCCAAGGTAACCCTCAAGCCCAGGCCAGCACCAGTTAGTGCCACTGCTACCCATCGGTTGCTACTGCCGCCTCGGCGCAAGCTTTCGCAGTAAGTTTTTACCTTATTGATACCGATTACAAATCTTCGTCGGCAATGTTCATTTTATCTAACTTGCACCAACAAATCTTTTGCAGGCAGCAGGCTCATCGGCAGCTGCTCCAGATATACAAGCTTCTCCGACTCGTATTACCGATGCCCCCCAAGTTTCACAACTGAAACGCGCCAGTTCACATAGTGTTGTCCCCAAGAAGAAAAAGAAGTGCTTGAAACTGGCTACTCTCGTGTCACTCATCCCTGTTGATACTCCAACACCAGAATCAACATCGGCGACTACCCCTGATCAACCATCGGCTAAGATTCCCGACCAGGGAACAATACCGTCACCACATGAGTCAGGTGAAACAATAGGAACAACATCGGCATCAGTACCCATATCAGCGCCAGATGAAACTCTTGACCAAGGGACGGTACCACTATTGCAAGAGCTGGCTGCACCATCGATTCCATCAACTTCTGCACCAGTTTTTGCTCCCCAACTGGCTCCATCAGCTTCTGCCGATACCCCACTGCAAGAGACAGCCCTGCTCCTGATACAACATCGGTTGGAATCCCAGCTCAAGAGGCGGAACCGGTGTCACATGAACCAACTACCATAGTAACAGACACGTCATCGGTTCCAGCACCAGCTACTGCTATGGAAGAGAGTACATCAGCAACTGATACCGATGGAGATGCTGCTGCACAAGCTACTTTGCCGAACCAGATGTGAGAGATCCGTATGAAGGTGGTAAGCCACTTAACTTATAATACAAATTTGGGATCGACAAACCCTAATCCTTTTCTTTTCAGGCTCAAGACTCTCCGAACAGTCTGTTCTTCTTCGCCGTCAACATCCTAGAAGATGGTGAAGAAGAGATTTCCACTCAAGCCTCAATCACGGTATCGGTAGAATTGAAGGTCAAACTTGAAGCATTGCTCCTTCTACTACAACAAGATACTTCGCAATTAGTCCAAGATTCCAGCGCAGCAAAAGCAGCCTTCAAGGAAATCCAAGACCAACTGCCTGCTAATATTGAAGAGACACTCTTCCAAGTGGCATTCCTCGAGAGTCGGCAGCTCCAATACCGAAGGGCTTCACATCGCATTGCCGAAAGAGCTGCTCAGGCGAGATTTGAAGAAGAAATACTCAAGTTCAAACAAGTCGCTGATGAAAAGCACAAGGACATCGGCCGTCTAGAAGCTTCCAGCATTGACCTTGAACAAGAAATTTCCCGTCTATCGGCAAAGAAGGAGAATCTATTGGCAGAGCTGAAACAAGTTGATGAAGCTTTAAGTTCAGCTAACCAGAAGAAAACTCAACTTCCCGACGCCACCAAGATCTTGCAACAAGAGAGAGATGCTGCTGCTCGCGAGGCTCTGACATGGAGGAAGAAAGTCAAACCAGTAGAAGGTACTGCCGATGACGATGCCAAGGAACTGGAGGAAGTGGACAAGATTCGCCTGCAAGCGATATCATCCATCCAATCCTTGCTGTAATCTATTGTAACCCGTCATGTCGGCAATTTGCAAACCTTGACATTTGATTTTTGCATGTAATATAACGTTAACACGCCTTCTGCCGATATTCTGTATGACTGTTATCTTATTGGCACTTATACTTTGTGTTGCTTCATGCATCTACCCAGATACTAGGATAATACTTCTTTAAATATTTATCGTTGATTGCTCTGGGAAACACAACCCCTTCAAGGGTCTCCAAAAGATAGGCATTACCAGGAACTGACTGATTTATCCGAAACGGACCCTCCCAATTAGGAGACCATTTTCCAAACTTAGAACTCTTAGTCCCAATCGGCAAAATCAGCTTCCACACCAGATCACCATTGGCAAACTCTTTTACCTTGACTTTCTTGTCATACCATCTGACAACTCTTTTCTTATTCTCTTCAATACTAATCAAAGCCCTCAACCGATGACTCGCCAGATCCTCTAACTCATTCTTCATAAGAGTACCATACTCATCGGTCGTCAATTGATCCTGAGAAGACAATTGCCTAGAACCAGTTTTAATCTCCCAAGGAAAGACATCATCATGCCCATAAACCAACTGATACGGCGAAACCTTAGTTGCACCATGACATGCCATCCGATATGACCATAGAGCTTCATTCAACACCATATGCCACCTTCTAGGGTTTTCTTGAATCTTGCGTTTGATAAGTTTAATAACTCCTTTATTAGTTGCTTCAGCCTGACCGTTAGCTTGAGCATAATAAGGAGAAGATTTTAATACCTTGAAACCCATACCAGCAGCAAACTCATCAAACTCTCCCGACGTGAACATAGTTCCTTTATCGGTAGTGATAGTCTGAGGGATATCAAATCGGTAAACAATATGCTCTTTCACAAAATCTATCATGTTTGCCGATGTCACCTTCTTCAACGGAATGGCTTCAACCCACTTCGTGAAATAATTAGTAGCAACAAGTATAAACTTATGCCCTTTGCTTGATGGTGGATAAATTTGACCGATGAGATCAATAGCCCATCCTCTAAACGGCCAAGGCTTGATTATGGGATTCATTGCTGATGCAGGCGCCCTCTAGACATTACCAAACTTCTAACAATCTTGGCACCCTTTAAAGTAATTGAAGCAATCTTCAAGAATCGTCGGCCAATAATACCCATTCCGCCTAATCATCCACTACATCTTAAACGCCGACTGATGTGCTCCACACACTCCTTTATGAATTTCGCCCATTAACTCTTTCGATTCTTCTGTACTAAGGCATCTGAGCAAAACTCCATCAATGGTCCGATAATACAATTCATCATCAAGGAGCACATATTTGGTAGCTTGAAACCTTAACCGCCTCTCAACCTTTCTAGACGGATTTCTCAAGTAATCGGCAATTTCCTTCCTCCAGTCATCGGCAATCGTTACTGATGTCATTACTCCTTGAATTGGCTGATACCCTGAAGCATACTATGTCAACCGATTAGCTTCTTCATTATATAACCTGGGAATGTGTTCAAGGCGGTATTCTTTAAATTCTTTCAATAATTGCAAACACTTCTCATGAGCCGCAATTAAGACCTCACTTTGGCATTCATATGTTCTAATCAATTGATTGATCACCAACATGGAATCACCGAAGATTTCAACAACATCGGCACGTACTTCCCTGAGTAATTCTAACCCCTTCAATAAAGCCTGGTACTCAGCTTGATTATTAGTCGAAGTAGCAATAATCGGCAACAAGATTTCATACTTTTGTCCCCGAGGTGAAATTAGGACAATGCTGATGCCTGCTCCTTCCTTGCATGTAGATCCATCAAAGAATAAGGTCCAAGGAGCAATCTGCACGGCTCTTACTACATTGCAATGTTGGGTAACAAAATCGGCCATCACCTGACCTTTCACTGCCTTAGCCGATTCATACCTTAGATCAAATTCTGAAAGTACTAGAATCCATTTGCCGATTCTCCCACTTAATATCGGCATCGACAGCCTATACTTAACCATATCATCTTTGCAGATAATAGTGCATTTGGCCGACAATAAATAATGCCTTAATTTTATGCAAGAGAAATATAAGCATAAACATAATCTTTCTATGGCCGAATACCTTGTTTCAGCATCTACCAGCCTTCTGCTCAAATAATAAATCACACGTTCTTTCTCTTCAAATTCTTGGATTAAGGCTGATCCGATAACGCCGTCATCGGCAGACAAATACAACCTGAAAGGTTTCCCGTGTTGAGGTGGAACTAAGACCGGAGGGTTTACCAAATATTTCTTAATCTCTTCCAAGGCTAACTGTTGTTCCTCTTTCCATGTAAACTCTTGATCAGCTTTTAGCTTTAACAGCGGACTAAAAGACTTAATCTTTCCAGACAGATTAGATATAAATCTTCTAATAAAATTAATCTTGCCGATCAAGGATTGCAACTCAGTCTTATTTGTGGGAGCAACTACCTTGTTAATTGCATCAATAGATTTTCTACTGATCTCGATGCCTCTCTGATGCACCATAAAACCTAGAAACTGGCTTGCCGATACACCAAATGCACACTTGTTAGGATTCATCTTCAACCCATGCTCCCTTGTGCATTCTAGGATTTTTCGCAAATCGGCAAGATGCTTCTCAAAATTTCCAGATTTGACCACCACATCATCAATATAGATTTCGACTATCGTGCCGATGTACTTATGAAAGATAAAATTCATTGCTCTTTGATAAGTAGCACCGGCGTTGTTCAAGCCAAAAGTCATTACGACCCACTCAAACAAACTGACATGACCTGGACATCTGAAAGCAGTCTTGTTTATGTCTTCCTCATCCATGAATATTTGATTATATCCAGCATTACCATCCATGAAACTAATGATTTGATGCCCGGCAGCGGCATCAACCAACATATCGGCAACTGGCATCGGATAACCATCCATCGGTGTAGCCTTGTTGAGATTCCTGAAATCAATACAAACACGAAGTTTTCCATTCTTCTTATACACAGGAACCACATTAGAAATCCAATCGGCATATCGACATTGCCGAATAAACCCAGCTTCAATTAACTTTATAATTTCAGCTTTAATGTCAGGCAACACGTTAGGATTGCATCGGCGTGCTTGTTGTTGATATGGTTGGAAACCAGACTTAATAGGTAACCGATGTTCAACTATCAATCGGTCTAGACCAGACATCTCTGTATAATCCCAAGCAAAGAAATCTTTATATTCTTTTAATAAATTACATAACTGTTGTTTACATTAGGAATGTAACTTAGCACTAATGAAAGTTGGCCTAGGTTTACTACCATCGCCGATGTCTATCTCTAATAAATCATCGGCGAATGTAAATCCCTGCCCAAGTTTTCCATCATCGGCGAATTGATCCATTAAAACCCTTCTTCAGAACCGACTGCTTGGATCGGTGTGATTCTGTAATCAGTGACCTTGAGGAACTCTGTATCCCAGGCTTCACCTGATATGCACTTGGTATGCTCATAAGTCTCCGATTCTGCCAATGCAACTGTTGATGGGGTTTCACTATGGACGACTTCAATTTTGTCTCCAACCCATTGCACAAGGCTTTGGTGCATTGTGGAAGGGATACAACAATTGACATGGATCCAGTCCCTCCCCAGGAGTAGGTTGTAGGTACCTTTGCCACTGACTACGAAAAACGTTGTCGGCAAAGTTTTGCTGCCGATGGTCAATTCAACACATACGGCTCCCATAGCTGGTGACACATTGCCTTCAAAATCTGTGAGCTTCATGTCTGTCTTCACCATATCTTGGTCACCTTTCCCAAGATTCCTGAAGATGACGTATGGCATTATATTGATTGATGCCCCTCCGTCCACCAGCATCTTTCTCATAGGCTGCCCATCTACTTTGCCTTTGACGAACAGAGACCTTAGGTGTTGCCTTTCATCATCGGCAGGTTTCTCAATGACAACTGTCATCGGATCTAACACCAAATATGCCATCTCAGCAGCTTCTTCCTCAGCATCGACAGGTGCCATGAATTCCATCGGCAATATGACGACCATATTGATTTATGCCGATGGATCCCTATCTTTGCGCTTTGGCCTCCACTGCTTGACTGGAGACTTTTCCCTTGAAGGATTTTCACTGTCATATAAATCTCCTTGGCGTTCGCGTTGAATCCTTCTTTTCTGAGTCTTTGTCAGACCTTTGGGGCACCATTGAGGAAGCTTAGTTTTCCAAACAGGCTGGTACTGTTTTTCACCGCTTGTATCGACACCACGTCTTATGTTTGGATCTCTAGAGAATATCTCCTCATCGGGTACTCTTGCATTGGCCATCTGCTCAAGCTCTTCTTGACAAATATGCTTGCCAAGCCTGTCGTGTACGCTGAGCTTGCCCCCCAGCCAAACATGTGCTGATTCTTTTCTTCTGATCGGCCCGCCATAGCCTGATGTCCGATCGTCAAAACAAGGTTTCTTTTCTGACCGATCGGCAGGGTAGTACTCATTGCACTCAGGACAATTATCGGCAGTAGGTAATTTAATACCTTCTTCCCAGCAATGAACGAAGAAGGGATACCTCCAATGGTCTTTATGCCGAAGCCACTCTTGACGCCTCTCTTCCTCCTGCCGCCGATATCGTTCTTCCTGCGATTGCCGATAATCTTGTCTTGGTCGCTTATGCGTGATTATAACACCAAGAGCCCTCTTGGAATTACTGCATTCATCGGCAACTCTCTTGCCCTTTCTGTCATCGGCAAACTTCTTCACATCACGCTCAGTTACCTGATGGTCTGGATCCACCGATGCATTCTTCCTGGCAGCTTCCGATGTTAACACTTTAGTTTTTTCACTAGTTTCCACCATGTTATTTGGAAACGGATGATGTTCAATTTTCATCGGCTTCTGAGCTTTAGTATTTCCAAACGTGATTCGCCCAGATTCAATTTCTGATTGCAATTGCTGCCTAAAGACTTTGCAATCATTGGTGTTGTGTGAAGTTGCATTGTGCCACTTGCAATACCTGATCCATCTGAGCTCTTCGGCCAATGGAATTACCTGGTTAGGCGCCAGCTTGATCCGCCCTTCTTGAAGCAATAGATAAAACATCCTATCGGCCTTGGTAATGTCAAAGGTGAACCTCTCAGCTTCCTTCTGGCCAAATAGACAGGATACCGACTTCTTGTCCTTAACCCATTCAGCAGCGCCAATGCTCAGCTCTTCATCTGACTCAGAATCCTCTTCTTGCCCAATGAAGGCCACCTTCTTGTTCCAAGTTGTAACACTCCAAATTTGCATTGTTTTGAAAAACACTAAATTAATCTAGTTACGCTTTCTTTGTTATGCATTTAATATAATTAAAACTATATAGGTTTTGGGAGAATTAAAATTGTCATATTGGAACATGAGTGAGCATTCATGCTGGAGCATTTGTTGTTTTTGTATGAGTAGTTTTGAAAAGAATCCAAAACTGTGTTTAAAAAGGGATTTGAAAATGATTTGCAATATTCAGTTTCTGGAAAATTGACAAAGTTTTTCTTTTCCCTTCCCCTCTCTTTCTCTCTTTCTGGCCCATCCCTCATTTGGCAGCAGGCCTTGCTCCCTACCTCCACTCTCTGTGCTCGGCCCGACAACCGGCCGAGAGGCCCAGTTCAGAGCAGGCCAGCGCCTTGCGGCGTCCTCCTCCTCCCTTGGGCCGACTTGCCTCCGCGGCCCAGCAGAGCAGGCGGGAGGCTCCTTCCCTTTCTTCCCTGTGCCACTGACAAGGCTGGCCCACGCGTCAGTCCCTTCTCTCCCCATTTCCTTTCTTCTTTGCGAGTCGGCAGAGGACTCACCGGCCGAATCCTCCTCCGAATCGGGCTCCAATCCCTCCCTTTCCTTTCTTGCCGCGTCTCGGGGCTACTTAGGCCGGCATCACATGCCCCCTCCGCCCCCGTTCTGAGCCCTAGCAGCACCCCTCGCACCCTAGAGCGCCGCCGCCGTGAGCACAGTGGCCGCCACCACCATTGAAGACCTCTCGAGCTCCTTTGTCAACCGTTAGGTCTCTTCTCTCTTCGGAACACGGTACGAGACCCCGCGAACCCTTCCGTGTGCTCAATTTCACCCCAACTTGTCCTCACCGTCTCGCCATCGGATGCAGGGAGCCCACGTCCGCCTTGCCGTGCCGCCAGCCGCCTCGGGAGCACCTTTGTCCGCACGAAGTGCCTTGGTGAGTCCGCACCATTCCCCTCTACCTCTCTGTACTCTCGGCTCGTTGTTTGGTGGCCCATAGGTCCGAAGCCACTCGCGCCGCCGAGCTTCACGTCGGAATTCATGGAGAGCCGCCGCGTGGTCCCTGTTCCCTCGCGGACGCCGGCCAAAGTCCCTCTCTCTCTCCCGAGTTCTAATCAGAACCGATCAGCCGAGATCCAACGATCCAGAAGCCACCATACCCCTTCGTTTTGCCACTTTGCTAAAGAGACCCTGGAAAGTCTCAGTGCTCAACCCGCCATCCTTTGGCACAAAGCCTGAATGCGTTTTCTCCTTTTGGAAACGTATTTATCTTTCTGATTTCGGTTTAACTAAAAATAAACGAAAAATGCATATTTATAGATTTGCCATTGAAATTCAAAACCCCATATCTTCTTTATTTTAAATCTGTTTTTACCCATTCAAATTGCGTTAAACTCATAATAAAATTCTCTTTATGTTAATACCACTGTTTTTAAAATGTTTAATTTCGTGTTTAGATTTAAATTAATATCTTTGTATAGGAACAACCCGTTTATTTCATAACTTCACCGTTTTAGCTCCGTTTTTCGTGCTCGGAGCATCGTTGTGACCGTAGTGATATGTAGATTAGTTTTATAGACTTTTCATCTCATTTTCTTACTATTGGTGTATTGTTCTAATCATAGTTTTGTTTTCTTCGTGTATGATTGTCCGTTGATTGAATGGTGTTGATTGTTGATCGGTATAGACGTTGAGCAACCCGTTGAAGAGCCGGAGTTTTTCTTTGATCAAGATCAGCAGGAACAGCAGGAGTACTTCGAAGAAGGCAAGTATAACATGGGATTATCCTTGTTGTCCTATTCATGAATAATATAATTCATATGCATGATTCCTTGTTGCCATAGTATGATCCTAGAGATTGATATCCTGATACCTTGTTGCCTACAATTTGTGCCACCACATATGATTAGTATTGCTAGCGCTCATATCAGATGTACATGATCTTAACTTGTTAATGAATATATGCAATAATGATAAAACTTTCTTTTAGCAACATTTGATTATAGGAGCTTATCTGTCGGCAAAATCTGGGATATACAGTACAACCACGAGGGCTATATGGCTCTGGCTTTAGCTCAGTATGGGGACCTTTTCTAGCTCGTTCAGTGGTTACCTTTATGGCGCAAAAGGGGTGTGCCGAGATGGGTATAGTGTGGTTCCTAATCTATGGGCATAGCCGCGAAGGATTGTGACCGTAGACAGGTTGGCTCTATATCTCCCTGGCATGGAAACCTTGCGACCCTATCTTGTTAGACGAACCCTTGGAAGGCTTCATAGTGTACCCTGCCCGCTCACCTCGGTAGTGTTTTGGGAGTCATGATCCCGGGCAAATGGGCAACACGACTCGTGGGTAAAGTTGTACACCTCTCATCAGAGTTAAAAACTATCATGATAGCCGTGCTCACGAACACGAGCGGCTCGGAAAACTCACAGAATTATTGGGTTCTTATTTCTATGTGGCTTATGCAAGTGTTATTTATTTATTGTATCATTGTCATTTACTTTATGATCATGGATATTTGAGCTTATGCAAATTACCTTGGCAATTGTTGATATTAATATGAATTTGATCTACTTAAAAATGCTCACCGCTATGAACCATGCATATCCTTTTGAGCTTCATGAACCCCGTGTTATATTTGTTGAGTACGTATGTGCTCACCTTTGCATTCAAACACCACAGATGAAGATTGGGTTGATGATTACCGCAATGAGTACTAGACTTGGATTCAACCAGTCAACCAGTCCCTTTGGAGCTTCCGCAGTTATCTTCGTTTAGTTAAAGTTATTTGTTTCAGACTATGTAATGAATATTTATTTCGCTATGTAATAAGCACTGTGATGGTACTTTTATGATTTGTCAACTCATGTGTGCGACTATTCCTGGGGTGCACATGAGCCTTTTATGCACTTGTTTTTGTTCTTAAAAACGGGTGTGACAAATTGGTATCAAAGCAAGTGTTGACTGTAGGACACAAGCCTAGTTAGAATGGTTGCTTTTAGAGTCTTTCTTCTCTTGTTCATGCTTTCTACTAAAGTCTTGATAATTGCTAAAAGTTTTAATGCTTCTTCAGTTATATTCTATTGTGAAAACTTTGATTCTATCTAATCTATGTCTAAACTTTCTGTGATGCCTCCCTCTCACCAGAACAACAGGATGACAGCTGCGGAGTATAGTGCCTTGTTCACTCCTAGGCAGCCTCGACTAGCTGAAGAGATGGATATTTCTGATGTGGAGTCAAGAGTGGGAGCCTTTCAGGATGAGGACATAGAGGAAGAAGTTCAGATGGAGCCAGCACCAGAAGACGTCCCTTTGACAGATTGGACTGAAGAGACCCAAGTCGTACAGCCGAACCGTCACTATCCTTTTCAGGATCTGATTGAGATGTTTCTGGAAAACTGCTTGTATGAGATGCAAGCCACCCTGGAGTACCACTGCACGGAACACAAGCACCCTCAGAGGCCATCCCAATGGCATGCAGAGCTTTGGGTTTGCGAAGATGAAAATAATCGTCGTATGGTGCATGCAACCTTCAGGACCAAGGTGAGCCGATCCACTCCTAGGAAGGCTATGGAGGATGTTGCCCATGAAACCTTCAGGACCGGGAAGCTGAGACGCATACTTATCTTTGATATGCGGCAGTAGTCCCTAGAAAGTCAAATCTGTCAGTTTCCGATCATCAAGTACCAGGCTGTAGCACTTGTTCTTTACGTCTCGCAGCCTCTGAACAAAGCTTTCCACTGATTCATCATTACGCTGCCTCAGCTTGACTAAATCGGTAAGCTTCTTCTCATGCACGCCAGCGAAGAAGTATTTATGAAACTGCCTCTGCAGATCGGCCCATGTGATTATAGAGTTCGGAGGCAGTGAAATGAACCACGTGAACGTCGATCCATACAATGATGATGAGAACAATATCACCCTTAGCTCTTCTCTGTTGGCAGCTTTTCCACACTGGATAATGAAGTGGTTGATGTGCTCCATCGTTGACGTGTCATCTTGGCCAGAGAACTTGGTAAAATCCAGCACCTTGTATCGATTTGGAAGAGGGATTAAATCGTATCCCGGAGGGTATGGCGTCCGATAAGAGTATGTGATAACCTTGGGTTTAATGCCGAATTGTTCCTTCATCACTTCGGCAATCTTATCGGCCCAGTACGCATCCTGTTCTTGCCGACTCATTGGTTGGACGTTGACCGGCGGAGCCGGCTGATGCGCCCCTTCGGGTCTTGGTGGAAAAGCGCTTGAAGTAATTGGTGCATGCGCAGTACCAATCATCTGAACATTATGCATCGGCTGATTGGCCGATGGGTAGCTTTGCACACTCACTGGATTATGCTGTGGCATTACATTCATCATTTGCTGTACCGATGCTCCACCTTGAGCGTTTGCCAAGTATTGATACTCGGGTTGTACCACCTGATGCTGAATTGGTGGTGGAGCAGTCCAACCAGGATTGTAAGTCATCATCATATAATTCACCGATGGCTGATAGCTAACTGGAGCGTGTTGCTCCTGTATTCTGGAGCAATCAATAATTAGACTACCTTGAGGCCTTGGTACTCCAGCTTGATGATTTGCCACAACCATAAGCTGACTCATATTTGCAGGACCCTGCTGCATCGGTAATGAACTTGCCGATGGTGGCATTAGAGGCATTTTAGGTATCTCCACCTAAAGCTATTTTGATGGCAATTGCATACTTAGAGCAGACGTAGCATAATGCATCATAAGATTCATCGGCTACGAAGACATTGTCGATGCCATAGGACCGCTCCATGTTGTATTGTTACCCTGGATTAGATTGGAATCAACAGATGGATTTGGGGGCATACCGTATCCCCACCAGTTGACGAGAGTTGGCTGACTCTTAGCTGCGGGTCCTGACATTGCCGATGCCACCAGATCTGTATTCAATGGAGTGACGCTTGCAGGGCTCGATCTTGGTGGCGTAGCCACATCGGCAGACGGATCCACAGGAGTGGAAGACGCCATTGGGACTGCCGATGGGTTTATAGATGCCGATCCAGGTTGATGATACGTTGGACCAACATAACGGGGTGCATGTCCTCCCTTGAAAGATTGCATGACAGAATTGTATATAGTATTGGACAGCACATTGGAGTGGCTAACTAATGCTTGATTTAAAGCAGAATTAACCATCTCTTGCAATTTACCAGGATTGGCATCGAAAGTGACCTGCCGCGACAACGGCGGATCTTGCTTTTGGATGGCTTCGCCGCTCCTGCTGAGGCCAAAGGACTTCAGATATAACTGCTTGTACTCCTCCATAGCCCGCTCCATAGACAACTTCTGATCATCTTTCAGATCGGCTTCGGAGACTTCAATGACGTTCCTCGGATTGACATCGGTATTATCACCCATGATAGATGTATAATTAGTCCCACCAGGTGTGCCAAAAGAGGTGTTGACACAAAAAGCGTCAGGATCTGCAAACACCTCGGGCTTATACCCGAATTTAATGTCCAAAGGTGTGCCAGTCGATTTGACCAGTTAATTGACAAGGACGATAACTAGAACAAGATCTGAACGAGACAACGGCGATGCGCTCGGATGTCAAGGCTCAAACTTGATCAGGATAACTATAGTAGAGCTGAACGAGACGACAGCGATGCGCCCGGACGTCAAGGATGAGGTTGCTCAAACACGGAACTTGCAAGAGTTGCCGGAGATTGAGGAGATGCAGCCCATCGAGACTTGAAGAACTCGTAGGTAAACTAGATCTAATGCGATAAAAGTAGAATTGCTGGAAAAGTAAATAATAATAATAAATTTGTTTGATATACGATTGCCTCTCTTACGTGGCCCTTGGGCACATATTTATACTTCCGTATGGGGAGTTGTACATGGATATGACTCATACCTTCCTAAACAAACACTCTATTCTTAGGGAAATAACTGACTCGCGCAGGAGTCAGACCCAAATAATAATAATCTTTTCCTAAACAGACTCTTCTATTATTAACGAAATAAAATGACTTGTACAAGAGTCGGACTCAAACTCCTATCATAATACTGGTATAATAACACCAGTTTCCTTATCTATCTTCTTCGACGAAACCTTCCATCAGCAGATTTATTTAATCCGCAACTTCCTTCTAATGCCATCGGTAGTCTTCTACTGACATCAGTTCCCTTATTCTACTTCCATCGGCAACGTCCCCTCATCGGCAATATGCTTCAATCGGTAACTCTTCACTCCTGAACCTGCTTTTACCAACCAACTTATCGGCAAAAATCGTCCAGTTTCCATCGGCAACAAACTTATCTTATTTGCAACATTCACTCTCAGCGGTAATCTCAACCGATGACCTTCTGATGCCGATAGAAAACGGCTACCGACCAATGCAAGTCTTAGCTCATTTGACACATGCCGAAAAAACGGTGTCAACAAGCACAGCAATCCTAGATGTGCCAGCTCAGAACGCAAGCCTAAGCAAGACTTGCACGCACCAAGTAAGCTTGGCCTAGCCTTTAGCTCACTGACCTCCCCAAGTAGAGTGCCATACTTGTCCTGAAGAGTGACAAGATCAGACATGTGGATGGCGCAAGCATCGCACTCTACCTCCTCGGTAACCACCACAGACGCCTTAGCAAAATCTAGCTCATGAAGCGCGCTAAGGTACTTCGCCTTAAAATCGTTCCTCTCTCTAATCGCACGCTTGAGCACAACATCCTGGCTCATGTAGGTGGCGGTCAAAGTCTCAAGCTCGAGAGAGAGAGATTCGAGGGTGGGTGATACCTCGGGAGTGTCGGAGTCAGAGTCGGAGTCGTCCTTGCGCTCGCCGACCTTGCCTTCTTCAATCGCCATGGTGCAGAAGCCACCGTGCTTGGCGTCGGCGTAGAAGCATAGGCCGTTGAGCTTGTCCTCAACCTTTCCCTTCGACTCATCGTCGCCGCTCGAAGAAGAGCCTCCGTCGGAGGAGAACTCGATGTCGCTGAGGGAGGCGAGAAAGGCTCGATGATCGGCCTTCACCTTTTCAAGCACCTTCTTCCCGGATCTCCGATGAAAGCCGCCCTTGGCTTTGTGCTTGCCGTCGAAGCGGTGCTCGTGCTTTTCCTTGCGCTTGGTGAAGTCCCCTGTAGCTTTCTTGGGGCAGTTTGCGATGAAGTGATCCTCATCACCGCAACGGTAGCACCCCTTGGCCGCGCCACCACGTCATCGGTTCAAACGGTTGTTGTGAAACCGTGAGAACCTAGTGATGACCAAAGTCAGCTCGTCATCTCGAAGCGCCTCCACTTGTTCCTCTATCACAGATATCAAAGACAAAGCGAACGAATAGTGTGAGGGGTTAGAGGAAGAAGAGGACGCACCACCGGGGTCAGAAACCAATGCCATGGATGGGTTCGATGGGTTCTCAAGCTTGGCCCGGGTCTGGTGGTCAATCTCCGAGGACTTGAGCTTGCTGAATAGCTCGTCCACGGTCAGGGCGTCATAGCTCGGTGACTCCTGAATGACAGCCACCTTCATCTCCCACACCCTCCGATCAAGAGAATGCAAAAGCTTGATAGCCATCTCATGATCGTCATAGGGAAAGTTGGCTCAATTAGCACACATCTTGTTGACGATAGATTGGAAGCGAGTGAGCATCCCGTCAATAGATTCGCCGGCCAACTGAACAAAGTTCTCGTACTCCCTACGGTACGTGTCGAAGAGTCTGGACTTGATCTGAGGATTGCCCTCATGATATCGCACAAGTGTTTGCCAGATCTCTGGTGCCGTAGTGAGGTTCGAGACTCGCTCAAACTCAGTAGGTGACAAACTCAAGAAGAGGATACTCCGTGCTCGACTGTTTGCGTTGTGTTGAGAAGTTTGGAGTTGGTCAACACGAGCCGCAAGAACACGATAGCCCTCATTCTCACAAATCTCCCATATGTTCGAATCAACTCCTTGTAGATAGGAGGACATGCGCACCTTCCAGTAGGAGAAGTTCGTTCCATCGAAAAACGGAGGTTTGCCAACACCTCGCTCCATGTCGTCTTCGCGGATCAAGAACCGTGTAAGGTGGATTGATCCTTAACCGACTTTGATACCAATTGAAGGACCAAGAATGGCAACCAGATGGGGGGGTGAATGGGAGCTAAATAAAAATTCCTTTCGGAAAGTTCTATTGCTTGACCCTTGTCCCAAAATCACACCCAAAATGCAACTTCGAAAACTTCGACTCGCACACGACCTAACGAGTAGGTGGACACCTTAGGAGTGGTCCTAAAGGTGCAGCGGAGCGGTCGGAAAACCTCGACGAACGAGCCACGGAAGAACAAAGCCAAACCGAGTTCACTGAGGAATCTCGGACTGTCCGCGACTCAGAGCCGGACTGTCCGCGGTTAGAACGCCGGACTGTCCGAGCCTAGGGTGTGGACTGTCCGCCAGAAAAAACCCAAAAACCAAACGAAACTGGACAGATTCTATTCCCTTCTCAGACTGTCCGCGTGGTGATCCCGGACTATCCGCCGTTCACCCAGAAAACCTGTAGCAGAACTGACCAGAAACAGTGTTGTTCGGCAAAACTCAACGGCGAACTATCCGCGAGTTGCGGCGGACTCTCCACGAGCAACTTAACAGCACCGAGTGCCTCTGCCTGAGCCCAAGCGGCAGACTGTCCGCGGGTCAGGCCCGGACTGTCCGCAAGTCTCTGGACAGAGGCGATTTGGGGGCGATTTTGAATCCCTTCCCCCAAATCCTTCCACAAATCCTCACCAAATCTTCACCAATAGCTACCAAATTTTGTGGGCATGATCCAAAGCTATGGAGGAGCTATCCCTAGAGAATCATCGCTCAATTTGGATCGAAACAATGGGTGTAAAAGGATTTCAGGAAAAACTCCAAAAACAAAGAACACAAAATAGAAATTGCTCGATCTATGTGCTCCAGATGTTTGGGACGAAGCCCTTCGGTGCAAATCTTCTACTCGTGATCCCGCACAACTTGGTTCAAACGGAATCGCAAAACTCGCTCTCAATCAAGAGAAATCATCGCATGAACAAAGAGGATTAAGAGGAGCAAAAACGCGATTAGCGAAGAACACAAGAAAAGGAGACACAATCACGAAATCAAAGCCGCCATGACTTACGGAGGGTAAGGCCTCCGATCCCACTTAAAATCAAAGTGCAAATCCTTACACTAGGGACCTCATGAACTAGAGAGATAAACTAGAGAGAGAGAGATGGTGCAAATGACTAGGGTTCAAGAGGTGGAATGAGGGATACCCCTTCATCCTCTATTTAACGGGCTTTGGCTATTTCCCAAAGACCCCCTTAGATACATGATTGAATTACCTAGCCCTAAGACATTGTAATCCAAGTCGATAACTCTCAGCCACTCGTTTGAATAGACGACCCCGCTTCCTGCCGGGAGTTGCTGTCGCCTCGACGCAACCTCCAGGATTCCGCCACGTGTCATCCCCGCTTCCTCGGAAGCTCCGCCTAGGTTTTGAGACCCAAACCCAGGAAACCCGCCACCGGTAGCTTTGGGCTCAACTACCGAACCCCGAGTTTTGAGGCTCAAACTCGGAAACCGTCCACCGGTGGTTTTGCGGCCCAAACCACCAAACCGCTCGACTCGAGCCACCTTGTCCTCGCCCGGTCGGACTCCGAGTCCCTGAGCCTCCGCTCGACCCGCTCGTCCGCCGTCTTGACTTGGTCGACTCGGTCTACCTCCATGTCTTCTCGCACTTGCCGGTGCCAAGCACTAGCCACCATAGCTAGTCCGCCAGCGCCCATGGTCCCTCAGTCTGAGCCCCGCTTCCGCCCTTCACCGCTCTCAGTCCATCGGCACGGCAAGCCTCTACTCGACCTTCTCCACGCCATTGACCATTGTCACTAGGCATAGTACCTGCACACCACAAGCCGATAGACAGACACACATTTGCTTTCGCAAGTTAGTTCAAGCCACTGAAACTGAAACACTCAAGTATTGAGCAATCATTCATCACAAAACTGAACTACATGGGTACTTATCCACCATGTGTTCGCATCTTGCTTAAGTAAAATTAATATCCCAAGTTTTTTTTGCTTTGGAGCCTCAACACTTTAGGCCGTTAGATCCTTTCCCAATCCATTTTTTAATGAGTTACAACTTTTGTTCCCATCCTCAACTCAAAATTCATGGATGTGGATCTCGACAATGAGTAAGGGTATCTCTAGTGATAGGTGTACATATTGAGGAGAAAAAAATGGCCATATGAAAACAAGATTAGAAAAAAAAACGGCCATATGAAAACAAGAGAAGACAGTTTCACAAAAAGAAACCAAGACAAGACAGAGAGAGAAAAAGAACAAGACTGTTGGCCGGCCGTGAACTGGCCCAAAGCTGTGTTTGGATATCAAAATTTAATGAGTTTTTAGCATGAATAGTGTTTGAGGAGTCGGATTGAGAGGCATACAAATGCACCTGAATATGATATCTTGTTGAAAGTTTGAATTACCTTGGCATGTATGTTTGAATTTATTTCAAAAATTGAAAAGTTCAAGTATTTTGGAGGCTGTTTAGATGAGACTAAAACTTTGGATGTATAATTATAATATCAATCTTTACATTTTAGGTCTGATTTGATGCCGCTTCACTTGTCGTTCTATGTCCAGCTTCATTTGTTGTCGCTCTATGTCACTTTCTCAGGGTTCACAAGGCCCATTCCATTGGTCGTCATGCTATCCAAAGCATCACATGGCTCGTTTTTCTAAACCCCTGGCGATGACACAGGGTGCTGCATCTTTGATTCGTAGTGCTCCATTCCAGCTACACCTGGCCTGACTCCACCCCAGTATCCGGTAATAGCATGCCATACATACACATACCTGAGTTGTTTTGTTTTGACACAACATGTCAGAGAGATGAGTTTCAATTTTTGTAATTTGTAAATGGATAATAAGAACAACTTATATACAATATAACGATTAACAGTGTCATACCTAAGCTCATGTTTCCCTTTGATTTCATTGACAATGTGTGCTAGGCCCTTTGCTAGATCGTCTTCCCTGTGACCCTCCCTGCCATTTTTCTGAAACTTGTGGTTCTCCTTAATGTGAGTCTACCTGTTTGCAAAGCTGGCAGATATAATAGGAAAAGTTCAGAATGTGAACTGACTCTCTAGATTTTGTACAGAAATCAAGTATGACCGGCAAAGTGTAGTATGTTTAGTCTGCTTACTTGGCTGAGTTATCAGATAAGCAAGTGATTCCCACAGGATCCATAGCGACCGATTGCCATCCATCGTCAATTATGACAAACCTATGAGAAATCCCACCTTTCTCAAAGCTGAAAAAACAGAAAAACAAGATGCATAGATATATTGGTAGTATTTAATAAGGTTGCTGAAATTATGGTAGGCATCCCATGCATAGATATATCTTGGAAAATCCTTGAGTTGTTATATACGTACGTACCTTTGTAATCCTTCCTTCACTCCTTGTGTAGTGACATTGGTGTAGAGTGCATCCCATGTGCACCAACCAAACCAGTTCAGCATGTCTGGCATCTGCAGTAAGTTGAAAGTTTCAGAACTCTCTGTATAACAAGAAAGCAACCCAAATCTAAGATACCGGCCATTTCCCCAAGCAACATCTCACTACCTTTTTCTTTTCCCTGTGAGAAAACGTCTGCAAGTGCCTCTCAACGACTCTGCAACCAGCCAGCAAGTTGATTGATTTAGTTTCGGTGAGCGAGGGAAATTGTAGTCAGAAAAATCGAATTGGGGAGCTTGAAAGAAAAAGGTAACAGAACACAACATGCAGCATAATAATAATTGGACTAAAATAAGAGGACATTGTAAGGAAGAGAAGCCATTGACTTACTTTACTATAGTCTTTTAAATGGAGTTAGTTGTCTCAAATATTTATCATGCTTAATGCACAAAACTCAGATTAGTAGGCTCTAGAAAGAGAGATCAGCCATGCAGACTGAGAAAGAATTCATCAAAAGATCTTATGAAAGTGGAATTGCAAAGTACTGGCCTACTGGGATTTTGAAAAGCAAATTAATGGAATGCAGGACTGCATGAGCTACTTAACAAAGTAGAGTTTCAGTTCAGTGAAGCCATCGCTAGCAAGCACAGAGCATATTAGTGTTCCTCATATCAGAGAAGCCATCACTACAGCTATTGCAGAGAGCGGGGAGCAGCCGAGCAGGGGTCGGAGGAGTGGCCGCGACGTCGCACAAGCGACGGGTGGCCGAGAGCTCGCCGGATGGACGTCCGAGCGGCGTCGTGGGCGAGAGCAGGGGTGTCGAGGTGCCATGGCCCATGGGCGGCAGCGGCCAGGTGCACCGGATGGCCGTCCGTCGGGCGGTGTCGTACAGGCGCCGGGTGGCCGAGACTCCCGAGAGCTTGACGGATGGACGTCCGTCGAGCAGCGTGGTGGGCGCTCCGTCGGGCGGAGCAGGGCGGTGCGGGGTGGCGGCGCTCCGGGTGCCCGCTCGGCGCGGGGCGGCAGCGCTTGAGGAGCAGGCGTCGGGGCTAGGGAGATCCGTCGGGCGAGGGTGCTTCGGGTGGCTGCGGCAGTTGGGGAGGAGGCGTCGGCGAGACGGCGCGAGGGCGCAGAGGCGGGCGGCGCGGGAGCCATGGAAGGCGTCGGGGGCGGACGTGAGGCGAGTCGGGGGAGCCGGTGCCTGGTCGGCATCGGCGAGACGGCGCGAGGTCGCCGAGGCGGGCGGCGCGGGAGCCGTGGGAGGCGTCGGGGGCGGACGCGCGGTTGGCGGGTGATGGGTCGGGGAGGCGGGGGAGGAGGCGTCGGGGCAGACGCGCGGTTGCTAGGTGAATCTCGAAGGGAGCAGTATGTTTTAGTTGTAGAGATAGAGATAAGCACGCACTGCCCGTCAACAGCGACGCAGCTCGCTTCATCACCGTCTCACTCACATTGATCGCGTCGCATCGATATATATATATAGATAATTTTGTTTTCTTTTGTTTTTTCGATCTGCTTCTTCTGCTGCTGCTCGCTAGTCAATAGGAGTCGGCGGTAGCTCTCCGAGCACAGTCGTCAAATTCACCTACTAGAACCCTGAAGTGCCGCAAGAACAAGATCCCAGGTCACTGACTCCGGCGGAGGGTCAGCGGCGGGCGCACGCCGTGTGCGTGCCGTTCCCGACGCAGGGCCACATCACGCCCATGCTCAAGCTGGCTAAGCTCCTCCACGCGCGGGGCTTCCACGTCACCTTCGTCAACACCGAGTTCAACCACCGCCGCCTGCTCCACACGCGCGGGCCCAACGCGCTGGACGGCGTGCCCGGGTTCCGCTTCGACGCCATCCCCGACGGCCTCCCGCCCTCCGACGCCGACGCCACGCAGGACATCCCCGCGCTCTGCAACGCCACCATGACCAAGTGCCTCCCGCACCTCCTCTCCCGGCCTCCTCACCAGGATCAACGGCGCCGCCGAGTCCCCGCCGGTCACCTGCCTCGTCGTGGACGCCATCATGTCGTTCGGCTTCGACGCCGGCAGGGAGATCGGCGTGCCCGTCGTCGCGTTCCTGACCATCGGCGCCTGCGGGTACATCAGCCGTCGAGAGTCGCGCGCTGCTGACAACGTGGTGTGCGCAGGAGGAGGTGCTCCAGCTAGCAGGAGGCGGTAGGGGTGTTCCTCACCCACTCCGGCTGGAACTCGACTCTGCGCAGGGGTGCCCATGCTGAGCTGGCCCTTCTTCGCGGAGCAGCAGACCAACTGCCGGTACACGCGCACAGAGTGGGGCATTGGAATGGAGATTGGCGGTGAGGTGCAGCGCCAGGAGGTGGCGGACATCTTAAAGGAGGCCATGCACGGGGAGAAGGGGCGGGAGATGCGCCGGCGCGCCGAGGACTGGAAGGACAAGGCCTTAAAGGCGGCGCTGCCGTGTGGGCCTGCCGAGACAAACCTTGACAGGATCATCCACACGGTGCTACTCTCCAAGAACCAAGCAAAGACTGTCGATGCCTGATTATTATTGTTGAATGATGAATGTAAATTAAGCCAAAGATTGAATGAATAAAAGATACCAGGAGTGAATGTTTGTATTAACTGATGTGTGTGTTCAAGGCGAACTGGCAACATACCAACAGACATTGGCGTCATACATTGGCCGGATGTGCAAGCTTGTTGCGTTAAGGCGTAATTCAGCTTAGATGTCGCATAACAAAAGAGGGCACTCTCAATGCGTAGTTTTCATCTCACAAAACACCACTCATAGAAATCATCCTTCCCAACGTAGTAATCTTTGGAGGGTGCAGGAAAAAAAAAATTAATGATCCGCATCTTCTCTCCTCCATTCTTTCAGATCCCGTGCGGGTGGATGCCCCTGTGGTTCGGCCATTCCAGGCTTCACGAGCGAGGCTGTACGACAGAGTGAGCTCCCTGACAGCAGGGCCGTCGACGGGCAGGTGCCAGGTGGGCGACCGAACAAGGCCATTCATGAGCCCCCACCTCACATCCCTCAGGCCTCAGCCCAATACGCAGCAAAATTATAGAAATACAAAAATACGAAATGTCAAAGCCCGGCATCTGGCGGCAAGCACCAACAGGCCTTCGGCCATTCGCTCGTCTCTATCTCATCGAGTCATCGTCTTTGACTCTTGGTCTGCTTCTTGTCTCTTTGTCTTGCCTCTTGCATTGTGAGCAAACAGCAGCAGGCAGCAGGGACGGAGGGACCAAACTACCGAATGGACAGTGGGACACCGGACACAGAACAGAAGCAGGCAGCCAGCAAGCCGCCAGGACGTCAGGTGATTCCCAATTTGACTAATTGAATTGAATTTTAATCTTCTAAAATCATGTGTTGGCAAGTTAATTTGACTAATTGAATTGAATTTTAATCTTCTGAAATCATGTGTTGGCAAATTGCGATGCAGTTTGTAGCATGTACCTATATAAATCGTGGGTCTGTCTACACATCTGATGACATATTTTTCAACAAAAAATCTGTCAGCTTTTTAGCAAATCAATAGCTAACACGTCACCAATAAAAACTGACAGATTTACAGTACAAAAAAAATCTATCAGATTTTCAATAACCGTTAACAATAGTGCAGAGCACACATCCAAAACCCGATAACAGTCCAAACCCAATAACATTGTCTTTCTCGGATGCTGATGTTCATTTGCTCTACACTCCGTGCATGTTGGCGCTCTGCTACTTGCGCAAAACTTTATTAGTAGTAATGGCAGGCAATTTATTAGAGTTTCAACACCCATGATTGATGAAAGGTGATGAATCAGTTTACAAAACAAAGTTGTAGTCTAAACAAGCACCGACCCTTAGGGTTGCCAATAATTGACAATTCATTATTTTTCAATTTTTCTTCAACATAAATCAACATCTACATACACACCCACAGAGAAAAGGCAGCAGTAGCTCCAAAAGGCAGAAAAAGTGGTAGTTCAAACAACATAAATGCAGATCTACTAAAACAAGTCAAATATATGTTGAAAATTTTCTGTGAGTATCCCAATTAACAAGATCATACACAGTCATCCTATCAAAATATACGCAAAGATAAGACTAAGCAGTTTTGTAGGCATCCAGGGTGCTCTCCGCAACATCCCAGCCTCTCTACATCTGACTTTAACTATTTTGTAGGCATTCATGGTGCTCTCCGCAACATCCTTCCTCTCTGTACCTGACTTAACTCAGCAAGGTACCTGCAAAATCATCATGACGAGAAATTAGGTACCAAAGGTGTATGTGCAGTAGGGGATATGGATCACAAACTCATATCATTCATTCTTTTACACGGCAGCGCTATTCTACACAAATATTCTACACCAACCCCAACATACTACCAGCCCTACCGAACCGGCCCAACAAATTCCGACCCGCACTTCCCATCCCTGCGCGCTCCACCTCCCGAGTCAGCACCCCAACCTGCTCCTCCCGCGTCCCTGCGCGCTCCAACTTCGAGTTCGTAAGCAGACCAGCGGCGCTGCCCTCTGCCTATGCACCCTTCCTAGCCCGCTGCCATGACCCGCCCTTGGAGCTCGCATTATCCACGTCGCCGACATGACCTACGTGACCACATTGACGCCGTCCCTTTCCAGTCGCCCACTGCGTCCGCCCTCCACCGACTCCCGCCTTCCCAGTGCCCCACCGGTCCTCGTGGGCAGCCGCGACCGGTGCACGACCAGGCCAGGACGGATGCCAGAGCTCCTGCCACATCCTACACACGTCATTCACTACTGAAAATTTGAAATTCCCTGACCAAACTCAGGCAAAACTGGAATTCCCCTTTCGAGCTATCACTGACGGTATTTTTATTTTCCCTGACGGTAAGTGCACCGTAAAAAATTTTATAGCGATATTTTTACTTTTTATGATGATACATACATTTTCATAAAAATATTTTTATTTTCCCTGACGGTAGTGCACCGTGAGGGAATTTCAAGTTTTCATTAGTGATTGCTCCCTCGACGGACTCTCCTCCATGAGATGGTAGCGACATCAACATAATATGGGTCTGAAGAGCACCAGCTTTCTCTCTCTCAACACTACTGCATAAAAAATACCGAATGTTGCTGAACACTACTGAATCAAAATTCTAAATGTTGCTAAATTAAAGTCACATACGCACTTAGCCATGACCTGCCAGAACACCACCAAAAAGGAGCACATGAGTGCATGGCCAATGCAATCCTGCTGAACACTACTGAAAATCAAAACACTCGGATGTACTGACAAAATACTTCAATATACCGATGAAACATGCACTGATAAAATACTAGAATACTTGAAGATACTGACAAAATACTTAAAATACTGACAAAATACTAGAATACTTGAAGATACTGATAAAATACTTGAAGATATCAACAACTACTTAGAGATACTAGCAAATATTGAACTAATAGTACCGACTGTACAAAGCCATTGACAAAAAATATACTTGACAAGACTGACAAAATACTTGAAGATATCGACAACTACTTAGAGGTACTAGCGACTACTAAAGTTATAGTATCAGTTGTACCAAGCCATTCAAAAATACTTGACAAGACTGAAAAAATACTTGAAGATATTGACAACTACTTAAAGATATTAACAACAACTGACTATACCAAAGCTACTAACGAAATACTAAAATATACTAACAAACACCGATTAACACTGAAACTACTAGAGTCTTTGTTGCTTAAAGATACTGACATACTGAAGAAAATACTTATTAATACTAAAATCTACTTGAATATACTCGACATGCACTAGTTATAGGAAAAGCTTTCGACAGACACCCAAGCCAAACGCTCACGCACCATGTTCCTGTAGTGGAGTTGTAGTGCCTTCTCTAGCTACATGCAGCATGAGGCCGTACGGGAGAACCAACATGAGATCCGCACTGTAATTCGCCATGTTGACCGCGGCGCGAGCGGCTACGCTCGAATGCGGAGTCACGACTATTTTTTCGAGCATGGGTCCCACCATTCCTCGTCGTCAAAGCATGCATGCAACATGCAAAACGATGTGGCATGCGGGCCGCATGGAAGCGGTCAGACATGCGGCGTGCAGGGCGTGCGGAGACGGGTTGGGTACGAGGAGTCCGGGGCGCATGGAGAGGGTTCTGAGCGCGACCAGAGCTCGCGGGTTTCGGTTCATGGTGGGTTTCGCTAGTTGGCTGGGCTGGTCCATGGTGTAGAATAGGTATTCTACACCTACGGTCTAGGATAGCATATGTATTCTTTTACGTACATACTATAAAGATACAACATAACATCATGTACTATCCAAATCAGATATCTCTCTATACAACTTCTAGTAATAAAATCCCCACAACAACACACAAAACCTCATCATCTGGTACATCCATTCAGACCTATCCATACTTGCAAACCTTATTGACTAACAAAAAATAAATTATTACAAAGAAGATATTAGATCTAGAGCTAAAAAAAAACAATTTACTCTCTCCTCCATGAATGTAGATCTAGATCTAGATCTCAAAGAGCCTAAATATAGAAGGAGAAATGAAGTTTGGAGAACATGTTTCTACCTTTTGTGGTGTCCTCAACTCCTTTAACAAACCAAGAGCAAAACTTCGTTCTTTCCCTAAATTTTTCTTAATTTTTAGAGTTTTAAATCTCAAAACTCTAAAAATTGGAAAAAGAATTCGTGAGAGGAAGAAGAAGGGGCAGTGCTTTAGCATATATATATAGGAAGGGTATAATCTGTAGCTAGCTACAGAATAGGCTATTCTGTAGCCAGACCAACCATCGAGCGCACCATGCTTCCCGCTGAACCAGGGAACCAGGCTGGCACCGATGCAAGCTGAGCCACTTAGAGCCGGTAGTCACGGTCATTAATAGTAACAACCACAATTACTGGAGGTCAATTACCGCACAGTAATTTCGTTGTTGTGACCAGTCGGTCATGCTGCTAGCACGTGGTTACTTTCTTTTGCAAATTTGTCACACTCCAAAATTTCTAATTTTGGATTGTCCTTCAAAAACACTAAATAAAATAAATAATTTCTATATTGATATATTTTTTTTCAAGATTAGTTTGAGTTTGCACAAATTTAGTATAGGAAAAGTGAATTTATAAACTTTTCTAAATTAATTTGACAGACTTTGATTGTTGTGGTGTTTGTTTGCTGCTTGTCTTGGTGCATATGAGTGTATAAAGTTTTTAAAATGCGATTAGTAAGTCGTTTATCGGTCTCCGACTCGTCTCTGTCTTTTTCTTTAATCAAACTCTATCTCTCTTGATGTTAATCTTTCTTTTAGACAATTCCCAAGATTCTTTGTATCTTGATCTAAATCATTCCCTTGAGTTCATAATTCATCAATATGTCTCTAAATTCCTTTCGGGAATTTTTCTGTCTTTTTTCGGATCTTTTTCCTATTTATCAGTGAGCGTAACCTAATTTTTAGATGCTCCAAGATATCTTTTTATGAGCTCTAAATACTTTATTTGAGTTCATCATATTCCAAAGTGTCTCCGAGAATTTTCCCGGAATTTTTGGAGTTTTGGAATATTTTTCATGGCTTAAATATCAATTCCAGACTTTTCTGAAATTATTTTTATCCCGAAATTAATTAATTCTGAAATAAATAAAATATCTCATTTTTCTAACTTTTCCGAACCCTAGCAATATATATATATATATGCCGGCGTTCTCCTCGACGCAAAGGTTCCAAAAGTACGGCCCGTTTTCGCAACCGCCACCCGTAGCTCCGTAGATCTGAAACCGAAGTTTCGCATCTACTAAAATCCGACGAACTCTCCGGTAAGCTTTTCCGGCCAACTCCAATGTCCCCTGCGAATTCCGAGACCACCACAAGGTTGGTCTCGTGGTTCTCTTCGTCATAGTATCTTTCTTTTATCCAATACATCACCGTATGACCAATCCCCATCTGTTTTCCTTTTCCGGTGGAGCTTTTTGCGATCAACTTCACCATTGTTATCTCTGTTGCAGCACGTCTCCTGCCATGGCCGTGCGCCACCCCGGCCTCTGGCCACTTGCGCAGCAAGCTGTGAGCCCCACCGTGACCGCATGGCTTGGTCTCACCGTCGGCCAGCAGGCCACGCAGCCCTGCCTCGGAGCGCAGGCAGCTGACGGTGCTGTGGTGTGCTGCTGCTCAGCCACCGTTGCCGAGTCAGCCCGCCCTGGCCAGCTGGGCTCCTGCGGGTGCAGCCAGGCGTCATCGCCCAGCCAGACCAACCAAGCTGAGTCCCCCTCCCTTCTACGTATCCTGTACTGCCCAGAGCAGCAAGCTGCAAGCCAGGGTCACGCTCATGCTATGGATGAAAAAGATGAAGATGATATATTTACATGTTTGTCACCGGCTCGTTTCCTCCGCCGTTTAGTTGTTTTAAATCCGTTTCGCTCCGTTCAAGTTGCGTTAGAATCGTGTCATTGCGCTCTACGCAGTAATGTTAATGTTTTTCATGTTGTTTAAATATAAATTTTCATCTAATTTGATTAATGATTATTCAATAGCTTTCTAATTAATTAAAAGTAATTTAGGTTTAATTATGTTTCTCTTAGTTTAAGATGTGTTTTCTTCATGTTCATATGATCTATATGTAAATACTAAAGTTTTCATGGCATATGTTATTCCATATATATAGTTAAATATTTAATTGATTAAATATGCTTGTAACTAGATATATAATTAAAATTGATATGGCTATTACACTTCCATGTTTTATATGCTTCTAAGATATTAATTTTATATGCTTCATGCCACATGCTCTTCTATATATAGTTATTAAATATTAAATTGATTAAATATGTTTGCAAATAGTTCAATAACTAAATCTAAATAGGTGTTTAATACTCTGATCTTTTGTATACAAATATTAGTATGATTAATCTCCAATATTAATATGCTTCTAAAATATAATTTGATTAGTTTAAACGTCCATTCTATATTTTGATTAGATGCTCTCACATATTTATTTTCTCTTGCAAAGATAAAGTTTAACTTGACTAAATTATATGACATTGTTTATAAATAAATACTACTAGGTTTAACTTGGCTTTTAAAATTAAAATATGATTTTGCTTAAATCTGAATTAATATGTTTCATATACTTTTAATCAACTAAAATAAATTAAGCATGCATGTTTCTTTTAACGATAGTAAATCTCCGGATAGATGTTTCTTTTAACGATAGTTCTGTTATCGGCGTCTCTTGCGTTCTCTCGACCGTAGCAGCGAGCTCTCCTTTAATAGGTTGTTTTCTTTGTGTGGTGTATTGTTCTTAGTTTTCTCTTTTATTGTTTGTATGTTTGTCTATGTGTGGGGCTTGCTACGAGTAGAATGGGAACCGCTTGTGAGTGCTCAAGATCAGAAGATGATGACCTAAAGTTGATGCTATGAGAGTTGAGCAAGTGTTTAAGACAAGTATAGCATGGGATCTTTTTTGTTGTCCTGTTCACCATAATTCATCTAGTCATATTGCATGTGTCTAATTTGATTCCTATTTGATTTATCATAGTTTTGTTATCCTTTTACCTTGTCACCAATGGGTTTCTATGCATATGGGTAGCTTTGCTATGCTTTACATGATGAATATTGAATCGAATATTGATTAATGATTATATGCAATGATGGATAAAACTGACTTTTGTAGCAACATGGAATAGGACCCCCTGTAGGGCAAAAGCTGGGATAATAACGCAACCATAAGTGCTAACATGGCTCTAGTTTTAGTCAAGTATGGGAGTTGGACTAGCATGATTGTAGTTCGTGAAAGGCACCTTTGTCGAGCTGGTTATGAGGTATAGCTTGTGTGGGGACCGCTGTGGGTGGTACCATCGGAGGTCCCATATACCCAATTGCATTAGGTCCGTAGGGTCTGCTACTTGCTAGAAAGACTTCTTGAAAGACTTCATAGTGTACCCTGCCCACTCACCTTGGAAGTGTTTTGGGAGTCATGATCCCGGACATATGGGCAACACAGCTTGTGGGTAAAGTGCGTAACCTCTGCAGAGTGTAAATCTATCATGATAGCCGTGCCCACGGTCATGAGCGGCTCGGAAAACTCACAGTGTTAGAAACTCATGTTGTTATAACTACTTATGATGGTAAGTTTGGAGTTATGAGATAAAAAGTGGTTTTATTAATGATAATGTGGTTATCAACTGGGTTATGCATAACTAAAGTTAAGTGTTGGTAAAACTTGACCAAGGTAAAAACAACCGCAATAAGCCAGTGTCAGCCTTTTGAGCTTCATAACCCTGTGTTATATTGTTGAGTACGATATGTACTTACGCTTGCTTTACTTTTCAATTATTGGATAAAAATCCCAGATGGGTAACAAAAGGTGGATCTAGTGAGTATTTTGAGAAGTGCTAGGCGTATGCAACCCCCAGTCAACAAGTCCCTGTGAAGTTGAAGTTGGAGCCTAAAGAGAAGTTTAGTAATCGTTCCGCTATCCTCTGATGTAAGTGTTAATATAATTATGTTTCCGCTATATAATATTGTTTTTGATACTTTTCTATTCTGTTGTTGTATGTGTGGACTTCCTGGGCACACATATGGCTATCCTGGTTTTGTTCTTAAAATCGGGTGTGACAAATTGGTATCAGAGCAATGTTGACGGTAGGACGTATGCCTAGTTAGCAATGGTCGTTTCCTAAAACTTATTTTGCTACAAAACTATTTTTCTACAACCTTGTCCTTTGACTTTATTAATTTTCAATTCTTGTCTAGTTGGCTCCTCCTTGATAGTTTCCTTTGAGATAATTTTCTGATCACCTTGTACATTTTCTTTTCTTTTTGTTTTACTAAAGTTTTCTACTCTCACCTTGCTCAAAATCTCGATGGTCTTTCATCATCTATCACCCACTTTTTAGGATGTCCACCAGTTGACCAGAAGTACGAATAGTGTCGATATTTTTGTGTGCTTATCTTGCTTATTGTGTTGCTTGTGTGTTGTTTCAATCCTTGCTATCCAAAGAAGGCCCTGAAGATGATGTTTTGAAGATGATCAAAATCCTTGTTAAGTGGGGTAGCGTCCGCTACCGTCACCCTTATCTATGAATCAACCTTTCTCTTTCTTGTGCTCATTTAGCTATTCTTGATCCTTGATCTAGCATCTCAAGAAGCACCGACCAACAAAGCATGAAGAACTAAACATCAATCTTTATCATCTTTGTCATCTCTTTCTAATCTTTGCTCAGTGATCCTGCACCTTGCAATAAGAAGACATGGAGATTAACCTCTATCATTCTTCTCAATCTATGCTAATAATCTCAATCTCCCCCCCCCTGCAGATCAACATTTATCCTTCTTATCATCGTTGCTAATCTTTAATTGTTGATCCTACACCTCATACATCTCGAAGCAACCTTGAAGATCACCTTTATCTTTCTCCCTAGTATCTTTGAATCTCAGGACGAGATTCCTATTAAGTGGGGTAGTTTGTCACACTCCAAAAATTCTAATTTTGGATTGTCCTTCAAAAACACTAAATAAAATAAATGATTTCTATATTGATATAATTTTTTTCAAGATTAGTTTGAGTTTGCACAAATTTAGTATAAGAAAAGTGAATTTATAAACTTTTCTAAGAGCAACTCCAAGAGTTTGACATTTAGACTTGACATATCTAATTTTGCCAAAAAAAACTAAAAAACTGGTGGCCAACAGTTTGACATTTGGGCTTGACATTTTTGCCAAAGTTGCAAATAAGAACCCGCACTTGGCAATTTGGAGACCGTGAAAAGGGGGAGACAATTTTTTTCCTTCTTTTTTTCACGGCTGAACACTGGGCGGTGTCCTTTTTTTTCTTCCTTTTTTTCCTTCCTTTTTTTTACGGTGGAACACTGGGCGGTCGGTTTTTTTTTTCTTTTTTTTCCGTTTTTACCAAGTCATTATGGGGAACTGTTGGAGATTGCATATTTTTTACTTTGACATTCTATTTTAGAGTTGACAAATTCTATGTTTTGCCAAATCAAAATTGCCAAACTGTTGGAGTAGACAAACACTAACAAGAATGACGTACCATAACATTAGCATGAGTTATGTCATATTTATGAGAAATCTATTTACAACAATACTAACAATATTTACTAGATTTTTCACTAATAATATTTACACGAAGAATTCTACATTATGAATTTTCTTCCCAGATCAAGGAATGGATGGGCAGCTGTGGCCCCCGAGGTGGCCATGGAGGGCAGCCATGGCCTCGACATGGCGATGGAGGGCCGCCGATGCTGCCTTGGAGCCGTGGAGGCCATGGAGTGGATCAAAATCCGTGCACTGGCTCACTGAGATGCTAGATCCACCACCTAGGAGATCGGCGCTGCCGCCGACCATAAAGACGGGTGCTGCCGCCGCCACCAGAGACGGCCGCGCCACCACGAAGGAGGATGCCACTATCGGCAGATCCACGAGAGGTGATTCACTCCGCAGTTCAGGCCGCCATCCATGTGAGGTCGTCACTGCCTCGTCAGGGCCGCCAACGGAGCGAGACGGGCTGCATCGCCGCTGGGATCCCCATGCACGCGGATCAAGCCATGCCGACGCCGGATCGCATCCACAGAGGCAGGGCCGCACGGGGGAGGAGCAGCCGCGAACGCCGGTTGAAGGAGGATCCGCCGCGCAGTCGTGGGGAAGAAGTTGCTCGGCCACCGGTGAGGGAGAATGCGCCGCTGCTAGTGTTGCCGTCAAGGATTTTCGTTGCTTCGGGGAGCTCCCGTCGAGAGGAGAATGGTTGGTAGTTTCTCCAAACTTTGTAATGGGCGATGGAAAGTTGGAAACGGAAAGCAAAATAATTAGAAATGAATGCATGCATGTATTAATTAGTAATTACGGGGACCACATCGAGATGAGTCAAATAGTGAATGGACGGTCATAGTTGTTGTGCTGGTCTCGTCAGTTATATATAGGGAACTATTACTCCATAACTGGCTACAAAATATCCTATTCTATAGCCGAATCAAAACTGACGAGACCAACACAACAACTATGACCGTCCATTCACTATTTGACTCATCTCGATGTGGTCCCCGTAATTACTATACATCCTAAGTGTGCACACACTAAGTGTCTACCCCTAGCGCCCAACTCTAAGTGTCTAAACCCTAAGTGTCTACCGGCCTAAACCCTAAGTATCTACCCTATAGATATACATCCTAAGTATCTACCCCCAAGTGTGTCTAACTCTAAATGTCTAAACCCTTTTACTATATATAGTTGCAGAAATGGATGACCCAAATGACAACATGGAGGCTTTCTTGTTTTCAATGATCAACGATGACACTGATCAAGTAGTAGATGACACCAATCAAGTAGATGACACCAATCAAGTAGATGACGGAAGTCAGTACTTTGCGCAAGATGTTGAGCAAGAAAATATCGCGCAAGACAATGTTGATGAGGTATATATATGTCTACAATTTCTTGTGTATACATGAAAATCAAAATAATTACACTAAGTTTTGTGTGTCTACATACATAGCCGTCTGCATCAACGACAACTACGGGGAAGAGTAAAAAAGTACGAGGCCTGAAGAAGCCATTGGAGGGTCGGTACATTATCACAAAATTCGATGAGGAAATATGGGAAGTACTTGGACCAAATGCACATAAATTTGCCAACCACTATGGTTACCTTGTAAGGGATAGGCTTCCGATCAGTGCTCGTGAATGCCGGCAAAGGATAGGACAACCTGAAATTAGTTTTGTCTCTGATGATGACAAGGAACTAATTTGGCAAGACGTCCTTTAACATTTCTCGCTCGATACGAAAGATGAAGCTTTGAAGGGGAGAGTTAGGGACTGTGCTATGAAGAAGATGGCAACACAATTCCAGGCCTAGAAGAAGAAATTGCACACAAAATTTATCAAGAAGAACCTGACTCCAGATTTCAACAATAAGGTTTACGTCAAGTTGAGACCGTTTTGGGATGACTTTGTAGCTTACAAGACATCCGAAGAGGGCGCAACATGAGCGATACAGAACCAACAGAATGCCCGAGAAAAACAATACCACCATCACTTGGGATCAGGTGGCTACATTACTGCCATTCCTAAGTGGGAAAAAATAGAAGAGGACCTTGAAGCTAGGGGAATCCAACCAGAATCAGGTAACTAGTCTGAGCGCAGTAAGTGGTGGTTTTTTGGTCACGGGGGAGGCCTTGACCCTCAGACCGGGAGATTAACTTATACCGAAGGACTCACAGAAGCAGCAAGGAAACTGGTTTATGCTCAATCTTTGAGGGAACAAGGAGTATGGTCACCAGATAGGGATAGGGATGAGCTGACATATGCCCTGAGGACTGTGGAACACGGTGGGCGAACGAGAGGTCATGGCGCGGTGCCGTGGAAGCATGCCTTCCCTCAAGACAAAGATACATATAGAAGTCGCCAGAGAAAGAAGAATGGGGAGGAAACTATGAAACTTAGCATGTCGCAAATGCTTAGTGAAGCACGCGAAGCAGCTATTCAAGCAAAAGAGCGAGAAGAGAAACTTGAAGCGAGAATGAGCGAGGAAATCAAAAGACAAGTGGAGTTAGCAATGAGACGAATGCAAAGTACTAGATCAGTACCGAAAGTCAACATCAGCCCATCAGCTCAGTTGAAAAGCAATTGTGCTTCCACGGAAGTGCCTCAACCTGTTGATGACGCAAAGCTACGCTTCCCCATGGATGGCATCACAGAATCAAATACACCATGTGAGCTGCACATTCTAGAGGGGGCTACCACAATCATGGTGGCTACTGGTATTGTATCTCCTATCGACCCTATGAAGACACCAATATGCCATGGGTCAAAAATACCAGCTGGATATGCTCGCGTCTCGGTGGATAGAGTTCAAAAAGGTCATCGCGATGTTAAGCTTGACATTGAAGGAGGTGATGGGGAGACGACTTTAGGACAAGCGGAGAAGACATTTATTTGTTGGCGCAAGCGCTATATCATTATTTTTGGGGCATCACCTCCTATTGTACCGTCGCTGCCTCCTCGTCCTCATCCTAGGTGCGAATGAAAGTGAATCATACCTAGCTCTTTTTCACTAACTTTGTATTGGCTTAAATAGCGATACTTTATTCACACTCGTTGTTTTCACTACAGGACCTCACCCAGAGACCTAAGTCACCATTCATCACCTGCTGGTCATAGTGTTGCAAGGGATGATGATGGTGAAATGCACGACACGGCTTCGTCCTCAGAACCTCCAAGGCGGTCTCCATCTCCAAAACCGGCCCCATCGTCTCCACGACGGTCTCCAACGCCAACACCAGCCCCATCGCCTCCATGATGGTATCCCACCGCCCCATCGCCAAAGAAGAGGACCACCACAAAAGCAAAGGTGTCGGCCACCCAACCAAAAGCAAAGGGGCAAGCTACAAGGAAAGTTAAGATTCCTCAGAAACTTCCGTATGAGAAGACTGAAGAAGAAATAGACACTTCAGTAAAGGCCTCAGTGGACGCACATTTCCAAAAGATTGAAGACGACCATAAAGCAAGGAAAGAAGCTAAACAACCGTTCTTCTTACATCAATCAACTCTAAGGCAAGCGGTGGAAGCAAAGAAGAAAAAGCTACATGATGCTCAGAAGAGATCTCCACTTTCGGACTATGACCGCACTCTGGAAAAGGCAATTGAAAAGAAGAAAAGAGCACATAAGGGTGTCCCATAGCTCGGGAACAATCGAAGCTATCAGTGCCCCCGCTAGTTGTTGGGAATGAATATGGTTCAAACATGAGCATGCTAGAAGACTACAGTGGCCCTAAGGTCAATTATGATGGTATGGAAGAGTTCTTGTCAATAGCTGGTCTAACCACGAATCAATTTTACGGAAATGCACTCATCGCAAATGCCACTGTAGTCGATGAGTTCCAGAGAAGTTATGTACGTGGCAGAAGTCTGTACAACCCATCGGCCCTCAGGGAACTTGGTACGCAAATGCGCAGGTTAAACTCGTGGTACATGGAGGCATGTACCAAAAACAAAGATGACGACTGTACAACCCATCGGCCCTCAGGGAACTTGGTACGCAAATGCGCAGGTTAAACTCGTGGTACATGGAGGCATGTACCAAAAACAAAGATGACGACTGCATTTGCGTCAGAATTAGACAAGAACATTACTTCCAGGGCGATGACCTTATATTTGTTCCGTATAGTGAGCTCCACCAACTATGCCATATGGACGCTCTAGACAAATCTCTCATCAGCTGCTACTGTCTGTAAGTGATCATTTCTTTTAGTAATCTGACTATAGCACATATGTATATGTATAGTAACTAACTATCCTCAAACATATATATGTAGATTCTTGATGGCATACCTCAAACGTAAAAAGGACATGGAGATTGGTTTTATTGATCCATCAATCATATTCTCGGATCCGAACACTCCCCGCAAAAACTGGATACCTCAAACGGAGAGGAATCTTCAGAGGTTCTTAGTCAACCAAAAGACCAGACAATATATACTCTTCCACTATAACTTTGGGTGAGTGTTGTTATCGTTTGCACAATTTGTCTTACTTATTACTCAATTTAGCAAAAAGATATATATGTTGACTCTATAAACAAATGCAATTTTCACTGGATACTCATAGTCTTCGATATGACCAGAAGTCAATTGATAATCTTTGACTCATTGAGAAAACCACTGGGAGATTACCAAGATATGATAGACATTATCAAGGGGTAACTTTGATCTTTAAATATGGTTTCCTGCTCTTTAACTACACTGCAAGAGTTAATTAACTAATGATCCAATTATTGAGCAGGGTTTGGGCTTGGTTCGTCCCTAAACACCGCCCGGAACTGGAAGTGCCACTAAAGGGTCCTAACCTGTAAAATGTAAGTTCTACTAGTTCTCATAAACTGTTACGTTAGCATGCTTTAATATATGCGTATGATGACGATAGTAATCGTTTTATATCTTACAACAATGGGTTCTAAGGCAGCAACCAGCCAACAATCTGTGTGGATACTACGTTTGCAAGTTCCTCACGGTGTATGCAAGAACTCTTAATGAGAAACTAAAAGTATGTGATATGTATATATAATACATCCATTTTATTTATTTGTTGCTATTAAATAAATATTATGTATATTAACACTTGTTTCTGTATACTGCAAATTGAAGGCTGAATGGTTGAAGCGACAAGTGATGGATATCATCCGCCTCAAAGGAATTCAAGACACACTTGTTGGATTTTTTCTTGAAAAAGTGGTCAACCCTAAAGGCGAGTACTATTACGACCCGGCCGAACCACTCAAGCCAAATCAAGACGAACATCTATATGATATTTAAGTGGCGAGAGCGGTTGTGTCTTAAGTCAAGTAACAATGGATAATGATGTAAATTTTATGTGCATATATATATTATACTTATGTATATATATATATTTATATATAGAGTTTAATAGTTTATTTGTGTTTAATGCTTGAAACTAACTTATAAGTGCGTGAATACATGTATTAGAAGCGAAGAATACACACATTTGAATACCTAATCTAATTGGAAAAACAAAAATAAGAAATACCAAAATCAGAAAAAATGGGTCTTTAGCCCCGGTTGGTAATACCAACTGGGACTATACCTTTAGTCCCAGGCTTGCCAATCGGGGCTAAAGGGGGGACATTTAGTCCCGAATCCTTAGCCCTAGTTGAGGCACCGGGGCTAAAGGCCCTTACAGACCGGGGTTAAAAGCCGGTTCTGTACTAGTGCAGTCATCAATAGTGTTAGTGGTGGCACTAGCAGGGTTGAGGCTAGCTTCTCAGAGTGAGTAGATAATAACCACACAAGCCTCTTCGTTGTCATGCTAGAATTAATTTGGTAATAAAGTTGCACTGTCAGGGCTTCAGCTCTTGTGCTGCGAATCAGGAACAATTCCATATTGCACTTGCGTTAGTTGTTCTTGCTTCTTCTTTTTTTCTTTATAAAACTGATTGTCCGAACATCATGAATAATGTTCGCGCATGGAACATCGTTTGTTTTAAACAAAACGAAACATCGAGATACAGATGCAAGTGGACTAGCCCGCGAACCCACGTATAGGCCTAATTTTTGTGGGTTTAAGCGGTAACCCACAAAATTAAGCTTATATGTGGGCTCGCGGGCTGCCGCTTTGCATCCCTAAGCATTGTGTCATATATATAGATGTGCTTTCGCATGATCAGCCATTGCACCGGTGATGGATTTGGGTGCGGCAGAGGAGATTAGGGCACCGACCGTGATGTGGGACACTACTACATAAAATTTAACGGAGGCGGGCAAGGGCATCCGCCTCCAATGGAAGACCTCGGTAAATGCGGATTAACGGAGGCGGTTGTTTTTCCTGCCTCTGTTAATCGATTAAAAACCAAAAAAAACCCTCACGGGCCTAAATCTAGGCCAGGGGCTGCGCCGCCACCCAGATCCAGACCTCGAGAGCCGCCACCAGATCCGGTGGGGAGACCTCAAGCGCCGCCACCAGATTCGGTGGGGAGGGAGGGGGCCAGGGCTTCCACCGCCACTGGTGAAGAGGGAGGAGGGGGTCGGGGTGCATAGCGCTGCCTCCGCTGCGCCGGTGAAGAGGGAGGACGGAGGCAAGACCGGGGTGAAAGGTCCTAGATGGCTAGAGGGGGGCGAATAGCCTAATAAAAATTCTACAAAACACTAGAACAAAAGGTTAGATAACACTAAAGCGAAGCTTTTTTCTCTAGCTCTACCTGGGGTGCAAAGCCACCTATCCGATGCAATTCTAGTTAGCTAAGTGCTTCACAAACAATAGCGAGAACCTAAAGCACTTAGCACAAGCTAGCAAGAACAACTAACACAAGAACTAACTAGCAAGCTAACAAGACAAGATATGAAAGAATATAAATGCAAGAGAGGAAGTGATTGATATACTGATGCCTTGTGTAGAGGATGTATCAATGAAGATCCAATCACAATATGAATACCAAGAGTAGCCGGGAGACAAGATGAACACAAATGATTTTTCTCCCGAGGTTCACTTGGTTGCCACCAAGCTAGTCCCCGTTGTGTCGACTACTCAAATGGTGTTTCGGTGGCTAATTGGCAATTCACAAGCCAAGCCCACTACCCGGGCGCCACAAAAAACCACCCAAATGAAAGTAACTCAATGACACAAGCAATTTACTAGAGTTACCCTTTGGCCCTCCGCCGAGGTGGGTACAAGCCCTCTCACAATCACCGGGATCAACCACGAACAATCACCAACTCGTGTTGAATCCTCCTTCTTGCTCCAAGCCATCTAGGTGTTGGCAAACACCAAGAATAACATGAAATCCACAGCAAGAACGACCCCCAAGTGCTTCTAGATGCAAATCACTAAACAATGCACTTGAATGCACTCTATCTCTTTTGGATTGAGCAAAGAATCAAAGAGATGAGCTGAGAGGGAGGTTCTCAGCTTTAGAGGGTCTCAAGGTGTTCAAATGAGCGAGAGAGACCCTCCCCAAGCCGGCCAACACATATTTATAGACCCCCTCAAGTCCACTAGCCGTTACCCTGTTAAGTTGGCGACGGGCGCTCGAAACGGGGCGACGGACGCTCCGTCGCCAGCGTCTGACGCACTGTCAGAACTAGCCATTGGGCTGCTTCACGGGCGATGGACGCTCCGTCTCCAGCGTCCGACGCCTGATCCTCCAGCGTCCGGTGCCGTTTCTCAAAAACGCTCTCTATAGAGCTCTCTGGAAGCCTGACGGATGCTCCGATGTTTTGCGACGGACGCTGCGCCTCAGCGTCCGACGCACTTTGAGTTTTCTTCTGGAGCTTCTCTGTGGCCAACGGACGCTCGAAGTTCACAGTCCCAGCGTCCGACACCATCGTCCGTTGTGTCGGACAGCGTCCAGTGCCCTTTTCTTCAGCGTCGGACGCCTTCTGTGCATCTCTGCTTCTTCCACCTTTGCTCTAAGTTGCCAAGCACTAAGACACCTCTTTAGTGAGCAGACTTGGCATGTTTCACTTGTCTTTTAGCATGGTATATGTCACTAAGTCCTAAATGCACATGCAATATAGATAACAACACCTAGTAGCACTTGATAACCGCAATCACAATGTTTTTCCCTTCTTGATAGTACGGCTATCTATCCTAAAGTTGATCATACTCTCTATAGTGTCTTGATCACTAAACCAAAAATGTCCCTATAATATACCTTTGCCTTAGGTCCATTTTGTTTTTCTCTTTCTTCTTTTCCCTAGTCATGGAGCACTTGATCTACCATGATCCTTCATCTAGCTCTACTTCTCAAGTTGGATCACCCTACCTTAATCATACACTTAGTACTAGGGTTAGTCCATGGATGTCATCAATTAACCAAAACCAAACTTGGGCTTCCAATCTCCCCCTTTTTGGTAATTGATGACAAACTTTCACAAATGAATATATATGATGAAAATTTCCACTTTGGTAGTATTAGCTCCCCCTACATATGTGATATATGAGTTTGGTTCATTTTGATCACATATGCATGAATGAGAATTGTGGGAGAGTGAATGCTACCAAATGATGCTAAGGTGTGTAGGATGGACCTTTGAAGCGTGATACCAATTGGAGTGCAATATAAATCATCCTTAGCACCATGAATGCCTAGAAACCACTTGATAACACTTGGAAACACTTTGAGAGAACTAGATACCACATGAAAATATTAAGACCTAATCATGCTAGTTCTTCAAACACCATATCAGTTAGTTTCTAACATTCACCACACAAGCATATCATGAATCATAAATACATATGCATGCAAGCACTTATGAATGCACAAAGATATGCAACAACTTATTCATAGGCTTGCTCCCCCTACTTGTGTGCTTTCAATTTTAAATTTTCAAAATTATTTTTTTGTCTTACTACTTACTTCTCCCCCTTTGTCATCTATTATCATAAAATATGTGCTCAAAGGTTTGATTATTGGAGAGAAGTGTTAGTTGTGGTTCAATCTAGAGTATTTGCCCCAAACTATTTAACTCGGTTTAAACCATGGACAAGCTTGTTCACATATCCTAGAATGGTTATCTTGCCCATGTTGAGCTAAACATTTGAAGTTCATATTCTAGATCAAACACTAGGATTGCAAGCCCACAAATATGTCATATGCTACCACTAGATCAAGTCAAGCATAGAAGCAATAGTGGTACCATATAAGCATCAAGTTCAATTGATTTTCATGAATGAGCCTAATGAATTGATGTCTAGATGCACTAGCAAATCCTAATATTGGATGAATGACATGTCAATCAACTTGTACCTTGCATAGCCCGAAGGAGAGGCATGTCATATATATGGGGTGCATCAACACATGTTTGAGTAATCAAGAATGTTCAACTCATTCCTTAGCATGCAAAACCTCTTTTCATCAAGTGGCTTGGTGAATATGTCGGCAAGTTGATCATCGGTGCCAACACTTGTGATCTTGATATCACCCTTGAGTTGATGGTCTCTTATGAAGTGGTGCCTAACATCAATGTGCTTGGTTCTTGAATGTTGAACCGGATTGTTGGTTAGCTTCACCGCACTTTCATTGTCACATAGCAATGGCACTTGCTTGAAATTGATTCCATAGTCATTCAAAGTTGCCTTCATCCAAAGTAATTGAGCACAACAACTACCCGCACTTATGTATTCGGCTTCGGCGGTAGAGAGTGCAACACTATTTTTCTTCTTTGATGACCAAGATACAAGTGACATGCCTAGCATTTGACATGTGCCCGATGTGCTCTTTCTATCAATCTTGCATCCCGCATAGTCAGAGTCCGAATATCCAAGCAACTCAAAGTTAGACCCCTTGGGATACCACAATCCAACATCTTGTGTATGCTTCAAGTACCTCAATATTCTCTTTGTGGCCTTCAAGTGACTTTCTCTTGGTGAGGCTTGGAATCTCGCACACATGCATACACTAAACATCACATCCGGCCTAGAAGCGGTCACATAGAGTAGGCTTCCAATCATAGACCGATACAACTTTTGATCCACCATGTTGCCACTAGCATCACTATCCAAGTGTCCATTAGTGCCCATTGGAGTGCTAATTCCTTTAGAATCTTCTAAGCCAAATTTTTTCATCATATCCTTGATGTACTTGCCTTGACTCACAAAGGTGCCATTTTTCATTTGTTTGATTTGGAGATGAAGGAAGTAGCTAAGTTCACCAATCATTGACATTTCAAACTCATTTGCCATCATCTTGCCAAATTCTTCACAAAATCCTTGATTGGTTGAACCGAATATGATGTCATCTACATAGATTTGGAGCACAAATAGATCCTTGCCAAGCTTCTTGGTGAAGAGAGTAGTGTCAACCTTTCCCATGATGAACCCTTTGGATAAGAGGAAGTCCCTCAATCTTTCATACCATGCTCTAGGTGCTTGCTTCAAGCCATATAAAGCCTTTCTCAATTTGTACACATGGTTGGGCTTCTTGTCATTTTCAAATCCGGGAGTTTGCTCAACATATACTAGCTCATTGATGTATCCATTCAAGAAAGCACTCTTCACATCCATTTGGTATAGCTTGATGTTGTGTGCACATGCATAGGCCAATAGGATTCTTATTGCCTCTAATCTTGCAACCGGTGCATAGGTTTCTCTAAAGTCAAGACCCTCAACTTGAGTGTATCCTTGAGCGACCAATTTTGCTTTGTTTCTCACAACTATACCATCTTGGTCTTGCTTGTTTCTAAATACCCATCTTGTGCCAATTACATTGTAGTTCTTGGGTCTTTCAACTAGTTCCCAAACTTGGTTCCTAGTGAAATTGTTGAGCTCTTCATGCATAGCATTGACTCAATCAACATCTTGTAAGGCTTCATCAATCTTTGTGGGCTCTATGGATGATACAAAGGAGTAGTGCTCACAAAAAGATGACAATCTTGATCTTGTTTCAACACCACTTGCAATATCACCAACTATTTGATCAATGGGGTGATCTCTTGCAATGTTGGTTGGTTGGAGGATAGGAGCTTGATTACTTGCACTTGGTTGAGATGAGCTAGCAACTTGTTGATCTTGCACTTGAGAGTCACTAGCTTGCGCATTGGGTGAGTTGAGCACTTGATCTTTATCATCTTCAATGTCAATTACTTGCCTAGGCCAAATATCACCAATATCCATGTTCTTCATAGCTTTTGACAATTGAGGACCACTCACATCTTCTAGATTCTCATTTTCAACTTGAGAGCCATTGGTTTCATCAAATTCAACATTATGCACTTCCTCAAGTATATCACTATCCAAATTCCACACTCTATAGGCTTTGCTTGTGGTTGAGTAACCAAGTAAGAACCCTTCATCGCACTTCTTGTCAAACTTCCCAAGTCTTGTGCCCTTCTTTAAGATGTAGCATTTACACCCAAAGACTCTAAAGTATGCAATGTTGGGATTTCTTCCATTCAATAGCTCATATGGTGTCTTCTCCATCAATGGGTGACAATATAGCCGATTGCTAGAGTAACAAGCGGTGTTGATAGCTTCGGCCCAAAAGGAGTGACTCACATTGTACTCACTAAGCATAGACCTTGCCATTTCAATCAATGTTTTATTCTTCCTCTCAACAAGGCCATTTGATTGAGGAGTATACTTGACCGAGAATTGATGTTTGATTCCAAGCTCATCACATATCTCTTCAACTCTTGTATTCTTGAATTCACTTCCATTGTCACTTCTCACTTTCTTGATGGTAGTTTCAAACTCATTGTGACATATCTTGACAAAAGTCTTGAATGCGGCAAATGTTTCACTCTTGTCATTGAGAAAGAATACCCAAGTTTATCTTGTGAGATCATCAACTATCATAAATCCATACTTGTTGCCTCCAATACTTGTGTATGTTGTTGAGCCAAACAAGTCCATGTGCAACAACTCAAATGCTCTACTAGTGCTCATCATGCTCTTCTTGGGATGGGTATTACCAACTTGTTTGCCGGCTTGACAAGAGCTACAAAGCTTGTCCTTCTCAAACACAACATCTTTCAAGCCTCTTACTAAGTCATGCTTGATCAATCTATTCAATTGCTTCATCCCAACATGACCAAGTCTTCTATGCCATAACCAACCCATACTTGATTTAGTGAGCAAGCAAGTTGACAATTGAGCTTCACTAGCATTGAAATCAACTAGGTAGAGGTTCTCATATCTAAAACCTTTGAAGATCAAGTTTGAACCATCCACACTAATAATTTCAACATCATCTACTCCAAATATGCATTTGAATCCAAGATCACACAATTGAGCCACGGATAGCAAATTGAAGTTCAAGCTCTCAACTAACAAGATATTTGATATGCTCAAGTCATTGGATATTGCAATCTTACCAAGCCCCTTGACCTTGCCCTTGCCATTATCACCAAATGTAATACTATCAATGCCATCAATGGTGTTGGAGTTGATTGATTTGAACATTCTAGAATCTCCGGTCATGTGTTGAGTGCACCCACTATCAAGCACCCAATGCCTTCCTCCGGCTTTGTAATTGACCTATAAAACAAATTAGTTCTTCTTAGGTACCCACACTTGTTTGGGTCCTCCAAAGTTAGTGACCAAGGATTTTGGCACCCAAATAGCCTTCTTCTTTGGGCCAACAATGGACGTGCCAACATACTTAGCCTTTACACCATATTTCCCTTTGGTAAGCATATAGCATGAATCAAAATGCATAGAGGTGGATTTAGCAAACTTTGTTTGGCTCATGTTGAGTTTGCAATATTGGTCTACATGCCCTACTTGCTTGCATTTGTTGCAAAACCGGCCATTGCTCCTCACAAAGCTAGGCTTAGGAGTTACAAAGGCGTCCTTGCCTTTCTTGGGGGTATAGACCAATCCCTCTTTGTAGTGGGAAAATCTTTGGCTACCCAAGCACTTTAGCAAGCGGGCATCTCCACCATATGCCTTACCCAAAGCATGAGTGAGTTCATTAACATCATGTTTCAATTTTTCATTTTCACTCACTAGTGTAACATCAACCTTTGAGCTCTCACTAGTGTATGTGCAAGTGGATGTGCTAGTGTTGGTTGGTGCAACAATGATAGGAGTGAAAAATGATTCATCTAGAATATCACAAGTAACTCCAATGTTACATGAAGCAACAACCTTATCCTTGTTTTCCTCAAGCAGGGAGGAGTGAGCCTTTTCAAGCTTGTGGTGAGTCCTCTCAAGCTTCTCATGGGCTTCCATTAGCCTCTCATGAGAGCCATTGAGCTCATCAAAGGATTGTTCAAGAGCCTTAAGCTTCTTGTTCAATTCTTTGCACTCCTTCCTCTTTGTTTCAAAGCAAGCATAAGTTTGCTTCATCATGTCCACTAGCTCTTCCTTGGAGTACTCCTCATCATCATCACTACTATCATCATTACTATCACTCTCATCACAAGATTGTACCTTAGATGGCTTAGCAATGAAGCATGATGGAGTGTCGAAGATGGATGGCTTGTTGTTGATAGCAATGCTTGCCAATGCCTTCTTCTTGGACTTCTTCCTCTCATCATCACTAGAGTCATCATCGGAAGAGTCACTACTATCCCAAGTCACCATATAAGATTCACCCTTCTTATTCTTGGTGAAGGATAGCTTCTTCTCCTTCTTGTCATGCTTGCCCTTCTTCTTCTCATCATCATCACTATTGTTGGGGCAATTCGCAATCATGTGATCAGTGCTCTTGCATTTGTAGCATCTTCTCACATGCTCTTTGCTCTTGAAATTATCTCTTCTCTTTCTAGCACCATAGCCCTTCTTCTTCATGAACTTGCCAAACTTGCGCACAAAGAGAGCCATCATCTCATCATCCATATCACTTGCATCTTCATCATCACTTGACTCTTGCTTCTTTGCTTTGCCCTTGCTCTTGGATGATGAAGCCTTGAAAGCTAGACTCTTCTTTTCTTTCCTTTCTTCCTTGACCTCTTCTTCTTCACTTTCCTCATTGTATTGTTCTTCGGTCATGATCTCACCAAGTACTTCATTTGGAGTGATCTTGTCCAAACCATCTCTCCTAATTATTTGCCTCAAAGTTTTGTATTTCTTGGGCAAACAACCAAGAAAGCGGTTTGAGAAGTCTTCATCCTTGACCTTCTCACCCAATCCCTTGAGATCATTGATGATCACTTGGAGCCTATGAAACATCTCCAGGATTGATTCATCTTCTTTCATCTTGAAATGAGATAGCTTGTCCTTGAGCATGTATAGCTTGGCATTCTTTACCGTTGAAGTGCCTTCATATGTATCTTCTAATCTTTTCCACACTTCACTTGCTTTCTCAAGATCTTTGATTTGTTCAAACACCTTGGAATCAATGCCATTGTAGATTACATTGAGTTCCATGGTGTTGCATTGCCGGTTCTCTTGCTCTCTAGGTGTGGGACTCTCCTCATCAAGGATGACATAGTCTTTTTCGGTCATGGTCCACACCTTCTCATGGATTGAGCCTAGATGCATCTTCATCTTCCTCTTCCAATAATCAAATGAGGTGCCATCAAACATTGGTGGTTTGCTCCCCACATGGTTGAATGATATTTGAGCCATCACTAACACCGAAGGTTGTTAAGCCTTGATAATAGCGGTGACCACGACTCTGATACCACTTGAAAGGTCCTAGATGGCTAGAGGGGGGGGGTGAATAGCCTAATAAAAATTCTACAAAACACTAGAACAAAAGGTTAGATAACACTAAAGCGAAGCTTTTTGCTCTATCTCTACCTGGGGTGCAAAGCCACCTATCCGATGCAATTCTAGTTAGCTAAGTGCTTCACAAACAATAGCGAGAACCTAAAGCACTTAGCACAAGCTAGCAAGAACAACTAACACAAGAACTAACTAGCAAGCTAACAAGACAAGATATGAAAGAATATAAATGCAAGAGAGGAAGTGATTGATATACTGATGCCTTGTGTAGAGGATGTATCAATGAAGATCCAATCACAATATGAATACCAAGAGTAGCCGGGAGACAAGATGAACACAAATTATTTTTCTCCTGAGGTTCACTTGGTTGCCACCAAGCTAGTCCCCGTTGTGTCGACTACTCAAATGGTGTTTCGGTGGCTAATTGACAATTCACAAGCCAAGCCCACTACCCGGGCGCCACAAGAAACCACCCAAATGAAAGTAACTCAATGACACGAGCAATTTACTAGAGTTACCCTTTGGCGCTCCGCCGAGGTGGGTACAAGCCCTCTCACAATCACCGGGATCAACCACGAACAATCACCAACTCGTGTTGAATCCTCCTTCTTGCTCCAAGCCGTCTAGATGTTGGCAAACACCAAGAATAACAAGAAATCCACAGCAAGAACGATCACGAAGTGCTTCTAGATGCAAATCACGAAACAATGCACTTGAATGCACTCTATCTCTTTTGGATTGAGCAAAGAATCAAAGAGATGAGTGGAGAGGGAGCTGCTCAGCTTTAGAGGGTCTCAAGGTGTTCAAATGAGCGAGAGAGACCCTCCCCAAGCCGGCCAACACATATTTATAGACCCCCTCAAGTCCACTAGCCGTTACCCTGTTAAGTTGGCGACGGGCGCTCGAAACGGGGGCGACAGACGCTCCGTCGCCAGCGTCCGATGCACTGTCAGAACTAGCCGTTGGACTGCTTCACGGGCGACGGACGCTCCGTCGCCAGCGTCCGACGCCGTTTCTCAAAAACGCTCTCCGCAGAGCTCTCTGGAAGCCCAACGGACGCTCCGATGTTTTGCGACGGACGCTGGGCCTCAGCGTCCGACGCACTTTGTGTTTTCTTCTGGAGCTTCTCTGTGGCCGATGGACGCTCGGAGTTCATAGTCCCAGCGTCCGACGCCATCGTCCGTTGTGTCGGACAGCGTCCAACACCCTTTTCTTCAACGTCCGACGCCCTCTACGCGTCTCTGCTTCTTCCACCTTTGCTCTAAGTTTCCAAGCACTAAGATACCTCTTTAGTGAGCAGACTTGGCATGTTTCACTTGTCTTTTAGCTTGGTGTATGTCACTAAGTCCTAAATGCACATGCAATATAGATAACAACACCTAGTAGCACTTGATAACCGCAATCACAACGTTTTTCCCTTCTTGATAGTACGACTATCTATCCTAAAGGTGATCATACTCTCTATAGTGTCTTGATCACTAAACCAAAAATGGCCCTATAATATACCTTTGCCTTGGGTCCATTTTGTTTTTCTCTTTCTTATTTTCCCTAGTCATGGAGCACTTGATCTACCATGATCCTTCATCTAGCTCTACTTCTCAAGTTGGATCACCCTACCTTAATCATACACTTAGTACTAGGGTTAGTCCATGGAAGTCATCAATTAACCAAAACCAAACTTGGGCTTTCACGGGGGCCGCCTCCATGCGCCGGTGAAGAGGGAGGAGGGGGGCAGGGCCGGGGGCCGCACAGCGGCACCTGCCCCCTCGGCTGCGCCGTCAGAGAGGGAGGAGGGGGCCGCGGGCGCACAATGTCGCCTCTGCTACACCTGCCTCTGCTGCGCCTATGGAAGAGCGAGGAGGGGACGAGGGCGCCTCCATTCGCCGATGAAGAGGGAGGAGGGGGACATGGCCGCCTCTGCTGTCCCCGCCACCGCTGCGTCGACGGAGTGGGATGAGGGGTCGAGGGTAGGGGCTACACCGGGAGAGGGAGGCACCGGAGCACCTCCGGGAGTGCCGCCGGGAGAGGGAGGCACCGGGAGCGCTGTCGACGACCGGGTGGGGCACACCGGATCCGCCGCCGAGGAACCGTCCCCTTGCCGGATCCACACTGGGAGGGAGAGGGGGAGGCGCCGCCCTGTCTAGCAGAGGAGGAAGAGAGAGGGCGTGAGGAAGGGGCGCCGTTTTTTTTGGCGGAGAGAGAGGGCGTCGGCTAGGTGAGAGAATGAGAGGCAAAACCATAACTCCTCAATTTACATATGCTCGATATGCGGTGTGCTCATGGGCTTTTTCTGGGCCATATTTACTGAGGCGGTTGAGTAAGAAATGACCGCCTCAGTTATGATTTATCGAGGAGGTTGCATTAAAATGTTCGCCTCGGTTAATATATATTATCTGAGACGGCCATATTATGTCTGCCTATCTCCGTAAATCAATTTTACAAGGCGGGTTTTTTTTGCAACAACCTTGGTTAATAAAAAGCATCCGCCTTGGTTAATACCTAATCGAGGCGGTTGAAATTTTTGCCCGCCTCCGAGACCCATTTCGAAGCGTCTCGCAAAAGATTTTTTTGTACTAGTGGGAGGACGCGAGAGGGGCACGAGAGATGAGCGCACACAGGAGGAGAATCGAGCGTGGGAAGAAAGGGAACCAGAGCGCATGAGGAAATTGGCGGTGGCGGCAATGATTGAGTGGAGGAAGCAACGAGCTAGGTCTCCATGCATGTTTGGTCTAAAAGCTCAAGTTTACTCTTTGGGTCTGTTTGCTATAACTCGTTTAGGATTTAGGGTTTTTTGGCCAAACACCTATTTTTAAAGCAGTTTCACCCATAAAGCTATTTTTTCTTTCGTCTCTCAAAAACAGATGAAGTGAAAAGAAACTGAAAAATAGCTTATCTTAGTTCTCTCTCCTATTTCTCTCTCATTACCATGCATAACGTTGTTGATTAAGCTGTTTTGTCAAACATATTTTCCAAAATAGCTTAGTTCATTTAGAGAGTTGTCCATGAAGCTACTTTTTTAAAAACAAACAGCTTCACTAGTGAGGCTGAGCTGTCCCAAACAGGCCCAATTGTCCTATCAGACATTTGGATGCTAACTAAAATGATTAATATAAGCTAATTATAAAACTAATTACAGAACTCATGACTAATTTACAACATGAATCTATTAAGTATAATTAATCTATCCTTGGCATAAGTTTACTCTAGCACCATATTATCAAATTATGGACTCATTAATTTTAATAGTATGTCATTAGTTTTATAATTAGTCTTGTTGACATCGTTTTTTGTACGGGTCAATCTTGAGCCAAGTGTATTGATCGGTAAAGAGGTAAAAATTGTTCCTCATCGGCATCAAGGTGCTATCGATTTAGTTACCGATAGAAGCAGAAGAATCTGCCAATAGTGAGTGTGATGGAAGAAGCATCAAAGAGGAAAGAAGATATGTTTTGCCATTGAGAAGAAATTACTGATGGATACAGGTTGATCTGGCTGACGTCAGTAGGAAATTGCAGATGACAATAGAAGGAAGTTGTAGATTGAAGGAATCTGCCGATGGAAAGTTTCATCGTAGGCAAAACAGATAAGGAAATTGATGATTTTATGCTAGTATTATTGTTTTAGTTTGAGTCCGACTCTTGCACGAGTCATTTTATTTCCTTAAAAATAGGAGTTTTGTTTAGTATGAGTCGTGTCCATGTATAACTCCTTTTACCGGAGTATAAATATGTATCTAGGGCTCGTATGAAAATATATCCAATACAATCAAACAAATCTATTATTTTCGTCTTACTTTTCAGCATCTACTTTTTTCGCATTAGTTATAGTTTATCCAAGAGTTCTTACGATCTCAACGGGCTGCATCTACAAGATCTCCGTCTACCTCGCGAGTTCCGCTTTTTGAGCAATCTGAGCCTTGACGTCCGGGCGCATCGCTGTCGTCTCGTTCATCGTTGTTCTAGTTATCGTCCTTGTTGATTAACTGGCACACCTTTGGATACCGAGTTCGGGTATAAGCCCAAGGTGTTCGTAGATCCGACGCTTTTTGTGTCAACACCTCTTTTGGCACACCCGGTGGGACCCTAGATACATCTCTTGATCAAGATCATGGATGGTTCTACTGACGTTGATCCGAGGAACGTCATTGAAGTCTCCGAAGCAGATCTGAAAGATGATCAGAAGCAGGCTATGGAGGAGTACAAGCAGTTATATCTGAAGTCCTTCAGCCTAAACAGGAGTGGCGATGCAGTATAGAAGCAAGATCCGTCGTTGCCACGACAGGTCACTTTTGATGCCAATCCTGATAAATTACAAGATATGGTTAATACCGCATTAAATCAGACGTTGATTAATCACTCTACGATGCTGTCCAATACTGTATACAATGCTGTCATGCAATCTTTCAAAGAAGGCCAGCCACCCAGATAAGTCGGTCCAGCGTATCATCAACCTGGGTCGGCATCTGATACAACCTTATCGGCGGCTCCAACGTTCCAGCCTATAAATCCTTCTACCGATGAATTTACACTGACAAGATCAAGCCCTGCGAGCGTCGTTCAGCTAAGCACAGATCCAGCGGCGTCAGCAACATCAGGACAGATGGTCCCGAACCGGCCGACTCCCGCTAACTGGTGGGGGTACGGTATGCCTCCAGATTCGTCTGCCGACGCCAAGTTGATCCAAGACAATGCGGCGGGGAAGGCTCATGTGGAATTGGCGACATCGGCACAACCGATGAGCCCGACGATGCATCATGCTGCGTCTGCTCCAAACATGCAGTTGCCGCCGGGGAGTCTTCAGATGTTCGCACCCAAGATGTCTTGCGGGCAACCATCGGCAGATGTGTTGCCGATGCAACAGGATATGATAGTTATAAACTATCCTATGATGATGGCGAACCCTCCAACGGGGGTGTCAGTGCATCAAGGGGGCCCATTCGTCGACTATTCCAGGGTGCAGGAACAGCAGGCGCCGAGCAATTACCAACTATCGGCAGGTCACATGCCGATGACCCACAACCCTGTGTGTGTCGGTCCAATTCAGCAACAGGTGGTGCAATCTGGGCACCAGATAACGGGGCGCAACAATACCCTTACCCGGCCATCGTTCAGAATGAGACATCGGTGCATCGGCCAGCGGCGTCCCAATACACCCCAGTTGGTGTCCAAGGATATACATCGGCAAGTCAGCCGATGCATAATATTCAGCAAGGTGGTTTTATGCCTACGCCAATCGGGCCAGCTTACCCACTACAGAGGTAAGAGGGGATGTATCAACTAGTCCTGCCGATGAATGTCCAATCTGCGCATCGGCAGGATCAAGATGCATACTGGGCCGATAAGATCGCCGAAGTAATGAAAGAACAGTTTGGCATCAAGCCTAAGGTTAATACGTATTCTTATCGGATGCCATATCCTCCGGCATATGACTTGATTCCTCTTCCGAATCGATACAAGGTGCCAGATTTCACGAAGTTTTCTGGCCAAGATGATACGTCAATGATGGAGCATATCAACCGCTTCATTATCCAATGTGGAGAAGCAGCTACCAGAGATGAACTAAGGGTGAGACTGTTTTCGTCATCCTTGTCTGGATTGGCATTTACGTGGTTCATCTCGCTTCCTCCAAACTTGGTAATTACTTGGGTCGATCTAGAGAAGCAGTTTCACAGATACTTCTTTTCTGTCGTGCATGAGAAGAGAATTACCGATTTAGTCAAGCTAAAGCAACGTAATGACGAATCATTGGAGGGCTTCATGCAAAGGCTTCGGGACGTGAAGAACAAGTGCTATAGCCTGGTGCCTGATGATCGGCAGTTGGCAGATTTGGCCTTCCAAGGGTTACTGCCACACATCAAAGACAGGTATGCGTCTCAAGAGTTAAAAAACATGAGTCATCTTGTGCAGAGAGTTGCCGATCAAGAAGTTAAAGCCTTCGAACCTAGAAAAACTTGGAACAAGAAGGTGTCTTTCATTGAACAACAAGAAGATTCTGAATCAGATGAAGAGACAGATACCGGTGTTGCTGAGTGGGTAAAAGATAAGAGGTCGATATCCTATCCGTTTGGTCAGAAGGAGGCTGAAAGTTTTACTTTTGATACTGCTAAAGCCGATAGGATATTTGATCTGTTGCTTCAAGAAGGGCGGATTAAGCTGGCGCCTAATCAAGTGATTCCATCGGCTGAAGAACTTAGAAGGATGAGGTACTATAGGTGGCATGATGCAACCTCACACAGTACCAATGATTGCAAGGTCTTTAGGCAGTAGCTGCAGTCAGAAATCGAGTCTGGGCAAATCAAGTTTGAAAATTCTAGAGCTCAGAGGCTGATGAAAATTGATCAGCATCCGTTTCAAAATAATATGGTGGAAACCAGTGGAAAAGTCAAGGTGCTGGTGTCTGAAGTAGCCAAGAGAAATTCATCGGTAGACTCTGAACATCAAATAGCTATGCAGGACGTAAAAGGAAGGAAGCTTGCCGATGAAAGAAAAGGTAAAAGAATTGTCGATGACAGTGGCAACTCCAAGGGGCCTCAAAGACATGCGTCATATGGTGTCGTAATCACGCACAGGAGGCCACAACGGGAATATGAGCATTCGCGAGAAGAGAAACATCGGCAGCAGGAAGAAGAGAAACGCCAGGAGTGGTATCGGCATAAAGATCATTGGAATTGCCCCTTCTTCGTCCATTGCTGGGAAGAAGGCAGCAAGCTGCCCACTGCCGATAATTGCCCTGAATGCAATGGGTACTATCCTACTGATCGATCAAAGAGTGAGTTTCGCTTTGAAGGTCGTGAGTCTAGCTATGCTAGGCTGATCAGGGAAAAGAATCAGTGCATGATCGGCTTGGGGACAAACTCAGTGTACATGACAGGCTCGGCAAGCGTATTCGTCAAGAGAAGCTTGAAGAGATGGCTAATGCGAGGGTGCCCAATGAGGAGATACTCTCCAGAGATCCAAACATAAGGGGTAGTGCGAGCCGACATGGTGAGAAACAGTACCAACCTGTTTGGAAGACTAGGCTTCCTCAATGGTGTCCCGAAGGTCTGACGAAAACTCAGAGAAGGAGAATCCAGCGCGAATGCCAGAATGATCTATAGTATGGTGAGAACCCTTTGAAGGGAGGATTTCCAGTTTGGGAATGGAAGCCAAAATACCAGGAAAGGAGTCCATCGGCAGAAGTCAATATGGTTGTTATGTTGCCGATGGAGTTCATGGCACCTATTGATAATGAAGAAGAAGCTGCTAATATGGCTCAACTAGTGCTAGATCCAATGGCAGCTGTCTTTGAGAAACCTGCCGATGATGAAAGGCATCATTTGAAAGCTTTGTTTGTCAAGGGCAAAGTCGATGGGCAACCGATATCAAAGATGTTAGTCGATGGTGGGGCGTCGATTAATATAATGCCGTATGTCATCTTCAGGAAGCTTGGAAAAGGTGACCAAGACTTATTCAAGACAGACATGAAGCAGAAAGATTTTGAAGGCAATGTGTCACCAGCTATGGGAGCAATATGCGTAGAATTAACTTTCGGCAGCAAAACTTTGGCGACAATGTTTTTTGTGATCAGCGGCAAAGGTACCTACAACTTGCTCCTAGGAAGGGATTGGATTCATGCTAATTGCTGTATTCCTTGCAGGATGCATCAAAACCTCATGCAATGGGTCGGGGACAAGATTGAGATCGTTCAGAGTGAAGCCCCATCAATGGTTGCATCGGCAGAATCGGAAACTTACGAGCAAACCAAGTGCATATCAGGCGAAGCTTGGGATACTGAGTTTCTCAAAGTTGCCGATTACCAGATCATACCAATCCAGGCGGTTCTCTAAAGAGGAATTTTAACATATCGGTTGGCCGATGATGGAGAATCTAGGTGGGGGTTTACATCGGCAGATGATTTAGTAGAGATAAATATCGATGATGGTAATAAGTCTAGACTAATTTTATCAGGTTGGATTTTTCAATGTAAACAATCGTTGAATGATGAGGTTTGCTTTATTCGGAACTATACAGAAATACCTGGTTTAAGACCAAAAATAATCAGACATCGATTACCTGTTAGCTTGGTTCCAGCTATGTCGGTAATCAATGCACCGATGTACTCTTAATGTGTTAATCAATGTTAAATTATGAAATTGAGTAATGCTTCATGGTCGGATCGGATAGTACGCCACAATGCAATCAAAGTGCTTATCCGGATAGATGCATAAAAAGTGATGTGAATGCACATACCGATGATATAATTATCATACAGAACATCGGTAGAAGAGCGCACTAACATTATATTACAAGCAAAATCAATTGTCAGATCACAGTTGCCGACACAGCGGATTACAACAGGGATTTGATGGACGAAATCGCGCGTAGACAAATCTAGTTTGTCTCCTCTATTTTCCTAGCATCGTCATCGGTAGAACCCTCAATTGGCTTGATTTTCCTCGTCGGCAGAAGAGCTTCACGGGCATCGACATCCCTTTCTTGTTGCAAAATATTTGTGGTGATTGGGAGTTGAATCTTCTTCTGGTTAGCTGAGTTTAAAGCTTCATCTACTTTCTTCAGTTCGGCCAACAGTTTTTCTCTTTGTGCCGATAGGCGGATGATCTCTTGTTCAAGTACGCTGTTAGAAGACTCCAGGTGGCTGATGTCTTTGTGCTTTTCATCCGCAGTTTGCTTGAACTTGAGTATCTCCTCTTCAAGCTTTGATTGGGTAATCCTATCGGCAATACGGCGTAAAGCCCGTTGATATTGGAGTTGTCAACTTTCAATAACCGCTGCTTGGAAGAATATCTCTTCGATATCGGCGGGTAGCTTGCCCTAAATTTCCTTGAAAGCTACCCTTACTGCATTGGAATCTTGGACTAGGTCGGAGGCACTTTGTTGCAATAAGGATAACAGTGCTTTAAGTTTGATCTTTACTTCTGCCGATATAGCGTTTGATAATGGAGCAGAGCTTTCTTCTACTTCATTTTCTTCCGGCAAGTTGATGGCAAAAGAGAATAGACTATTTGGGGAGTCTTGGGCGTGAAAAGAAGAGAGTTAGAATTCTCTAATCATAAGTTTGTGTGTTGAAAAGTTTGTGACAGTCGAACTTACCGTTTTCAGATGAGTTTCTTGCCTTGGGCTTGGTAAATCGGTTGGCACAGTGGTATCTTGTGAGTTGGCTATGGTTGCCGATAGACTTGCCTGTATAAGGGGGGGCATGGATAGATGTCGATGTTGGCTCCGGTGCTGGTGTATCGGTGGTAATTTGAGAAGACGTGGCTGGTGATGCGATTGGGGCCGATGGCTTTGGATGTTTTGATCGGGGAGCAGCACTCGAGGAGCTGTGATGCTTCGATTTTTGCGCTTGGGGGGCATCGGCAGACCGAATTGGAGAAACTTGTACATTCGGGACCGCTGCCGATGAACTCATTGGCTGCGAAAGGGCGCATTGTTGGGAATATGCCCTAGAGGTAATCATAGAGATGATGTATTCCTTGTATCCATGACATGTTATGAATATCCATTAAATACAACTTGTATCGATTAGCAATTATGTGAATTGCTTGTGAAACTCTTTTACTTGTATGGTTATTATAAAAGTTGTCCCTGATCGGAGTTCGTGCAAGAATGCACATGAATATTAGATCAGCACATTATTAGTTGATGACTATGTTTCACAAGTCATGGACATGAGATGTCAAACTAATAATGTGGGCACATGTAGGACATGGTGCTGGACAGACCCGACATGAGATTGTCTCTATACATATCGTGTATGTTATGTCCTTAGACCTGAGATTGTCGTATGCACTCAAGATGTGAAACGACCTACCCTAGGACTACCAAACGCTACTCCGTGACTGGGTAGTTATAAAGGTAGCTTTCAGGTTTGTCAGGAAACATGCTATGAGACATAGGTAATCAAGATGGAATTTTCCACTCTCCATATGAGAGAGATATCACTGGATCACTCAAATGAGTAGATCATGAAATGCATAGCCGTGCTTGGGTTAAGTGTTAACCCACGAGTGGAACCAAATATCATGTGGCAAAGGAATAACATGTATATTGTATTGTGGTGGTTCATCTGATATGATCATAGCATATGCATAGGAGTTGACACGCCTTGCTAGAGGCCGCTATCAACTATTGGTCGAGTAAGAGTACTTGGGCCATGTCTATGTGTGCGTGAGCCCATAGGGTCGCACGCTTAAGGGGCTGGAAGCCTAATTTGGGTTGGACCCGAATTAGACTAGTTTTAGGGTTGCTAATGGGCCTCCAACGTGGGAGCTCATTAGGACGCCTATATAAGCAAGGGGTGGGCGCGGGACGAGATACTCACGTCCTTTGGCAGCCGCCGTCGCCCTCCCCACGCTCGTGCCTAGTACTCCTCGCGGACCTAGCAGTCCAGAGGGGTGACGCTTCTTCCCTGCACGTGTGGGATTCCTCGGAGGTGCTGCATCTGGAGCACAAGGACGAACCGCAAGAAGGAGACGTTGAGACGGACGACCTCGCAACTGCACAACACTGCTGCGACGCGCACGACTACATCAAGTTGCTTCCGCTGCACCTGCGCGTCTAGTGGTAACCCCGTGATCTATAACTAGCACTAGTTCCTGGTTTATGGGGTAGAAAAATTTTGTTTTCTGGCTAGCGTAGCAACCTCATAACCCTACAAGCATTCCATGCGAGCTGAAGATTAAGTGGATACTGCAGGTGAGAATTTATAATCGTCACAGAGAATGGAGACCGTTACCTCGGAAGCTTGTGCTAGGAAAGTGGCATTGACCGATGGAATAGCAGCAACCTCAATCGGTTTTTTGGGTTTGAGGGTGACTTTAGATGTTTTTCCATACATGAGAGTAGCCAGTGAAGGGGCCTTGTTGCCGTTTGCTGACATAGGGTTCATCGGTCGCAGGTTGAATTATTTACCGCTTTTGCTCTTTTTAGGGATCAGATCATTAACTTGTTGACAGGAAGTTAGTTACTGATGTATTTGAAGAGAAGGAAGGAATAAAATCAGAAGTAAACTCACCACATCATCAGGAATAATATAATCATCATCAATCAAATGACGATAGTAATGTGATGATACGGCAAATAGTTGATCTTTCCATTCTTGCCACCAGGATTTATATGACTTAGTGAAAAAGGACATCGGTGTCCAAGAAGAAAAGTCAATGCTTGTTACATCAGCCTGAGGGGAGAGAGTAACAACCTTGTTCCAGTCCGCAGCATTGGAGATAGTTCCTCTTGGTTTTATCACGTTGGCATAACTGAGTTTGATCGGTAATTGACCAAATGCTAGCTGTCTTGCTGCTGCCGATGGGTAATAAAATTCATAAGATGGAGAAGTGTTCTTCCCAGTCCCAAAGATGTTAACTGGAATGTCCTGGGGAGTGATGGTAGCCTTCATGATTCCTTCATTCTGAGGTATAGTCCCATCGGTAAGGCTGAGGGAGAGTGGAAATCGATTGTCTTCATCGTTATAAGGCCACCAGACCCGTTCTGCAACCGGAAGTCCGCAGTAGAATTTCTGGAAGAACAAACCAAATCGAGCTTCGTTGGCATCGGTTCCAGGTAGCACTATCATGGCTTCCCCAGAGTTAAGCGGAAAACGGGTTGCCGATTCATTTTCGGCGAACACATAATCCTCAGATATTTCTCTTGGGAATCGCCGGCTGAACAAATCAAATTGAAGACATTTATGCATGTGGGCGTTTAGCCATAAGTTAATGAACCACCAAGGACCTCCAAGGTTGCCGATGGGCTCGCCTAGCAGCAGTTTTCTAGACACCTGGTGTAGAAGATAGTAAACTAAACCAAGAAGGTATCGGCCAAGGGGAATACTTCCGTGGGCAGAAGTTCTGCTGCAAAAAGATATGTATTCGGTCTTTTGATATTATTGGATGTACCCAGTCCAACCACTGGTATTGTGAATAGTTACTCGTTGCTCAGGTTTCTTCTGAACAAGAGAGGTATTATCGGCAGAAGAGACTTCCAAGCCGGTGAGCATGTACATATCGGCAAGAGTAGGAGTAGCTGGTCCGTGTTTGAATAGGAATGCATTCATCGTATCAGACCAGAAATAAGAAGCAACAATCATCATGTTTTCATTCTTAGTCATATCGGCAAGTGATAATCTAATGTAATGATCTATGCTGCGTCCTGACCAATAGGCCTGTTGTGATCTAGCTATCCTGAGGTACCAATTTTTCCATCCTTTGGTAGGTTTGGGCCATGAACGGAAGGTGTTTGTCCACAACCCTAGATTGAAGCATTCGGATCTAAACGGGATACGATTAGTTTCTGCGTTGATGAGGTTAGTTGGATCGGGTTCTCCCATTGGGCCCAGATAGCAGAGATATGCTTGATCGGTAGGGATCACTATTTTCTTGCGCATTTCCTAGATCTAGTAAAGCAAAGAAAGGAAGAGAGAAGGGATTGTAAGACGGTACGAAAAGATAAAATTGCAGTATATACAGGAAGGGAAGAGAAAAAATACCGCGGGGACGGTGAAGTTGATCGCCATTGAAGCAGGAGTTCTTGCAGGGAGCGTGATTCTTGATGAGAGAGGAAGAACCGCTGCTGGTGCTCTTCCGAGATGACGGTGGAACAAAGGTAAAGATGTGAACTTAGGGTGGAAAGGAGAACGAACGATGATCTTTATAGGTCTGGGTCAAGGGGGCCTTTTCGAGTTTTCTTTTTGATTGGACAGAGGTATGAGAAGATATCGTAATGAGTCTGTGTAGTGATCCAGGAGTTGCAACTGTTGGTGCTACAGTTGCGGGAGTTGTTAGTAATTTACAGCGACGCTGCGCGGTAATCAAGATGATGACGTAAGCGTTTTTGGAGGGAAAGATTACAACAGAGCAAATTTCAGCGCATAAGATATTTTATACTCCAAAATTGGGGGGGCATGTGTTGACACCGTTTTTTGTACGGGTCAATATTGAGCCAAGTGTATTGATCGGTAAAGAGGTAAAAATTGTTCCTCATCGGCATCAAGGTGCTATGGGTTTAGTTACCGATAGAAGCAGAAGAATCTGCCGATAGTGAGTGTGATGGAAGAAGCGTCAAAGAGGAAAGAAGATATGTTTTGCCGATGAGAAGGAATTACTGATGGATACAGGTTGATGTGGCTGACGTCAGTAGGAAATTGCCGATGGCAATAAAAGGAAGTTGCAGATTGAAGGAATCTGCCGATGGAAAGTTTCATCGTAGGGAAAACAGATAAGGAAATCGATGATTTTTATGCTAGTATTATTGTTTTAGTTTGAGTCCGACTCTTGCACGAATCATTTTATTTCCTTAAAAATAGGAGTTTTGTTTAGTATGAGTTGTGTCCATGTATAACTCCTTTTACTGGAGTATAAATATGTACTTAGGGCTCGTATGAAAATATATCCAATATAATCAAACAAATCTATTATTTATGTCTTACTTTTTAGCATCTACTTTTTTCGCATTAGTTATAGTTTATCCACGAGTTCTTACGATCTCGACGGGCTGCATCTACAAGATCTCCGTCTACCTCGCGAGTTCCGCTTTTTGAGCAATCTAAGCCTTGACGTCCGGGCGCATCGCTGTCGTCTCGTTCATCGTTGTTCTAGTTATCGTCCTTGTTGATTAACTGGTCAAATCAACTGTCACAACTTTGGATACCGATTTCGGGTATAAGCTCGAGGTGTTCGTAGATCTGACGCTTTTGTGTCAACAAGTCTATATTTTAATAGTTTAAATTAGTATCAAACCTTCAATATGATAAATGCTAAACAATAGCAGGGAGAACAAAACATATCTTAGCCCACATGGTTAATCTTGCTAACATGTACATTTTAGCAGTACTTTATGTTATGTGTAACGTATTAACTGGTATAATATTTTTTTGCAGCACTGAACGTAAATTTGCTGCAGTACGCACTATCGGAGACAGACACTCGGCAAAGCTCGGAAAACAATCAACAAAGGCTTTGCTGAGTTTTGCACTCGGCAAAGATGACACGACACCGATTTTTAACGGCAAAGGCGTCTTTGTCGAGTGTTTTTTTAGGCACTTGGCAAAGTGTTTACCGAGCACAAAAGACGACACTCAGCAAAGAAAAGTGCACGCTCACGACGTTCGGCACTGGGTGACAAAAGCTTTTTCGAGTGTCCGGTCAAGACACTCGGCAAAGGTTAAGGCTCCGTCGAGTGTCGTTGACTGCGGCACTTGACAAACACTTAGCCTTTGCCGAGTGCCATATGCACAACACTCAACAAATCCTTAGCCTTTGCCGACTGCCCCATGCATGGCACTTGACAATGCCCTATACTTTGACGAGTGTCTTGACCACGATACTCGGCAAAGCCCCTTCCAAGGTGATCAGGTATGGTCACTGTGCTGAGTGTCTTGACCATAGCACTCGGCAAATCAAGCCTTTGTCGAGTATAACACTCGGCAAAGTGACCAGAAATATTGTTATATATTTATTTTTTTCATTCCATCCAGATAAATAGAAGATATATATCACAAACAACACATATACACATCCCAAACATCACATATATATCACAAACATCATATGTCTCACAATATATCACAATAAGTTCTCAATTCATCCATAGTTCACAATGATAAGTTTTCAATACCACAAACGAAACTACATGCTAACTGCAAAGTGGTCACGGTGATGGTGCTGACGAGGCCCAGAACCCAATCCCGGTGAAGCTCCAAAGTCCGGTGAAGCTCCAAAGCCCGGAGAAGCTCCAAATCCAGTTGGCTCATCATTTCATGTCACTGATTGATTCTGCACAAAGCAAAATATATTGCATGTGTTACACAAATGAAATTAAAACAATCGAACTCCGCTAGATTGCAAGTACTATTGTGGTTGGACCCTAATGATAAACTTACAAACTAAAATATTCATACTCATAGGAGTAAGTGTGGAGGTAGAGGTGGATGTGGAGACATTTGCACATCTAGTGGAGGAAAACCCTAAGCGCCGTCAAGACTCTGCATGTACTTAACCATCGCTATCATCCTATCATGCTCGAGCGCTTGATGAGCCACCGCCGCCTGCCACTCGCTTTCCATCCTCGCCTCCATCTCATCCCATCGCCTCCTCTCATCCTCGAACTAGGCCTACAACATTTCATCTAAATGTTAGAGTTATGCAAAGCTAATGAAAATCAATGAATAACTAATGTTATAGAAATGACCTAGAGTGCCGCCATCCACTATTATTCAGTGTCTGGACGTGAGTGTATGGTCAGGCCCGATCTGCTTGTTTAGTGTCTGGACGTGAGCGTATGGTCAGGCCCGATCTGCTGCTCCTTGCTCTAATCTGGCTGAGACACATACTCGCAATGTCAAGTACGCCATCTGCAATCCAATACCACCCATGCTTCTTGACTCCTCCACCATCCCCCTCCTTGGGAAGATTTCTCCTTTTGCTCCTCAGCCTATGGGGTATTAGCAACCATTTCCAGTTGTTCCCCTCCCAAGGACAGGTTCTTACGCGTTACTTACCCGCTCACCATTGGAAACACCATTTTTCGTTCGACTTGCATGTGTTAAGCATGCTGATGATTTCTCCATCAAGATCCTAGGTGCTCGGATCGTACTCTAGCCCATGGACCTCCCTTATCGCTAACGTGTACTCACTGAGGCGGCTGTGGATGCTCGCGTTGGTGTACTTGTTGGGCGTGTCCTCCGAGTTGTAGTTGATGTCTGATGTCGCCTTGCCCTTGTTGGACATGGTAAATGACTTGAACCTGGTGTAAGGCTCGTTGTCATGTTACGTTGGCTGAGAGAAAACCAGCAAGATGATTAGAAATCATGCAAATTGACTGTTACAGTAATCTTTTGTCCTTCATTTATCTATGCTTGTGTGTATCCGTCTAGGCACCGACTTCCATTGTGGTGTGCTACGCTTGGAATCATCAAGCGCTACTCCCAGCAAGCGTTATGTGTCTCCTCCCACTTGGGGGCGCACCACTTGTCCACCATCTATTCCCAGCACTAGGTATTATGGGCACACCACTACGGAATCACCTACACATCAAGTATATTACATATATGAAGATCAAATTTAACCTACTTAGTCTTAAATGAAATTAGTAGTATAATTCTATAATTACATCTAGGTACTGCTCTCGAGCAGCGTCATGTTCCTTGCCGTAGGTTTTCTAACCTTTGTTTTAAGCACGTCGCCGTGGTAACTCACGATGGCATGGACACATGCCTCATAGTGCATGTCCATCACGAGTTTCTTGCAAACTCTGTGAGACACCATATTCGCCTGGCCCTCGTGTCCCTAGTCACATTTGTAGAAATCCTTCATAGATATAAAGTGAGACGTGATATATCCATTAATTATTTCAAGAACGTACAATTAGCGTGTGCGTTATATTGAGCAATGTAGTGCAAGAAAGAGTTACCCACAACTCGGCCTTTACCCGCTCCGCCTTGTTGGCGAATGCCCTACCATTCCGATCCGCTGAAGGGACACCAAGTTGATCGCGCTTCTTTATCCGAGGGAAATACTAGTTCCAAGAAAGCATCGGTCTTCTGAATCCATTTCTCGATGATCGAACCCTGACCTGAGCGGACCGTGTACATCCATGCCTGGTCATCCATACTCTAACATATATATCAATGACTATTGTAACTAGCAAGTGTTCCTACTGTCTAATCGGTGAGGATAGGTCATAATCCCACCCGCACTGTGGTTGTGTAGATGAGGTTAGTTTCCATGCTCTACTCCTATCCGAGATAGAGTTTTTGTAGCACCTCCCCGCTGCTCTTCAGATACACTTCCTAATACAGAGAGTGTGTATCTAGTGAAGAACAGGGAGGTGACGTCGAAACTCTATCTCGGATTGGAGGAAACCATAGAAACTAACTTCATCTATGCACACACGAGCTATCCATGGACAATTCGAAAGAGATATGGTTATAGATATCCATGGACAATTCGAAAGACATACATATTTCCAACCATATCCCTTTCGAATGGGAGACGCCTAACTGGTTACATGATGCACGACCATGATATGGAAAGAGGGGTTATATCTTCGTTGGCGGTGGAGTCAGGATAGTGGAGCTGTGGAGGGTCGATGCAGTGGTGAGGTGACGTAGTGCAGGCAGACCTGCAATGGTGAGTTCGCCTCTACTCCTTTCTCCCCTTCATTCTACAATAGAAAAGAATAACATCAATTCAAAATTTTGGCAGAACCTCCCCTGCACGGTGAGGTTTCCAAAATCTGCAATAAAATAATGGCATAATGGTCGACAACCATGTTTATATCAAAAGCACGATGGCCGACAACCACATATATAGGTTCAATCCATGCTCGTGAGGAATCAAGATGGGGCACTACCACTATCACTACCACCACCACCACCATCTCTACTAGTGCATACCTTGATAGTGCCGGCGAAGTTTCGAAGCGTCGACGAATCAACGGGCGGCGAAGTGATGGGATTGAATCAACAGCGACGACGTACACCTCCTCCTCCTCTTCTCCTCCTCCTCCTCCTCGTGGCGTGGGGCCAGGGTCCGGTGGTGGGCGGTGGTGTCGGGCTAGGGGCGCTCCTCTCCTCCTCCTCTCCTCCTCTCCTCCTCCTCCTCCTCCTCCTCCTCCTCTTCCTCTTCCTCCTCTCCTTCTCCTCCTCCTCCTCCTCTTCCTCCTCCTCTTCCTCCTAGCGGTGTGGTCTGGATGGGGGGGGGGTGGGTGGGCGGGTGGGGGCGTCTGGATAGGCAGGGTGGGGCGGGACGTGGTGGGCTTGGGCGGCTGGCGACGAGCGGCGGTTCTTGGGTGGGCGGCGCTCGGGCGGGTTTGTGTGTCCATGTGTGTGCGTGTGGCTGAAAAACGGCCAAGTGTGTTGTGTATACCGGTGCTTTGCTGAGTGCCTACGATCTGGCACTTGACAAAGTATTTTTTTTTAATTTTTCACTTTGCCGAGTGGCAGGTCTTCGGCACTCGTCAAAGGCCTGACTTTGTCGAGTGTCAACCCTAAGACACTCGGCAAAGCCTAGCCTTTGCCGAGTGCCGGCCACCTAGCACTCGGCAAAGAAGTGTTTCAAAAAATTTCTTTTTCTTCCTTTGTTTCTTTTCCTTAACGTCTTTTACTAATCTTTTTTAAATGGATTTCAAAATATCTTACCTAATTCACTCAACAATACATAATTTATGCTTATACAAAATTTTTACTATTATTTCACGCAGTTATAACTCAAATTCAAATCCTACATAAATACTATAATTGCAATTAAAAATTTAAAATTACCAAACGGATCCGAAAAATTACCAAAACTTGACATGAAACAATCTATGTTGTGTATTGCGTGTACACAAAATTTTGAAGTCAAATTTCAATTTCACCATCACTTTCACATTTTCCTACTTAATTATTCTAAGTGATATGAATCTTTATCACAGATGATTGCATTTGTAAGCAACGTACATGACAACTTATGTGAAATCATCCCAAATTTTTATCTTAGGTTTCAAGTATGATATAATGAGTACTAGATAAATTTTATAATTTTCGGAGTCCATTTTCTATTTATAGAATTTTCAACCAATTCTTGCACATGTTTGAGATCACGTTTTGTGAACAAGATGTTAGATTTTTTTAACTTTCCTGAATAAGAACTCATATTGGACTCAATAATATCGATAATATTCATTCAACTTTTTCCATTATTCGAATAACTTGCGGTTTAAATTTGACTTACGTTGATAAATTCACTTAAATGAAATAAACTAACTAAATATAGCAAATACATCGAGAAAAGTGTCATACTTAAACATGTAGTTTCAAGTACTGATGGAGGATAGTAGAAAAAGTTTGGAGGCAAGAAGAAAAAAGAAAAAAAAGTTTATTGTGTGTTAGTGAAAAAAACGTTTGCTAAGTGTCTAATGGTGACACTCGGCAAACGGTTGATGGCGTCGGTTCCTGATGGCGTTTGCCGAGAGCCGGCTGTGCCGAGTACCGAGCACTCGGTAAAGAACCGGTTTGCCGAGGGTTATAGTTTGTCGAGTGTCTTGCACTCGGCAAACAAAACTGTTACCGAGTGTGGATGTTTACCGAGTGCCCGACACTCGGCAAACTTACTCTTTACCGAGTGTCCAATATTAAACACTCGGCAAACCTCTTGGTACTCGGCAGAGAGGCCGTCTTCAATACTGACGTATATATGCGTGTCTAAAGTTGACTGGTTTGATGTATGAACATAGCCACTAGCTGTTCGATTTGAGATCCTTATTTTATTTAGTAGATAACGCCATTCCTTATATATTGTTGCCTTCGTTAGTTCAGATTGCATTTACAAACATTATTGAATATACTAGAGGATCAAAGGAGTATTATATACTAATCATGTGCTGTCAGTACATTTGTTCTTCCAATTTTTATGTGATATATGTTATTGAATGTGATCAAATGTGGCGCTTATATAATCTTTATTTATAACGCTTTAGACAGCAATCCACACCAGAGCGGCAAATGCACGTCTCAAGCACTAGTAATTTATGGCAACCATACTTACTTCACGGCCACGTACCTGTCCCTCTCAACAATACAACAACGTAGAACCACCGTATCGTTTCATACTTACAAGAGTATAATACACGTCTGAAGCTATATATACGTATCCGCACCACCCAGCTCCAATCACGGAATCAATTAATAGGCATAGTGCAGAGCAGCAGCAGGCCAAGCATCAGGAACCAATTCACAGGCCTTATCGATCGAGTGATCGACCATGGCCACCATCAAGGCATCGATCTTGGTAATCCTCGGCTTCGCCTTCTTCACCAGTGCAGCCCTGGCTGGTCGTGACCTGAACGATGACTCAGCCATGGTGCTGAGGCATGAGCAGTGGATGGCGCAGTACAGCCGCGTCTACAAAGATGCCACCCAGAAGGCTCGGCGGTTCGAGGTGTTCAAGGCTAATGTTAAGTTCATCGAGTCGTTCAACGCTGGTGAGAACCGCAAGTTCCGGCTCGGCATCAACCAGTTCGCCGACCTCACCAACGACGAGTTCAGGGCTACCAAGACTAACAAGGGCTTCAAACCTAGCCCTGTGAAGATCCCTACCGGATTCAGGTATCAGAATGTTAGCGTCGATGCGCTTCCGGCAACCATCGACTGGAGGACCAAGGGTGCCGTCACTCCCATCAAGGATCAAGGCCAATGTGGTAAGTACATTCATTCGTAGAAAGACTTATGACAACACTACTTTGTGAAGTTAAAACACAGTTTGATGACATATATATGTCCGAAACATAATAATCAATTATTGCAGGCTGTTGCTGGGCGTTCTCAGCTGTAGCTGCCACAGAAGGCATTGTGAAAATCAGCACCGGAAAGCTCATCCCCCTCTCAGAACAAGAGTTGGTGGATTGTGATGTCCACGGTGAGGATCAGGGTTGTGAGGGTGGTTTGATGGATGACGCTTTCAAGTTCATCATCAAGAACGGCGGCCTAACCACGGAGTCTAGCTATCCTTACACAGCCGCAGATGACAAGTGCAAGAGTGGATCAAACAGTGCCGCAACCATCAAGGGCTTCGAGGATGTGCCTGCAAATGATGAGGCTGCCCTGATGAAGGCTGTGGCCAACCAGCCTGTGTCGGTGGCAGTAGACGGCGGAGACATGACGTTTCAGTTCTACTCTGGTGGTGTGATGACTGGCTCATGCGGCACTGACTTGGACCATGGGATTGCAGCCATTGGTTATGGAAAAACCAGTGATGGCACCAAGTACTGGCTGATGAAGAACTCATGGGGCACGACTTGGGGCGAGAATGGTTACCTGAGAATGGAGAAGGATATTGCGGACAAGAAGGGCATGTGTGGCCTAGCCATGGAGCCTTCCTACCCCACCGAGTAGGCAGAATCTTCAGAACCCTTTAAGTTCGTACTTAAACACATATACTCAATAAATCGATGATTATATGATTTTTAGTTTACTATGTATATATAGCTGGTTAAAATGTGCGTTTGTAAATTGTGTTTCAAATTGATCTTCTACATGTATTCACAATTTATATTTATTAAAAATCATGTAATGTGTTGAATGTTTAATGATTAGTCATGACTACATGCTGGTTATTTTCTTGGAGTGAATATTTCGAAATGGGCAAGGGCAACACAATATATCATGGGATACCAGGGTGAATTGGACTAACGAAAATTTATTCAAGAATACATAGGAGGGTTATAATTGTAGTTCAAAAATAACATCAGCCTATCATCCTAGTCAAGCTGTCATACCGTACATTCTAGGTATAACATCAAGCTACACAACGAGCAAGCTATTGAACATTGCAAGATGGTAAATACTCATTAGATGAGGAAAAGTAATGAAATCAAGAATAAAATGCTTAATTCTTGAGGTACTCTTCCCAGGAACTTTGTTGTAGCACCTCATCAAAGTGTATAGGTTCTTCTTCAGGCACTAAGACTAAAGTCCTCACGAATGAAATGCACTTATGAATCTCTAGGGATAGGCAGGCTTCCAATTAAACTAGCATACAAAGCTTCTAAATAAATAAGACTCTCACTATATATCACCAAGAACTCTTTCGGCCAATTACCAAGGTTGTCATGGTTAACGAGCGTCTGCTACTCTCTACTACTATCAACCACACACGAAACTATGGCTTCCTCTAAAGATAGACTGAGGAATCGCAAAGACATTCACCACCAGGAAGTCCGCATGGGAGAGAAATCGCCACCAACCCTAGCCCAAGCCCGACGGCGATGCCGCAAGCCCCTACCCTCTCCCCTCTCCCTCTCTCCCTCTCCCTCTCCTCTCCTCCCTACCCCCGACATAGACCCGTGCCTCCAACCAGATCTGTTATGGTCGCTAACGACACAGGGAGGCGCCACCAACGGGCACTCCGTCATCGGAGCTGATGTTGGGGCACCAGCGCAGGTTCCTTCAACACTCGTTCTGACACCGATGCCTGAAGCAGCGTCCACGGCCACCTTCGAGCCTACCCTAGCCTGGTCTAATGCTAGGGCATAGCCACAGGCTCCCTCAATGCCCGCGTCATTGTCGACTCCGGGTGACACACGACCACCACTTCGAGCCTACCCTAGCCAGATCTAATGCTAGGGCATAGCCACGGGCTCCCTCAATGCCCGCGTCATTGTCGACTCCGGGTGACACCATCGTGGTCGTCGACTCTGGGTGACACAGTCGTGGTCATCGCTGAGCTCGCACTAGCCGGATCCTATGCTGCGGCAGCATCGCGAGCTCCTTGAACGGTGTCTGATATCACTGTCACGGTCGTCGTTGAGCTCACCCCACCGATTTTGACACTAGGGAACTGCTGCGGACCTTGTCACTACCCTCACCGCTGCTAACGCTAGCCACCGCCACCGACAACACCTTGTCCACGCCGCTGACGATGCTAGGCCTCACTGCCATGGCCTCGAACCATGGGTGTCGGGCTCCATTACCTCTCTCTCTCCGTCTACAACTTACTGCTAGCCTTCAAGAGGGTGCACATAGGGCCGTCGGTGGGAAGACAACAATGACGCGGAGCCCAACGATGACTATCCCACAACCTACTCTGATGTTCTATGTCGACCAGTGAAGCCGGTAACCATGTACCTACCACACGCCTAGAGTTGTTCAATCTTGGGCCATGGTAGGGAGAACGATGTATGACAGTGACATGGGAGAGGCCAGAGGAAGCATGGATGGTCGCATCCTCAGTTAGTGTGTGGCATACCTACTCGGCCCGTGGAGGATCGTGTCACTATCTGTCAACTCCTTGGCTAACGCAGGTATGTCTGCTCCCAACGCTGATGGGTGGCGGGAGATCCTCCCTTGACCATATACGCGACCTATGGGTGCCTCAGTTGAGCCTCACCTAGAGAACCTCTTGTACTCCTGAAGGATCCCTCATAGCTTTGCGATGTACGTTTTAACTGACTCTCCTCCTCGCAACAAGTATTGACTTGTCGACTACCCTGCAGTGCCACGGCTTTTGCCACCTCGCTAGGGATTGCAAGTGTTCCAAGTCGGTGCTAAAGGGTAGTGAAATCCCTCGCTGCTTAGCTCATGCTGACAGCCCAACGACCTCCCTGCACACACCCATTGTGACCTTAGATTTGACCATGCACGACGCCGTTGAGGGCACCGATGATAGCCAGCCAAGCCAGAGGCGACGTCGTTGATGGTGTTGTTGACACCAAAGGTGGCGCAAAGGGTAAATGTAAACCCCAGGTGTTAATTTCTAGATTATAGAAATAGATCCTATATTTAAACTTTGTTTAATACCTTTAAGCATAAATCTCCCTCTAAGGCTGTCAAGTAATGGCTCCAGAAATTAATTTTGTTAAAGTGTTCAACGCTTTCAAAATCTGGAATTCCTATTCTTTGACATTGGCATTCCGGTTCTCTAAAATTTATCAAACCTTTTTGAATCTGTCAAAATCTTTTATACCTTGGTGTTCTTCTTTCGTTGCTCTACATCATGGTGCAATCGGTTGATCAAATTGATTTACGGTTTAAAATTTTGGAAGGATTTTAAATCAGTGGCAATTCTATAAATAACATTAAAATCTTGGGCATGGTTTTGAGCTGGAAACATCCCTTGCCACCTCACACGGTGCGTGTCGGCCTCCTCGGCACCGTGGCCACTTGGCTCGCCGCGTGCTCCTCTCGGTGGCACGGCAAGGACAGGGGTCGGCACACCTCCTGCTTCCTCTCTCCAATTTCCCAGCTATCCCTCTCTCTTAATCTTTCACTCTCCCTCCCTCTCGGTTCCTCTCCCTTCCGCTCGGTGGAGCTCGGCAGGAGGCCGAGCCCGACGCCAGGCCGAGAGCCTGCAGCGGCTCTGCTGCCGAGTCTCCTCCACCCCATCGCCTCCTCCTCTGGTGCTGCTCCTATGGCCAGCAATCCTTCCTCCCTCCTTTGATACTCCTATCATCCCTAGCTCCTCCTTGATCCCTAAACTAACTCGGCCATGAATCCCACCTTCAATCTTTGGTTCCCATGAATTTCCTCGACAAAAGGTTGAAGAAAGGTTGGTTTGGTGAGGGATGATTTATATTGGATTTTTATGCATATATTTCATGACTCATGTATTTGCAAATAGGGGCTTATTTGATTTCTTGAAAAGATGGGATTCCTGATGCTTAAGTTAAATCCCGTAATTATTTTCTCTTGATTTTGTTGATCTTTGGAAATTCGTAATAATTCATAGAAAAATCGTATGAATGTGTGTTTTGGACTTTTTGGAATCCTCATGAAGTTCTCTATGCATTACATCAATAATATGTGGTGGTTTGGTTCATAGATTTTTCTGTAAAAATCATTTTGTGCATGCATGTCAATTCTGTTAAGATGTTTTTGTCATTTTCATAGCCACTGTTTTGTTCATCACATATATCTGAAAAATTTATGGGATGAGTAAAAGTTTATTCTTGATGCCTGGTAAACATTTCATGATTTTAGGTTTGATGGTTTTAGAGTTATAAAATTTGCAAAGTGTCTATGTCTCTGTCTAAAACTGCTGTTGTGATGTTTGTAAACAATTTATTTCTTGGTCCATATATTGTTTTCTGTGGCTGCGTTGAATACCAAAGTGATAGATAATTTTATGATCTATCTTGTGTTAAAATTTCATCATTTTACATCTGATAGTTTAGGATTTATCAGTTTTTCAATTTGAGTGCACTTGCTGTTCACTTTCTGGACAGAGCTGATAAGAATGAGTTGTTTGAGAAATTTACTTTTATATTAATGCTTTGGCACTGTGGAAACATTTGAAGCACATTTCATAAGATTTCCAAATTGTTAAGATTCATATTTTTATGTGGTCTGGATATCAGGTTTTGGTTGTTTTAAGTTAAGTGTGAAATCTGTTACCTTGTTTGAGTTGTTTGCAATAGAACTTTTATCTTTTTCGTAGAGGCTTCTATACTTCCTTAAATGGAATGAAAGTTGTGCAGTAGACTAATGAAAGCATGTGTAGGCCTCTGTAATTTTGATAGATTTTATTATGCAAGTTTGATATGTGTTCATAATTACACCTAGTTATCTAAATAAATTAAGAAAGTGTATGCAAAGAATTTATTTAGCAATGGAAACTATGTGTTCTAGTATTCATTAGTCATGTATGATATGTTAGTAATGTTGGTTTTGTGCAATTATGTGTTTGCAACAAAAGTTAACTTTTATTTATTGCATTTAGTAGATTTTGGACAGTTTTGGGGGCAATATAAATTACCCCATGTTAATGATATTTTCTGAGAATCTTGTGAATACCAAAGTTGTAGATAACTTATGTATCTAGCTTCCGTTAAAATTTGGTGGTATTTGGGCAAGTAGTTTATGATTTATGCATGTTTTAAGTTGGAGTTTAGAGATGGCTGCTCTCTGTTTTTCAGGGACAGATTCTGTAACTTTGCAATTTCAACTTATTTAAATTGTGAATCATGCTGTTCTAGTATGGAATGAAATGTATATAATTTCATAAGGTTTCCAGAATGTCTTGTTGCAAGTCCTTTGGATTTGTAAAACTCTAGATATGATTAAAATGGTGACTGTTGTATTGCTGTCCAAAAACTGGATGTATAAGTTAATTGTTTAACTCTATTTTGGTTGTTTAATCTAATGATTATCTCTTGATTAATGAATGCTTGGCAAATCGGAACCTAAGTTCAGTTGTGTGTGTACTTTGGATTCTTTTCATGTCTAAATATCATGCTTGGTAAGATTAAGTTAATCAACTATGGATGTCTATGCTTTGCATAATCTTGTGATAACTTGAATGCTTTAATATGTCTTTGCTTGATCTAAGTTATCTGGTTTGTCATGTTTGAAGTGCTTAGCATGTCCAACCTTTATGCTTAAATAATATTGTTTAAGTAACTAAAAATGCTTTGTCATGTTTTAGCTTAGATTACTATTCTGCGCATTCATACATTTGCATCTTTGCATCTCATTAAGGAACGATAGATCCGTGCGATGGTTAGTGTCAAACCAGAAGATGATGATTGGTGGATCTAGCCAAAGCTGTATTGGTGATTAAATCCAGAAGATGGATAATCTCGGAATTCTAATCAATGATACTTGTCAAGAGAGTATCATCTAACAAACACTGACTAGTGTTCTTATCTAAGCAAGCCCGGTGCATTCAAGCCCTACCTTGTATTTAAAATGTTTTATTTAAATACACTTATGGTTATTATTGCATTGTTCTTACTTTTTTAAATTCCTATTTGATGCATAGCCTTATCCTTGGTTACTTGTACCTTCTACCTTGACACTTTTTAAAGATGAAAACTTCTGGCTAAAATGCTTAGTATGCCTAGAGTTTTCTAGTAGGTGATTTCCTGTCACTTACACATAGCGTATTGCTTCGGCAAATGGTTATGATCCTTTGAGAAAGGAGTGTTGTTGGAAGTAATAATTCGTGACCGGACGGACACAGTGTTGGAGAGCCATCAACGGTGTCTGGTGAGCGGGTTCTTTCCGCCTGTGTCGTTAGGGCCTTGCCGTTGTAAAAAGTTAGAGGGTTGTGACTTTGGAGTACTTATCATATACCTTTGCGGAAGCTGGACTCTGGCCAATCCAGTCTAAAGGACGGTTAACCCGCACTGGGAGTGGAGAGATGGCGAGAGTAGTGTGTACCCTCCAAGTTAGCGAACTGGATGGAGGCGTACTGTGCTCTCGGGTGGCGGGCCCCCGTTCTCGGATGGAGTATCCAGGGAAAAGTAGTCATATGCGTGCTTTAAGAGGTTGTATATGTCGTGTGATAGGGAAGCCCCAGCTGGGATAAACCGGTTCGAATCGTCGTATTCCTCGGATATGGAAACATGACCCTGCCTTTTACATCATAGTTAATGAAACTTAAATTGGATACTTGTTGGTTCCTTTCATGGATGGTTATTACCTTGTCATCAATCATAATTTCAGATTGGTACTTGAGTAATCTTTTAAATGAATTAAATGAATTTCAATTCTTTTTATAAATGCTCATTTATGCAAAATACTTGATTCTTCTAAAACCCCACCTTGATACCTATGACACTTGTTGAGTACTCCCGTACTCATGGTTTATTAACCCTTGTTGCAGATGATGTTCCTAGAGCGACGGGTACAACTTCGTGTTGTATGACCGCAGTTGTTTTGTTGAAGATCAATCCTGGTATAACTCTTGGGCAGAGTACCTGATTTGATTGTCTTATAATCTTTACCACTAGCTTGATGTACTAATGACACATATGTTATATTTCTAAACTAATGGTTTGTAATATGACTTATGTCTTCCGCTACTTTGATGTAAATTAAATTATTGTATTACTTCTGCAAATTTGTAATGAGGATCCTGCTCGGAAAGAGGTGGATGACCCGTTGCAAAACGGCGACACCTGACGGACCAATTAAAACTTGTATCATTTGTTGAGATTAAGTCGGATGGACGTTAATCCTGGCAAGTGGGCCCTGTTCTTAAGAGGTTCTGTCACAGTTGGTATCAAAGCTTCTCATTATAGATCTTGCAGTTGTAAAACTTTTTAAAATGCTTTGGATCTAAAACTTTAAAATTTGATTTGAGTCCAAAAATTTCTCTAACTTCCCTTTCTCATTGTGAAAAGTAACTTTTAGGATATCAAGCTTATAAACTGGTATACAATATGGTATATGAATAAAGCCCTATATATACTTATAGTATATAATCCTTATGATAGTTCGTATTAGGACGAATAGAGCATGCATGAAAATGATTGTTGCATTTTTTATGTTTCTACTCTTATCCTTATTCTAGTGATAAGTAATGTGCATCATGATTGTTATGCTTGATGATATGCTAGTTTCTTGTCAAAAGATAGGTAATGATCTTGTTAGGGTGTGTTATGATATGTCAATCTTCATATGAGCATATGTTTGGCATGTAATGTCTTTTATCCATGATATATGTTCTTTAAATTGAAGAATATAAACTTAAAGCTAAAAGTGTTCGAATGCATGATCTAGTCTTGGTTGAGTTTGTTAAGTCATGCTGGTTTTTTTAAGTTTTGAACCTGTTAAACTATGTTTAACATGTTCCATGCTTTGTTGGTGTTATCGTTTGTTTTTATAATCATAGTTGTCATCTTTCACGTTCTTCGGTTTACATCACATGAGTCACTCGCCTTGTTATCTTTACCTTGAAACACTCTTCCTTGACTTCAATTCTTGTGACTATCTTTGATTGCTATACTTCCTTTGTATAGCATTTGTTCTTACCAGCAATCGATGCCACTTGAAATTTCACTTTGGTTGGGTGTTTGGTAATGGTGTCATGATTAGAACTCTATGGTGCCGCGACGAAACCAAGGACCTCCTGTGGCGGCCGACACAAGGTGTGTTGCTCGGTACGCGCTGGTATCGTGGTTACTAGCCATGATCCATTATGGAACAACACTGATATGATATTTTCTAGTGTGCTTAAGAGGTTCTGTCACAGTAAACCACAAGCGCATGACTGTTAAGGTAGCTTTCACCCAAGAGTATTCCTAGGGTATTGAATCCAAGGGGAACGTGAAGTGTACTTAACAAAGAACTAAGTTCGTCCTATGATGACACAAGGGGTTTATGATAGGTTGGCTAGAGAGGATCTCAATGGTTATGAAACTAGCAAGGCAAAGTAAGTTACAAAGGTTGTTCACTTCGGGCCACTAAGCCACTTAGCAACAAAAGGATGCTAAACCACCTAGCACAAGAAGGCCTACGCTTTAAGAACTTGGCCGAACGTGGTGGGATAAAAGCCTAGATAGGTCTGTCACCCCTACTAGGTACCACAAACAAACCATTGGACAAGCCGCAGACAAAGGTAAGTGTATAGCCTAGACACCACGTCTACACTATATCTTACTACTCTAATCCGGATCCCGGTGAAATTGACTAGAGTATCGGTTTAAGGGCGGTGAACCAATGAACAACAAAAGTAAATACTTTACCAGAACTAAAGATCAATTACCATAAAATAATCTCAAATGCAGACTTCCAAAAGAGAAGGTCGCATCTGTAGAGGTACAACTCAGAGAAGATGCCAGACAGGCCCGACTCTTCTCCAGACTCTCCTCACTCTCTCCCTATTTTGTATGCTACTAGTAGAGTAGGGCTTCGGCTATGTGTAGAGAGAGTAGCTCCTCCTTGGTGTGTCTTGAATGAGAGGGAGTGAGGGGGTTATTTATAGTGGAGAGGTTGAGTAGGGGCTACTCCACTGCCACGTCATCGATCCACGTGATGGATGATGAGAGCCCTTGGATCCTAACCGCCTTTAGATCAATGGTGCAAGAGAATTCAGCATGTGCTTCTTTAATTTAGCATGTGCATCTTTGCATGGCGGCATGCAAATGGCGGTTGGGACAGATAAGTAGCCACCAAGCCACCTTGGGGGTGTCGGCCGACCCCCCCCATGACATGTGGGATCACTCCAAACCTTCTAGAAGCATGGCCCAGATGTCATGGAGTGGTTAGAATCTTTGGTGGTGGCATTTCTTGGTCGGCTGATATGCACAAGGGGGGTAGTGACCCCCTTACTATGACAGGTGGGCCCTCTATCATGTGGGGTGCTTGGGGAGACTGGTGGGCCCCATAGGGTGGTCGGCCGACACCCCTATGGTGGGTCGCACTAGCTCATTTCTCTCCATTTCCTGTAGTCCTGCAAGAAACACTCCATGGACATGTGGAACTATTTATTTGATAAAAATCATTATGTCTTTTCTTGCTAGCTCCTGGAGAAGGTGTTTTGTTGACGGTTTGGATGGTATAAAAACATGGTGAAATTACCGTCAACAAGACCCCCACACTTAATTCTTTGCTCGTCCTCGAGTAAAGGTTAAAAGATAACATGACTATAACATCATTAAGGCATATAGCAGGCATAAAGTTTCCTTCAAGACATTTCTTATACAAGTTGGATATATGGCATTGTGTAACATATATCCTTTAGAAGTTGAAGAATGGAACAGTTCTTAAGGCAAAGTCATCTTCCCATTTTCATATTCTAGTACTTGAAGTTTTTGATAAGTTTTTCAAAGGAAATCACATAGATCATCTTACTCCTCATATAGCACTTCTCATATCACTCAAGAGTGTTTGATTCCTTACCAAGGCATAGCATGAGTTTGTCTTCTTTTGTTTCCTCCTACTTCTATATGGCTTATGTGGAGTTTAGGTAGGGGTAAACATGATAGCATACTTGCATTGCATATATTGTAAAGTCAAAACAAGGATCCAAGGAGAAAAATGTCATAATCCTAGATCAAGATGTGCATGTGTATGGAACATGGTACATGGAAAAAGTAATGCTTCTTTATTGAAGTGATCTCTCTCTCTAACTTATTCTATTGAGACATGGCTATCATTTGTCATGAGCCTTCATGTGCTCACATTTTTTTCTTTTCTTTCTTTTTTTGAATACTTGGGACCTTCATGTGCTCACATTTTTTTCTTTTCTTTCTTTTTTTTCAATACTTGGGACCTTCATGTGTCACTATTTTTTCTTCTTTTTTTTTATACTTTTGCATAGCCCATGCCTCTTCTACTAACATAATACTAGAGAGAGATCAAACTTTTAAAGCATGAACCAATTATTTGTGGAAAATGAAAGGCATGTTGTTGTGTACTTCCAAGTGTAGAAGTAGCATATATATGTGGTGTGTACGTGATCTTGATCTTGAGACTATGACAAAATTCTCAACAAGGGTCAACAAGGTTTGACCGAACTCAAAACAAGTACAAGTAGCATATAAAGAAGGTTCTTTAATCATTGCATGAACATATATGGCTGTGGTAGGAATTTTCTCACTATAGAGGAGTAAGTGACACTATGATTTTATGAAATTTTCATAAATTAATCTCCAAGCACTTTGAATAGAAAGGGTATGAATCATGAGCCAAGAACTATATCACATTAATCAACACCTTAGTCAATATGATTTTCCTATCAAAATATTTTTCCCGCTAGCATAAGCATATGCAAGAAGTCAACTTTATGATGCTTCATCCTTTCAGAATGTCATAAATCATATCACTTTTCAAAATTTTATTTTCAGCTACGGGTCTTCTTATTTTATTCAATATTAAAAGGGAAATAAACTAAGGAAAAGAAATGCATTAAAAGAAGAAGAGGGGGAAGATTGGCAAACCAGTCGGGAAGTAGGTTGAAAACGTGTGGATGTTGACTGGTGGGACCAGGGGTCCATAATGGGGTCGACCGACCCCACTTTGTTGCCTTTGGCCATTTTGGTGCCTGCATTGATGAAGGTTCACTAGTACAAAAATACTTTTCCGAGGCGGGCAAACGCAACCGCCTCCAATGGAAGGCCTCGGTTAATACCGATTAACGGAGGTGGTTGCTTTGTGCCCGCCTCCAAAAATAAAATAAAATAAATAAAAAAACAGCCAGATCCAGATCCGCGCCGCAAGTGCCGGATCCAGAGGGGCGCCGTCGGGGAGGGGGCGCCGCCGCGGGGGGCGCCGTCGGGGGAGGAAGAGTCGTCGAGTGAGGGGCCGCCGTCGGGGGAGGGGGAAGCCGCCGCAGCGGGGGGCGTCGTCGTCAGGGGAGGGGTTGCCGCCGTGGGGGCGGGCGCCGTCGGGGAGGGGGAGCCGTTGTCGGGGACGGGCGCGCCATCAGGGAGGTGAGCCGACGTGGGAAGGGAGGCGTCTGGGAGGGAGATCCGCCGAGGGGGGGCCGCCATTGGGGGATGGGAAGCTGCCACAGGGGGGCGCCGTCGGGGGAGGAGGCCGCCGTAGGGGGAGGGGGAGCCGCCACTGGGAGGGTCGGTGGGGGCTGGGAGTGGGAGGGGGAGGGTGTGAAACCCTAAGTGTTTATTATATATGGCCAAGTTTGGGCTGATCTACCGGAATTAACAGAGGCGGGCCAACGCCCGCCTCTATAATTCCATTTTACAAGGCGGGCATACGTGACCGCCTCCATAAATAAAAATTGCCTGCCTCCGTTAATAGCCCCAATTTATGGAGGCGGTTGAATTTTGTGCCCGCCTTGATTAAGTTTTGGATGGTGTCTCGCAAAATCAATTTTGTAGTAGTGGTTGGGGGTCGACTGACCCCCCCACACTTCGTTGAAGGTGTACCCGACTTTTTTATTCATAGAGAACAAATGTGAAAACACAAAGGACTCTACTGGTGGGACACACCAGCGACTCAAAATTTATTTGAATGGAGCAAGGTTATTTCAATACTACCTCAAACCTTGATTTTCTCTTATGAATGATGTCATGACTTACCCACCAAAATTTTGAAGTCATCATGCATGGGTTAGTCCAAAAGTAAAACCAAATTAAATACAAGTACACTTTAGGTTCATTAATCAAACTTGACACCATGTCTAATTTGATTAAGGAAGGTCATTTAACCTAAGCACCATGCTTAATTTAAAACGCCTTTGGAAACATGATCGATATTCCAAACCAAAACATATTTATAATAGAAAAAGGAAGCATGAAAGAATAAAGAGTCATTTGAGAAGAGACAAGAGCATGGATGATGAACTAGATGAGCATTTGCATTTTTTTTGTTTTTATCATTTTTGTGACTTAGCAAGATGAGCAAGGTATAAGGAGAAATCAAGGTAGAGACAACTGAACAAAATTAAACAATGAAGCATGACATGAGTTTCTTAGAGAAATCCACTCCCCCCACACTCGGATTTTGCAACATTTGATAATGAACAAATCCGAGTCTAGGATGTGGAATTTTCTTTTGAATGTGCTTCATTATTGAAGGATGTTTAGTTGGACATCCTTGTGTTTTGCTCCATCATCTTTTTGTTCAAACCTGAAATGGTTAGTGACAAAAATACCCGAAGGAACAATTTCATAAATATTCCCTTAGTCTCATTTTACAAAGTCATTTTATTTATTTTAGAATGTTGAGAGACTAAAAATATTTTATTTTCTTTTATATTTTTTTAGCAAGCAAACTTTAATAGAAAAGAAAAAGGCTCGGGTTATCTCCCGAAAGTGCTTATTTTTAAGACACCAGCTTGTCTTTGGGAAACTTTCAAGTTGCATCTCATGTTGGTGAAGTGGTTTCCCCTTCAACTCCAACATTTGCGGACCTATCCTCAAGGCCAAAAACCACTACGAGATTTGCAAAATTTTTGATAGACAAACACATCTACAACCAGCCTTGCAAAGATTTTAGAAACAAGAAGAATGAAGGGGTTGTAGATCATGTGTGTAGTCATGGTATAGGGAAGGATTGATTTGGGAGATTTCTCATTTGAGCATGGATTTGATGGGAAGATCAGGGAATAACTTCCATGCTCATTTGTAGAATCTTCCATTTGTAGGAATGGGTGAGCATTCTCATCACATTTCAAGTCATACTCCAGACTTGAATGGGTCATGGTTGTTAGAGAGATTGACATAAGCTCACCCCTTGGATCAAGAACTGGTTTGGATTCTAACCCTTTGATGAGAGGTCGGGAAGACCAAACGGGTAGATAATCTTCACCTATTCTATGACCAAGCTTCTTATTTCCTAACTCCAAGATTCTCATCATTGGCCTTCCGATAAAGGTGAGATGAAAGGAAAGTCCAGGAAGGTCAAAGATATGGAAATCTAGGAAGATCTTGAGATCATCAACCACCACAAGAATATCATGAAGGACTCATAAACAATCAAGGATTTGACCATTGGGGAGTCTAAGGTGCTTTTGTTATTGGGATAGATGATCCTTTAATTATGTTGCAACATGGAAATGAGGAATGATGTTGATCTCGAGGCTAGGATCATAGCAAATTTCTCCATTAATGCCCAACACTTGACAATATATTCTCCTTACATGTGTGGGCATTTTAGCAACTTCTTTTCAAGATTCGGCCTCATCCAACCATTCTTGACTTACAACGGTAGATAGATGCTCTAACCGTTGACTTTGCTCCTCTTGGTCAGATTTATGGCTCTCATGACTTCCATGCCTCGAGTGTCTTAATGAATTCCTAGAGTCATTAAGTGGGTCATCATAAGACTTGAATGAAGGAACACATGGGGGACCATCAGGATCAAGGATGGGTTCGTAGGATAAGTCAGATATGGGCATAGAGAAGGATAGGATAGATTTGGCTTCTAAACACTTTAATTATCGTTCTTTATGCTCACTCAACGTTTGTATATTAGGTATCCCAGACTTTTCCTGATGTGCCATGTGGGAAGTCGAGGCGCAAGATGATGTTGGTTTGGGAGGATTTTGAAGAGATCCCTTCATGAGAGGTCTAGAAAGATGAGGTCACTTTTGGAAAGGATAATTTTGGGCATTCCCAAAACCAACAAGGTCAGATAGGAGGTTGGCCTCGAACCCGAAGGAATGGTTTAGGTGTTGGATTTCTTCTTCCTTCGAGATTTGTGGTATTTGTGGTTCAGGATCGATAGCAGGATTATGGGATTGGATTGGTGTTGATTTAGCTACCAAGACTTCTTCTTCTTGTTTGGGGTGCTTCCTCTTCTTCCTCAGGGAGTTCATCATGAATGCCACTGTAAGGGGTGTTTTCAAGGATTTTGTCAAGAATAGACCTTGCTTCACTAGCAGATAAATGAAGGAACGCTCCTCTATAGGTTATATCAAGGAATTGTGTAGAATCTTTGTTAAGACCTAGATAGAAATGTTGTAAGAGCATAGGTTCGGGTATAGCAAGATCAGGGCCTGAAGAGACAAGATCTGTAAAACGGACCCATGATGAACCTAGAGGCTCCTTATCTTTTTGTTTAAAAGTTAGGACCTCCGTTCGAAGATGAACAACTCTAGAGATAGGAAAGAAGGCTAAGCAGAATTTGGCTAGAAGGGTCTCCCATTCTCCATGTACACTCCCTACGTGTCGAGCATACCAATGTTTGGCTACTCCCATAAAAGAGAATGGAAATAGCTTCCATTTCAAGGTATCTTGTGTCATGCCTTGAATATGAAGACATGAGCACAATTGCTCGAACTCACGTAAATGGGTGTAGGGATTTTCATCTTGTTCCCCAGAAAAAGGTTGTGCCTGAACCATCGCTATGAAAGCAGGGCAAAGCTCATAGAGAACAACTAAAATGGCTTTAGATGATTTTGGTGGTTCCAAACTAGCGCCCTTTGGAGCACCATATTGAAAGAGGGGTGTTTGATCCATGATATGGATGATAAAAAATATAAGATAAATGGACGACTTGATTCTATGTTAAGAACAGCTACCGTTCCCCGGCAACGGCGCCATAAAACTTGTTGACACCAAAGGTGGCACAAAGGGTAAACCGCAAGCGCATGGTTATCAAGGTAGCTTTCACCCAAGAGTATTCCTAGGGTATCGAATCCACAGGGAACATGAAGTGTACTTAACAAAGAACTAAGTTGGTCCTCTAATGACACAAGGGGTTTATGATAGGTTGGGTAGAAAGGATCTCTATGGTTATGAAACTATCAAGGAAAGGTAAGATATAAAGGTTGTTCACTTCGGGCCACTAAGCCACTTAGCAACAGAAGGATGCTAAACTGCCTAGCATAAGAACTTGGCTTTAAGAACTTGGCCGAACGTGGTGGGATAAAAGCCTAGATAGGTCTATCACCCCTACTAGGTACCACAAACAAACCATTGGATATGCCGCAAACACAGGTAAGTGTATAGCCTAGACACCACATCTACACTATATCTTACTACTCTAATCCGGATCTCGGTGAAATTGACTAGAGTACCAGTTTAAGGGCGGTGAACCAATGAACAACAAAAGTAAATACTTTACCAGAACTAAAGATCAATTACCATAAAAGAATCTCAAATGCAGACTTACAAAAGAGAAGGTCACATCTATAGAGGTACAACTCAGAGAAGACGCTAGACAGGCCTGACTCTTCTCCAGACTCTCCTCACTCTCTCCCTATTTTCTATGCTACTAGTAGACTAGGGCTTCGCCTATGTGTAGAGAGAGTAGCTCCTCCTTGGTGTGTCTTGAATGAGAGGGAGTGAGGGGGGTATTTATAGTGGAGAGGTTGAGTAGGGGCTACTCCACTGCCAGGTCATCGATCCGCGTGATGGATGATGAGAGCCCTTGGATCCTAACCGCCTTTAGATCAATGGTGCAAGAGAATTCAGCATGTGCATCTTTGCATGGCGGCATGCAAATGGCGGTTGAGAGAGATAAGTAGCCGCCAAGCCACCTTGGGAGTGTCGACCGACCCCCCATGACATGTGGGAGCACTCCAAACCTTCTATAAGCTTGGCACACATGTCATGGAGTGGTTAGAATCTTTGGTGGTGGCATTTCTTGGTCGGCCGATATGCACAAGGGGGTAGTGACCCCCTTACTATGACAGGTGGGCCCTCTATCATGTGGGGTGCTTGGGGAGACTGGTAGGCCCCATAGGGTGGTCGGCCGACACCCCTATGGTGGGACCCACTAGCTCATTTCTCTCCATTTCCTGTAGTCCTGCAAGAAATACTCCATGGACATGTGGAACTATTTATTTGATTAAAATCATTATTTCTTTGGTTGGTAGCTCCTGGAAAAGGTGTTTTGTTGACGGTTTTGATGGTATAAAAACATGGTGAAATTACCGTCAATAGGTGTCACGATCGATGGTGCCGGGGTGAGCTAGCGCTTGGCATCGACATGGTTGTGCCTACTGAGTATGTCGATGGCGCTGCTGTTTCGGTTGCCGCTGGTCGAGGCATTGGGCGATGGCGTAGTGCCTCCTTCTTGGGTCATCTCGGTTGACCCAATGTTGGATGAGCTGACCGCCTCGCTTGTCGTGAGCAGACAAGCGATCATACCAGCAACTCAATGCTTGTTGGCTACGACATATGCCCCTTAGGAGCTTCAAGACTCATTGATGGACACCAGTTCTTCGGCGATGCCTCCTCAGTGCACAACGGACCCGCCTTCGCCGTTGCCTGTGCAAGGCACACCTCCACGGATGGGACATACTATTATCAAGGGTTTTGCGGTGCGATGGGAGCATGGTAAGGTCTAGTCACCATGGTTTGAGCCATCCAAGAACATTGTGGGTACCTCTACACTGATGCAAGATGGCCAGCCGAATAGGCAAGCCACACCCGACCCTTCTACGCTGGTGAAGACAGATGGGTGGATAGCCAAGCCACGCTTACCTTTGCAACTCTACGCCCACGTCGAGGGAGGCCATTCGGCGCCTCACATGGTTTATGGAGGAGGTAAAACTCGATCACCCTTAATCGCCAGTCCACCAAGTTAGAAGGCGACAACCAAGAGATCCATACCAAACAGGAGAAGATGGATTGTCGCTCTACCACTGGCACATATGCACAAAGTTGATAACACATGGTGATTAACCTTTGTGGTGCCAGCGGGAGTTATGGTCAAAGGAATAATCATTCACACAGTGAATGGACGCATCCGGTGGATAACTCTAGGAATGGGAAGTTTATGTAGAGTGGATCGGATGCTGAGTGAGTCCAATCAGTGCCAACCGGACACGTACTGTCACAATATGTCATCTACAGAACCTCTTTGAGTAATGACCAAACTCTATTATCAGAGTTCTATCGAACACGACTGGGACAATGTTCCTATGTCTAGTCAATATGACATGTCAAGCTATGAACATGTTGAGCATCAGACACTGGATGTCATCCGGTCACCATGGACCAGATGCATCTAGTCATAATTTTGAGACTCTTGGAGCTCTTTAGGAATGACTGGACACTAGGGTCAGCGTGTCTAGTCACTTGAGCAGACATGTCCAGTGTGTTTGCTGAGTGCATGAGTGAGCGAACAGTTACATGCTAATGGTTCTATTCAAACTGTCATGACACGTGTCCACGGGCGATACACTAGACACGTCTGGTGCAACATTAAGCGGACCCAATGAAGGGGTATAATGGTCTATATATTTGTGGAAGTTCACTAAATACATCTCTAGTCGATTACTTCTTGTGGATCCCCCTCTTGTGTTAATTATGTGACACCCGATTACAGGTTAGGAGTGTCAAGCTTATTAGCGCGTGAATCACCAAGTGTTCCACCAAACCTTCTTGAGCCTGAAATGCGTCCATCAATTTTGAATGTCGCTACCTTTTTTTTCTAAAACTCTTTCTAACGCAACAATCTTGAGTCAGGTGTCAGTTCACATAGATGAACCCTTTTCGTACGTCAAGATAGCATACGTTTCACACTACAAATACCATCTCGATAGAATCAGGTTTCAGTTTACACATGCATTAGGATAGCATCAGGTCTAGTTCACACATGCATCAATTTCACAAATGCATATGAGGATATCCTCTGAAATGCGTCCATTAATTTGAGCCAATTAATTAGTCTAAACACAATAGTTTGCCTCCTCAATACAAGTATGCTAGGCGAGATGATAGCTCAATAGGAGGGAAAAACTCCTACCGGACCGGGTCTTACCTTTTAAGAACTTGCCTAAGAATATGTGGTGGGATACAAATACTAGACAAGGCTGTCACTCTCTTGCTAGCTACCACAAACAATCCGTGCAGCAAGCGGTAACCAAGGGTAAAATGATGTATAAGCACCACGCTTACAGACAACTCACTACTTTAATTGTGATCTACAACCAAAGCACCCTATGACAGGCAATGATTGCATATATAGGGATGGACACGAAGGATCACAAACTATTGATATAAAGGATAGTAATAAGCAAAAGCACATAGCAATACTATAATAAGTATAGTAATGCTCAAAGTAAATACTAATTAAAGTAGAGGAAAAGTACTATATTGAATAAGATAAGTCTGACAGAAAAGGAAAGGTACAAGAGCTGTACCAGACTCTCTAGGAGACAATTCTGGAAATCTTGAGCATAGCTCAACTCTAATCTAACTCCCACACTAGACTAACTAATAAGATAATTCCAAGTGCTTGAGATTGTAGGCTTGTCCACCATGTGTGAAGAGGGGGGTGTGAGCCTCTATTTATAGTGGGAGATGGAGTAGGGGCTACTCCTGTAATACCCAGTTTTCCGAAGAATACCGAATGTTAACCATATGTGTGCCCAGGATGTCCACACGCCACATATAGTAACAAAATGGAGATTATCAAAGACAATGCTTTATTATATATCGAAACATAGCTACAAAAAGACTTACATCTATATCAAAGCATCGCGGAAACTATTCTTAGACTTCTGTCTTTGGGCCTCCATACTCCACAGGGACGGTTGACTGGGGAAGCACTCGCCTAGTACTCTTGGAACTCATCTGGTACCCATCCAGGATTTTTATATAAAGGTGGTGACAACAAGCGTTAGCTCACCATGCTCAGCAAGTATATCTATGGGGATGCAAGCTCAAAAGGCTAACTCAGGTTTAAGCGATAAGCAATTTTAGTTGGTCAAGTTTTATTAAGTACATAACATATAAAAGCATAAGTTTAACCCTTTCCCATGATTAGGCATAAGCATCAAAATTCCAGGTTAACATCATTATTCCATCTCATCATCATCTCCATTTTATTATAAAAACAGGTAATATAATTGGAAAGATCCAGACCGCTCGTATCCGTGAGCACGACTATCATGATAGATTTTAGAACTCTGCAGAGTTTGTACAACTTTACCCTTGAGTCGTGTTACCCCTTTGCCCGAGATTGCAAGCCTCTTAGCTCACTTCCAAGGTAAGCCATCAGGGTTCACTACGAAGTCTTACACTAGCCACTCTAACAAGTTAGTAGCCACGTGAATGAGGCCCCCCTTCGAGACGGCTCTCTAAAAAGACCCCAACCTTCAAGGCACATCAAGACAAGCAAGAGAACCATTCTTAACCCGAAGCGCCCCTCTGCGCTACGAGTTAGTAACTACTAACAACAACTAGAGAAAACTAGCTTTACGACTAAGATCAGAGCCATGTGATCCTCAAGGTTGTACGGACTTCCTGGGTTGTCTGTCCCAAGTACAAACCGTATAGAGAGGTACTGGAGCATATGGGAAAATAATGCATCTCCAGCCCCCTCCTTGTTTTGGTAAAAACATTATCATTTGATCAAAGGTCCAACCTTCCAGTATCCAGGTTCATATAGTGAAGTTGAGCGTAGCATAGCTATACAATAAAACTTTTCATGTTTAAACCCCCATAGTTATCAAGGATGTATGGTACAAGTATTTCTAAGTATATCTCTAGGGTTTTAGTAAAATAGACACATGCATATGTATTACAAGTGAATTGATGAGTTGCTAGGTAACAAGGAAACCATAGGCTATACTTGCCTCCAAAAGCTTTCCAAACTCTTTATCTTCTCCTCCTGTTGGATCCTCTTGCGTAGCTCCACTTCTAACGGCGGCAAAAAACTTGAACAAGCATCACATTTGAACCTAAGAACAATACACCAAGCATTAAAACAACATACATAAAGGTTTTGAAAAGGTAGGGCTTCTACTACTAACGTATAAGCGCAAAAACTAACCAAAACGGGAGCCACGATCAAAAGATGTTAGAATTGGAAGGTACACATGGAAAGGATTGGATTCAAAAGATCAAGGTGGAGTTTGGATTAGCATAATCATGCCCTTCAGAACAAAAAGGATTGGATATGTAAATATGTACTTTGGAGCATATCATGATCAAACAATGCAATAAGGTGGATGATAGATCAAAGGGAAACACGATTGTAGTGATTTGTGAATTGGTTGACCATAACAGGTGGTGGATAGCGGTGGTATGATGATCAATTGCATGGATATAAAAGAGAAAAAAGGTGATACATTATATGGGGTTTATGGGTACTATATGGATCATGTGGTGACAAAAGGATATGATGTTGCAACCATCGGATAGCTAGGGAACAAGATTGCAAGATTTCATTGTTCGATTGTTGGCATGACAAGAGCAATGGCATGGTGATGTTTATAACTCCAATGTTGTGGTTCATATGGACAAGGCAACTTTCAGAGATGTTTGTATGTATGTAGTACACATGGTGGTTGAATGGATTGACCACTGAAGTGGCGAATTAACGGGAACATGTATGCCAACCGGCATCAGCGCAACTGCAGGGCAGCAGGACAGCAAGTACAAGATATGAATATATCTCTTTCATACGACACTATGGACATGAAACTTTGAAGAGGCATGTGCAAGTATATGAATGATATTTTAGCCAAATGGTGCATTCATGGGGTCAATGGATCAATGGGAACGCGATTGACAAAAACAGTGTGGTCTGCTGTTGGACAGCAGGGTGAGCAGAGATATCAAACACTATATCTCAGTCATTTTGGATTTCATAGACAAAAAAATTGGTGGGATCATGTGCAGGTATGTTATGAACATGTACATAAAATAGATTGGTTGTTTGGACAGTGGATTAACGGGGAACGCCAAAACAACTCTGTGCTGCAAAACTGTCCAAACAGCAGGAACAACGGCACGGGAATGATCATATCTCGAATTTCACAACTCATATGAGCAAACAAATTTACAGAGGTGTGTTCAAGGATGTAAGAAACAACTACACCAAAGTGTTTCGTCACTGGAGTCACGAAACAGCGGGGAACGTCGAATCCTTCAACAACAGCGATTCTGTCCCTGTTGACAACAACACCTACAACGGGTAAACATCGCCGGGGATCAACCAAACGTCATCCAAGGTACATGAATTGCATAGGGGATCATTAAAACAGTATGGGGGAGATGATGGAGTGTTCTTCACCATGGAGAAGGCGTGGAGGATCAAGGGGATGCACTGCCACGGCGGGGGACGACGATTTGGTGCGGTGGAGCGTCGCGGTTCAAATGATTGGAGACACCACGGGGGAGGGGGAGGAAGTGCTGGGGTGTTATCCCTCTGTTCATGGCGTGGTAGAGGAAGGGGGAGGCGTGGGAAGCTGAAGGGGAGGCGTGAGGGGGTTGGGATATAAAGGGGTAAGGTTGGGAGGTGAAGGGGTGGGAGGCAAAGAGTCATGGATTGATATTATCTTCTCTTTTTGTTATTTTTTGTGCAAAAAGGAGAGGGTCCAGGGGGTTGAAGTTTCAGAGGGTAGAGGAAGGGATAGAGGGCTTGTTGGACTTGGCTTGGCCCACAAGAGATAGGAGGATGGTTGGGCTTTGACCGAAGGCGAGAATTAAAGCACGATTCGGACCGGGTTTGGCCTGATGCGATGTTGGAAGGTGGAAAGATTTGGACTTGAACCATTAGCATAAGAGAGATATATGGGGTATGGTTTACTAATGGACTAAGCATATGGAGTTTTCACAAGACAAGAGAAGATAGAAGGAAAGATGTTGGGCTCGGCCCGATAAATTCTCAAAAAGACAAGATTAGGGTTTTGCGGAAAACTTAGATCAAAAGGTGGGATCAAGGTCGTATAGATTTCAAAGATGGTTCAAAAACAAGTTGAATTTGATGAAGATGAGAAAAGGTGGATGGGAAATATCATCCCATGTGAATGTTTCCCTAGGCAAACAAAGCACAAAAAGTTAGAATAGAGATTAGCATTGATACAAGACATGTGATTGATTTGACTTGAACAAAGTGATGGTAGAATTGAGAGAGATAGAAGAGATACAATGATTTATCATCTAGAATATACTTTGAGAATTGGAGAAGACAAACAAAAAGAATTAGGAGCTCAAATATAAGCAGGATAAAGAAAGAATAAGATGAGAGCAAAACAAGATATGACTAGAGAGGATTTTGACAACACGAAAGATAGAAGATCCATCAAGGTTTTTAGAACAAGGATCAAGGTATATGGTTTCCAAGGAATTCATGAAGGATTTGGAGGTCATGAAAACTTGATCAAAGATTAAGAGAGCTTTTGTTTTGGTTCAAACCCTAGGTGCATTTCAAAAACTTTAAATCCATTTTTTATACATAAACACTATGCAAAGGCATGAAATGCATCAAACCCTTAAATTAGATTCTTGAAACTTTTTGGAAACTCACATTTTTCCACTAAATAAATTGTCAAAAAATAAATAAATGTTGGTAACTTTTATTAAATATTGAAATCATTAATTTTCTTTTATGTTTTCTAAGCCACATCCCAAAATAGAAATTTTCACTACAAGGGAGAAGGGTTTTTGTGGTGAAAATTTCCGTCACAAATGCTTATTTTTCGCCACAAATCAACCATTGTGGCGACTTTTTAAATCGCCACTAGTCGCCACAAATACTAGCCTCACAAATACTATAGTGGTGATTTTTTGTTCCCCATAGATTGCCATACTCATTACTGACGAATTGTGGTGCCACTAGTAAAGTGAGCATTTGTGGCCCCATACGTTGTCATAAAAACATATGTATTAGTGGGAAAAAAATATGCCACTTATAATGTTTTTCATGGCAAGAATAATCGACACGACTATAGAGTATTTGTGGCACTTTTGTTGTCATAGTTACCGTTGTAAAAGTGACGAAATATATGGTCACTAAAGACATATATTAGTGACCAATGTTTCGCCATTGTAGAAGTTTACTGTGTCAATATTTATTCTCACTATTTTAGTTATTGTGACTAGTTGATCGCCACACTTTATATGGGAAAATGTGGCATCTTGTCGACACAAATACGTTTTATTTGTGGCAAAACTTATCCTCACATATATATTACTGAGGCAATTTTATCTCCTCACAATATGTTTTTTTGTGAGAATTGATAAGGCCTGTTGTATCGATAATTTCATCTCTAAAAAACATATCATTTGTGTGAAAATATTAGTTATGACAAGTTTTGTCACTAGATAAAGTCTCAATTGTGTGGAACAATAGATGTTATGGCAAAGATTTATCATCATCACCCATGTTGTAGTGGCAAAAATGGCTCGACAAATATACATTATAGCAATATAATTCTCACAACTATAGACCAATAATATTTATTTCAATAATTCTTTATCCATGATAATGTTGCAATCAAGCAGTATATAAAAATTAATAACACTTGTAACTCTCAAAAGAACGCACACACTACTTTCAAATCTCAAATAATTTATTCAACTATAGGTATTAAACTCTAAGATGGAGGCGGCGAAACACCAGAATGAATGCGTGCAAAGAAATCAGCCATTTGTTGATCAAGTTGCTCTCTCACTAGACGAGCAACTTCTCCACTCTGTGTTTGACGCAAGGAACTAAGCACATCACGTTAGGATTGCTGTTCTTCTTGTAACTGTGCATTTGTTTCGACCACCGCCGAGAAATTGCCTTCCAAAGCTTGTGCACGTTGCTCAGCAGCCTCACCACGTTGCTCAGCAGCATTTGCACGTGCTCGAGCTGCAGCTTCACGTTGTTCAGAAGCCTCGATTTGTGCTTGCAATCTGATCCTTTCCTCGGCCACTCGGTTTACAGCACGAATGCCAACACCACGTGAGTGGTTTGGCTTTCGACCAAGAACTAATGCCATGTGCTTCACTATTGGCACTGGTGCAGAAGAAATTTTTTCTTGATGTGTCCCAGCAACTTCATATAGTTTGCTCTACAAAGCATGAAACAACAAACTAATTAAAAACTTTTACTACACAGCATGAAAAAATGTTCATCTAATTAATAGTAAGTATGGACACGAATTCACTCCAGGACAATTGCTACTGTTAAAAAATTTGCAAACATGTCATCTAATAAATAAAATTTGCAGAGATAATAACCATGAAGGAGTGATATTTAATTTTACTACGATATTTTTTCATACAAAAACACACCACTTCCACCTAATCCTAGTTTGACAGGTAGGATACAAACTGACATAGAAATATAACCCAACCCAAAGTTGCCATCAGAAAGGGAAGTAAAATGTTCGTACCATTATTTCTTCACCTGTTGGAATCGACCATGTCCCATCAGCCTTTTGATATGTAGCCCTCCAAACTTGCATAGCAGTAGGCCATTCACCTGTTTCTGGGTCTCGCTACATTGGAATAAAAAATATATATTCACTAATTGAGAACCATGTGTAGCAGATACAAAATTTTGTCTGGTATTTTTTTACTCACCAGATCATAAGCAATTTGAGCAATTGATCTAGTTCCTACTTTGGACCCCATCTCTTGCTTTCCTCTGTTGATAGAGTTTTGGTTGCTCCTTTTTTGGTTTATTACAAATTGCATGAGTGTTTCAATAACAATTATGTAGAACCATGATTTAGGATGAGATGTATGTACCTGAAAAACATCATTGGTCCACAAATTCCTTATCAACCACTGCCAACCTTCTGGTGAGACATGTTGTGGCCTTGGCTTGTTGTTTCGGTAAGCTTGAAACAAACGGTAACGGCGATTATTATATTGACTCTCTACTTGTCTCATGGCATAGTCTTTATCTTCTTCTGAAAGCTCAGGAAACTTTTGCTGTACAGCAAACATATGACTTAATAAGCAACCAATGGATGCAATGATAACCTGTGCATGCCAAATATATTTATTTCATATAAAAAGTAGGTCACCTTTAGTTTTCTCCAAACAGCTGCAGTAGTACCAACATGAAACTTATCCATATCCCTCCACTTCTTCACTTGGAGTGGTATAGTTCTTACAATAACTGTGATCTCACTTTTAAATAAATTAGCATGTTCTCCACACACTTTCGCAAATTCTTTAGGGAACTTTATATCAATATGCTTTCCTTTTGCTCTTCTCTTGCGAAGTTGATCGTTAATGGTAAGTTTTCTTCCATTCTTAGCGTGGCCTAGTAAATTCAGGGAAAGAATAATGGTAATTAAATGTAATGTTTGTACTCTACAGTGTCAAGATTAAAATTTTAGATTAGTATAAAAGGCTGTGAGTGCTAAATGTTATGTCGTGTAAAGAAATAAATCTAAATCAGCATAACAGAGCCTAGATAAATCAGCGAGATAAAAAACGGTGTAAAGAAGCAGGTTTCAGATTAGCAAAAGACCTTCAGTGTTGTGTGCTCCATCATTTATTTGATTATTTTCATCCATAGCCACATCTGAATCCAATCCATCAAGTGCATTGTCAGTTCGAGGGGCATGTGAACGTAACCTGCTGGTTATCATTTCACCTGTAGAAACAAAAGTGGTCATTTTGTTAATTTACTGAGCACAACAAGAAAAATGGCTATGTTTCATTCTAAGATCAGCACACAACCAATACAAGTGAACACACGTGCAAGTTACTAGCTAGGATTTTTGACATCGACAAGAATGTTAATTCATAGTAGCTCTAGTTCAGATGTATGAACAAGTAATGGAGCATTCAATTAAACAATAGATCAAGTACTCACAGGTTCTCATGAAGATTATTATTGGAATCGCTATCAGTACTAATGCGTCGACACAATGAACTGGATCAGAGGCCACAATGATAGATCGACACGGTGGTCGATTTGGCGCATCGGCAACATGGATCGGTGGAGAATTAGCCCCGAGGGCATCTGGGCGTGCGCTATGGTGATTCATGGCCTTGGCAGCCCCTTTGACCCAAATTAATCACGGTGGCTAATAATAATGATTACCGCATGATGGAGGAAGACTTGGCAAAAAAAAAATTCTAGTAGTACTCCAGTACGCAATGCACCTTTGGTCGCCTGTTTCTCTCCGTCAGTTGACTTGATTGTTTGGTAGATCCGTATACAATGGAAGGGACTCCCTGTATGTATGTATATATATAATATATATATATATATATATTATATATATATATATATATATATATATATATATATATATATATATTGATTTCCATTGCAATATGGCGGGAGAAAAAAAATTCATTGACTAATTGGAGGGAAAGGTGAATGGATATTTGGAGGGAACAATTTTTCACTGATTATATTTATTAGGAGGAAAAGGGTGCGCTCGGTGTAAAAAAAAAGATAAACAAGGTCCATAATATTTGTACTGGAAATTATAATGTGAAAAATACAAACAAGGTCCATAATATTTCTACAAGAAATTATAATTTTAATATCAATGTTATTTTAATCACCTATTTTAATGTGTGTTTATTAGATAATGAATAAAATTCGACTTCAGATCTCTTCGAATAAGACCGTAACAAGACTAAAGGATCCTTGAGCTCAAACTTAGCCTCAACAATACTAAGATGCACTTGTTTGGTTGTCTCATCTAGCTTAGTCAGTATAAGAAATCTTATGTTTGGTTGGTTGGTTTGTCTTACAGTGGGAGGTGGGGCAAGCGGATTCGAGGGGTAGCTTACGGCCACCCACTTTGATCCCGACTGGCCTGGCTAACAGGTGCTCGATGGCTTTAGCAGGCCTAGCAGTCGAGCTCAATCGGGCGACCAAAATGGTCAAAAATGGCTAACTAGAGCCTCCATAGGAGCCAAAAATTATACATAGAGAGGGTCAGCCAAAGATATTCAATAGCTCAAACTTAGCGTCAACAATAATAAGATGCACTTGTTTGGTTGCCTCATCTAGCTTAGTCAGTATAAGAAATGTTATATTTGGTTGGTCGATTTGAGCGCTAGCTTACGGCCGCCCACCTCATTCCCGGATCTAGTTACTCCTATTTTTTTTTGAATTTATGCCACTATGCTCCTATAATAGATTAAATTTTTTTATATACTCCATCCATACTTATATTAGTTGTTATTTTGCACAGCGATATAGTCTCCAAAGTGTAACTTTGAATGCTTGTTTTTTGAAAAATATTTATTGAAAAATAATATATTTATATTTTTATGAAAATATTTTTCAAGACAAATCTCTATTGATATGATTTTCATTTTTCCAAACTCAACCACTTAAAAGTTATTCATGATTTATATTCCTAATGTTTGACTTTAAACTTGTCCAAAACGACAACTAATATGAGTACAGAAGGAGTATTTGTAAAAAATAATATAGAATGTCATAATTTTCTACTCATAAGATCAAGCCAAATCTTTGTCAAATAAGAAATCGGGTCCTTCACAAGTAATCAGGTTGCCGGCCATATTCATCGGCATTAATGTTCACTACAAAAATAGAGACAAAAGAAAATAGAGCAAAATCCTCCTACATTTTTGCACCTAGATCTGGTAGCTCACGTATCTGAATTCTGAACTCAATATCCAATGGCTACCGCTTAAACCCTAAATAGCCCCCACACAGCTACGGCCGCCGCCCACTGATCCATTTGCTTCTTGCCGCCAATCCACTGTTGCAGAGCTGAGACGCTGTTGTCCAACACACCTCTCCAGCCAGGTAATACTTTTGGTCAAAGTACAAGTTGTTGGCACCATCATTCCTGCTTCCATCAGAAGCCTTCTCCCTTTCAAGAGGGTACACATGTTTGTTTTTGAAGCAGCCAGATGCAGGACCTCTGTGTAGCTCGATTGTTCCATCTTGATTGTCATTGCCAGATCCATATCACACCCATAGGCCTAACCTGTTATGCATACCAAAATACCAATTGCCCATTGAATATTTCCTGGGCCATCTGTTCTGCATACCCTCCTTGAAGATTATACAAATAAAAAAACAAAGTGAGCTCTTTGAATATGAACCAAACATCAGCCAAATCCTAAATATTTTAGAAACTAGGAGGAAACAAAATGAATGATCAGTGGTCAGAATAGTCCATACACAACCTATATTTACCTGTCATGTTTATAATTCTTCAATAACTTGACAAACACAAACTGTAGTTTTGTAATCAATTCAGTCCTCAATGACAGGATGAGTACAGACAAAAGTTGGATGGACATATCCAATAGGAGGCTTCCCCAATACGAAGAAGGAGCTAAAAAATTTATTGAGTTTGCTTTTTCTGGTTGTAGTGCGGACAAGCTCCTTCGGCGTCCTTGTAGAATCTGCAAAAACAATTACTTTACTGATAAGATATCTATAATGGAGCATCTCATGTTGAATGGAATATGGAAAGAGTACAGAGTATGGGATCATCATGGAGAGTGTGTGTCAGATTCAGAAGGTAGTGACGATGATATGGAAGATCATGATGACTTTGGTCTACATGAGATGGTGAATGATTTTGGAAATGCTGTGAATGCCAACTTGGGATCATTTGATGGTTCATCACATGGATTGCAGGATGACGTGCCCACACCTACAGGTCCAACTGAAGAAGCTAGCAAATTTTATAGACTTCTTGAAGAGGTAGACCATGAGCTGTACCCAGAATGCCGTACCTTCTCTACGCTATCGTTCATTGTGCAAATGATGAATCTCAAGTGTCTATATGATTTGAGTGGAAATGCAATGGATGCTTTATTTACTCTGTTTTGGAAGGTACTTCCTACCAAGAATAAAGCTCCAAAGTCATTTAGTGATGCTAAGAAAGTCATGTCAGATTTGGGATTGGATTACAAGCGCATAGACGCATGCCCAAATGATTGCATTCTGTACAGAGGTGATTATGCTAAAGCTGAGTCATGTCCAGTGTGCAAGCTTTCTAGGTGGAAAAGTGATGACAAGAACAATGCATCCAAATCACGAAGGTGAAGAGTTCGAAAGGTTGCACAGAAGGTGCTGCGCTATTTCCCATTGATACCAAGATTGAAAAGGATGTACATGTGTTCCAAAACTGCAACTAATATGTGTTGGCACAAAGAGGAACTAGTTGATGATGGATATATGAGACACCTAGCAGATTCAAAGGAATGGAAGGACTTTGACAAAAATTTCCCATCATTTGCATCAGATGCACGCAGTGTTAGGCTTGGGCTTGCTAGTGACGGATTCAATCCGTTTGGACATATGAGCACATCATACAGCATATGGCCCGTTGTTATTGTGATGTATAATCTACCTCCTTGGATGTGCATGAAAGATCCGTATATGATAACTTCAATGCTCATTCCTGGCCCTAAAGCACCTAGCAACGACATTGATGTATATCTACAACCATTAATTGATGAGTTGATTGAGTTGTGGGGTGGGGTGGAGGCTTATGATGCTTCGACGAAGCGTAAATTCATACTAAAATCTGCATTGCTCTGGACAATTAATGATTTTCCTGCTTTAGGGAATTTATCAGGAATGTCCACAAAGGGAAAATATGCATGTCCATCCTGTCATTCTGACACTTGCTACCAATGGTCATCAATGGAAGAAAGGGTTGCTACATGGGACACAGGAGATTCCTACCAACAAGACATAGTTGGAGGAACAAATCTACTTCTTTTAATGGCCAAAGGGAAAGGAGATGTGCTCCAAAACCATTATCAGGCGCTGAAGTTCTTTCACAGTATGAAAAGTTTACTCAGGTACACATACAAAAAAGATTTAATTCTATGCAGCTTTCTTTTTGTAAATAAATATTATATGTGTTATGATATTTTGATGTCATTTTAAAGGTTTAACATTGTTGTCATTATGCTGTCATTCAGGTTATATTTGGGAAATCTGACAAGAAAAGAAAACGCTCTAGCACATTGTATGGTGTTTGGAAGAAAAAGAGTATATTTTTTCAACTCCCTTATTGGAAGACATTGATACTAAGACATAACTTAGATGTCATGCACATTGAAAAGAATGTTGGTGAAAGTTTGGCGAGTACCTTGCTTGGACAGGAGGGGAAGACAAAGGATAACATTAATTCTCGATTTGATATGGAAATCATGGGAATACAACCAAAACTTCATCCGACTCCCACAGATGATGGGAAATATTTATTTCACAATGCACCTTATACACTTTTTGGACCCAAAAGGAAGGCATTTTGTGAGTTCTTGACAAAAATCAAAGTCCCAGATGGTTATTCTGCAAAGGTATCTAATTATGTAGATGCAATAAATGTTAAAATATCAGGAATGAAGTGCCATGATTACCATGTGTTTCTGCATAGATACCTTCCACTATCTATTCGTGGCATGCTTCCAGTTGATATTTGTCTTCCAATAATTGAGTTATGCAACTTTTTTCGAGAAATTTGCTCAAAGGTGTTAGATATTGAGATCCTTAAAAGGCTTGATTCTTCAATTGCTATTACTCTTTGAAAATTAGAAAAGATATTTCCTCCATCCATGTTTGATGTAATGATGCATCTACCAATCCATTTAGCTCAACAAGCAATGGTAGGTGGTCCTGTGCAATATCGATGGATGTATCCCATCGAGAGATTCTTGCGCAGACTAAAGTCATTTGTAAAAAACAAAGCTCGTCCAGAGGGAGCAATTGCTGAGGCTGTAGTGTTACAGGAATGTGTGAGTCTTTGTTCTATGTACTTGCATGGAATTGAGACTAGAATCAATAGGGCAGGCCGCAATGATGACAGTGATGATAACAATAGCAACACACAGCTCCAGATTTTTGCTAAAATTGGAAGACGACTTGTTGGGAATAGATATTGTGAGATGGAGATGAATGAATTGAGTAAAGCACAAGCCTATGTTCTAAAGAACTGTGAAGAGGCTTCTCCATATACAAGGTAAGCCACTCTTAAGATATTCATTGAACTGTGGACCTCCAATTTTGTAACATCTATTCTCCTATGTCACAGCATTCACAAGGAATATTTAAGGGCACAGAGCACCAGAAATGTAGATAAGCGGCATGAGAAAGAGTTCTTTGAGTGGTTCAAGAACCATGTAAGTATAAGGATGTATTTATTACATTATTTCTTTAGGGTAGCTTAATTAACTATTGTGTTTCATGTAGATATCAGCTCTGTATTCCAAAGGAGACTCTTCTATTTCTGATGAATTATTTGATCTAGCAAGAGGACCCGATACTAGAGTGACACATTTCTCAAGTTATATGGTCAATGGATGGAGATTTAACACAAGAGACAGAGACACTCTATTTCAAGCACAAAATAGTGGAGTATTTGTCAAGGGTGATGAAGGAACTGGAAACAAAGATTACTTTGGTGTCTTGACTGATATTGTGGAGCTTTTATATGGGACTTATAAGCTTGTTTTTTTTAAATGTGAATGGTGGGATGTACATACAACAAGGGGAGTTAAAGAAGATAAGTATGGGTTCACAATGATAAATACTACTCGTAGGCTGTTAATAGATGAGCCATATGTTTTGGCTTCACAAGCAGAGCAAGTATATTATGTGAATGATACTCAAGATCCAAAATGGTATGTCGTGGTAAAGACTAAACCACGTGACTATTTTGACACTCCTCCTAGTGATGAAGAAGATGCCACTACTAAATCAAGTAAATCCAATTCTGAAGCTTGCCAAGAAAATGAAGTAATAACTATGCCGAATCCAAATACAATAGAGGATGATGACACAAGTATATTGGACTCACCTCAAGTTGAAGCGGAAGCTCAAGATATGGTTGTGGCTATGGAAGGTAATCCGATACTCCATTACGAGGGTGATGTTGAAGATGAAGAGCAAGAATCTGAAACTGATGACAGCGAAGGTTGTGAGTACATGGATTCAAGTGACGAAGACATTGAAGCGGAAGAAGATATAGATGATGACTAGCAAATTGTCAATTCAGTATTACTATAGACATACAAATTTGCACTTGCTTTTGTTTGTTCTCTCTAATTTTACTTCTGTTCTGACAAACTTGTGTTTTTTTGTTCCCATAACCAAATTAACTGGTACATACGCTCAAAGTCACCAAAAACTAAGATAATAGAGGTCTAATTTTCACTTCAATTACAGAATTGCAACCTAATGTACTAGTATTATGTAACTAAATATAAAGATAGGGGTCCATCTGTCCTGTATGTATGCAGTGACCAAGGTTCAAGTGCCCAATAAATGCAACTAAATGATCACTAAGGCATTTGGTCATTGAGCTTCTAGCTACGTTTAAACTCTAGAGCATCGAATAGATAAATATAGTAAATTGATCAAATAATCTAAACTGGAGAGTAACGGTGCTTACTATCCAATCCTATGGCCTCGGATGAGCCGCCCTGTTAGGCCCGTTGACGCACGAGACCGACTGCCGGCTAAACGCCGCCGCCCGCCACACGTGACACGCCTGCCGGTGTTGACGCCCGCACGATGACCGTACCAGGCTCGCAGTACGGCACGAGACCGTGGCTTGGCGTCTTCATCCTCGCGCGCAGACGAATGCGGCCAGGGGCGCAGCGAATCTGAGCACGGGCGAGCTCGTCGAGATTGGTGGCGGCAACTGTGGGCGACTGGGCGAGCTCGTTGAGTGCTGCACGGGGCAAGATTTGGTGAAGCCGGGAGGCAGAGGGGATGGCCGGAGACCATGATCTTGTCGACGCAGAGCAGAAGCAGCGAGCTGGGGCGGCCGCAGACATTCGTCGAGATAGGCGGCCGCGACCGTGGGCGAGCTCGCTGAGCGTTGCACTTGCGAGCTTCGACAGAGCCATCGGCTGGGGCATCGACGGCTCACGGCTGGCGACTGTGGGTGAGCTCGTCGGCGCTTGGCGGAGCTCTGAGCTTGGGGCCGTCGAAGATGCTCCGTCTCCATGTAGCACTTGCAGCCGCAGACAAACCATGGAGGAAAAGAAGATAAGGTGGAGTTTGACTGACAGCTAGGACCCATGATAACAGGGCTAACAGATTCGTTATCATCTACTGCTATCCTTCGAAGCAAGCACATGCGGGAGCTCATCAATCCCATATTCCCATCATGGCAGCATGCTAGTTGAGGTTCCAAATGTAATTACTTTATCTGATTTTATTCTTGTATATGTTCCAAAGAAACGATAGGGAGGAAATTCTGACACTAAAAAATAATGCTAGTTAGAAAGTAATATTTGCCGCTAATTATTTATAATATAGAACGCATGTTCTATCACTAATAAAAACATTATATAATAGGAAATTTATTTGCTCACAATTAACTGGTAACTAGTGACAAGAATAATTTGCCACAAAATTTTCTCACTATTCGTGTATCATGTGGCGATGTAAAATTCCTGTCAATGATAAATATACTAGTAGTGGGGAATATTGTTTAGTCACAATTAATATGGTAAACAGTGACAAAATATAGTTTCGTCACAACATTTTCTCACTAACTTTGAACCATGTGGCGATATAATATTTTGTCACTGATAAATGGCATAACTATGAGGGAAAAATATTTAGTCACAATTAACCTATTTATTAGTGACAAATTATTGTTTCCCCACTAAATTCGCCACTAAAGGTGCATCCTGTGGCGATATAGTAGGTTGCCACTAATAATCGACGCAATAGTGATGAAAACTAGTTTGGTCACTAATAACGTGGGAATTAGTGGCAAAACAAAATTTCGCCACCACATTTTATCACTAATACTCAGTCTTCCTGTAGTGTTTGGGGTGTGACAACTCCATTGCCACATCATCGATCCAGGACGCCTCAATCTTGGTCCCTTGGATCCACCGCCTCCAAACCGCCTCGGAATGGAGGGCTCTGATCTTCAGTATGTGGGAAATGTGATAGGGAGTCACCAGGACCTCGAAGGGTCCTTAGGGCCATCAGCCAATGGCACTATGAAAAGTGGGACTTCCAAGGCTTCTAGAAGGAGTCCCCACATCTTAGGAGAGAGCTGGGGGGCTGTGGGCCCCTTAGGGGTGTCAGTCGACCCCGCTAAGGGTGTTAAGCCACCACCGCCTTCCAGAAGGTGGTTCCACCTGTCATGGAGTGTGGATGACTTCCCTAGAGTCTTTTTCACGTTGATTCCTTTGTTGTGGGCCCATGGATCCTTGTGCTCTTGATTTGGTTTGTTGAATGAAAGCACAAGTTGCATCCAAGGGTTGAAATGGCATTGGCATGGATCATGCTGGCTTGGCTGGCTAGAAGGGTCCAAACCCCGATCGACCGACATGAGTTTGGCTCCTTTGGAGCCACGCTTCCTTGTGGGAGCTCCTAGACATGCCAAAAGTCTCATGGTACAGAGGTTCTGGAGTTTGGCTCCAATCACAAGTCGGTCGACATGCAAAAGGAGCTTCCAACACCCCTCATTGTCCTGGAATGTTATTCCCTGCAACCAAAGGTTATCCAAGTACATGTGGAACTTATTAGTGATAAATATGTTCATGAAGTGTTATTCTACCCTTGAAATTGAGGCTATTGACGGTATTTTGAGTATGTAAAAGTATGCCATTCTTAGCGTCAACACAGAGAGAAATAGATGGGAGCGTCCTGCTGTACCGGACCAAGTTCAAATTGGGTCAGGTAAGTTTTTTCGGCCCACCAAGGGTCTCTATGCCCTATTCACACGTACAACAATGAAACGACGGACATGAAACAATCACAAGCCGCCGCCACTTCCCTCTTCGACCCCTTCGTCCTTCACTCGTACGTTCGTCGATGTTGTACGGGAGGACAAAGCAATGGCGGCACATGGGGCGGGTGGAGATGGCTTTGGCACACCTGCTGGCGGAAGAGGCGTGGGATTCAACCCTGACTTCCATCCGGGGTTTCACCCAGGCTTTGGAGGAAGGGGAGGATGCCGCGGCTACTTTCATCCACAGGTCGTGGTCGCAGCAATGGCGGATATGGTGGCTTCGGCTATAACGATCATGATACTGGGCGTGGAGGTCGCTACGGAGCCGGATATGGCAGGGGTCGGGGACGTAGTGGATGGCAGAACTATGGCCGACGTCACCACCAACCGGCGGCCCTTGCACTAGCCCTTCAACATGCTCATGCTGGGGCGGCCCCGATGGGGGGACCTCAAGCTGATGCCCCATATGGTGGTCAGCAAGCGACAGTTGCTGGCGCCGGTGCTAGTGATCACCACGCAGGAGCTGGTGCCAAGGGGATGCACACAGCGGCGGCAGGTGATGGAGTGCACCTCGCTGCTAGTGCCAGTGGTGTGTTCAGTGCTGCTGGAGGTGGCGGTGAAGCAAGGTGCAGGGAGATGGAGGCAATGAGACAACCTGCTCATGGAAAGGCGGTGATGCAGGCACCGGTCATTGGAACTGGACCACAGGCATCGATGGAAACAACAACACATCAGGTTCCCAAGTCCACTGTCCTACCAAGCTCTATTGTTACAAATGAGAATACATAGTCATCTAATCAAGGAAAGCCAAAAGGAAAGGGTAAACCTTTTTGTTATCGATGTCACACTAAAAGCCATACAATTCATGAATGCACTACTATATTATGTTGTGATATTTGTTGTGGAGATCATGTTACAAAAATTTTCCCAAATATGAAGAAAATGAGTACTACTGATATCCCCTGTGGCTATGCAGTAGAAGGTTTGGGCTTCTATTTTATTCTAGTGGCTGAGGATCCCAAGATTGATCCAGAGGAAAAACCAGTTGTGGTACGTGTTTTGGAGGGTTCCCTTACTGCTGATCAGTTGGCAGTGGAACTTGAAAAATTACTACCTGGCAAGAACAAGTGGGTTATTGAGGAGAAAGGCGCAAATGCCTTTATCACTAACTTCCCATCTTTTGACCTCCGGGATACTATGGTGAATTGGGGTCCTATGGACACAAAATCGGTTAAGGGAAAAATTCGATTTGAGAAGGGTGTCGAAGATGATGTGTACAAATATGAAATTGATAAGGTGTGGGTTCAATTTCATGGTCTACCAAAGGAACTTACGGATTTCCTATCATTTGGGCATTGGTTATATTTTGGGTGTTCCCAGGGCTGTGGATACTATGTTCACCAAAAAATTTGGTAGATCAAGAATGAAAGTAGCAGTGCTAGATCCCACTATCATCCCGAATTTAGTGGATGTAGTTATTAAGGATTTTGTTTATGAGCTACAATTCAGGGTTGAACAGGATACTTCCAATGGTGAGCCTAAGCTTATCGATATGGACTCTACCATGGAGGATGAAAAACATAATGAGGAAAAACCTAACAGTGGAAATCCCGCTAAGCAAAAAGAGGGGGACAACATGGATGTAGATGGTAAGAAGGGTGAGGATCAGACTCCTAGCAATGCAACTGGGAGCCAACTACATTCCTCTGGTCAGCACAAAGCTAGTGGTGCTGCCCAACAAGAGGAGGAAGGTGTTGTATCCAGAGCCCATCAAAGTACACATGTCAAATCAAACAGCAAACCAGTGATATTGCTTTCACAGACTGGGATGAATGATAATGGCTAGTGGAAGGCTAATTTATTGTCTCCACAAAGTGACATTGGGCTACATAATAAAATGACAATGCAAAATGGTGGGACAATGGCACCTGTGAGATCAAGCAAGAGGACTGCATTAAATGTGGATCAAGATTCTCTCGAGAAAGCATCAAAACTGAAGGCCCACAGAAACTTAGATCACGCGTTAGGAAAAGGTAACATATCTCAGCCATGCTCTTTTATTTTGCGCGATGATTCTTCTTTGTTAAGAACAGCTAAGTCTTTAGGGATTGATTTAGGGGATAATGAACAAGATGTTTTGAATTCTTTAAAGTCATTAAGAATGCAAAATTATGTAGAATAGATGAGAATGAAAATTTCGTGGAGGAAAATAATGGCTTACTAGACGATGCTTCGATGTTTTGTTCGAATGATGATAACATAGATTTAGAAGCCTTAAATTTAATATGTTCAGAAATTTCGGAAGGTCTTGGTGATGGGGGATGCGACCCTGTGTGTCTACAAACCCCCGTGTAACAGAATAAAAGTTCTAGATGAAAGGATTTTTTTTGGAATTGCAATGGGTTTGCTGACCGTAAAAAGTATAGATTTCTTTCGGATCTAACAAAAGAAAAAAAAACTTAGATTTCATTGCTTTATCGGAAACCGGCAGAGCCAATTTTCCACAATCCACTTTGAATAATATTTGCACACGCAGAGATTTTCTTTGGCATTGTATGGCTCCGCGGGGTAGGTCCGGTGGCATGATTCTTGGTATAAATCTATTAATTTTTGACACTGGGGAGATTGAAGAAGGGGATTTTTATTCGTTTTAAAGTTAGACATAGAGAATATGATTTTAAATTTAATTTGATCTCTATTTATGGCCCAGCACAATTGGACCAAAAGTCACAATTCCTATCTGAGGTAGTACGGGTGTGTTCGAAGGAAGCCCTACCTATTGTAATAGGGGCGGTTTTAACATTATTTGGAGACCAGATGAGAAAAATAATAACAATTATAATGACATATGGCCTTTATGTTTAACGTCGTGATTGATTCTTTAAATCTTAGAGAAATTTAAATGGCAGGTAGAAAGTTTACTTGGGCTAATCATTTACAGAATCAGACATTTGAAAAATTAGATAGAATTTTAGTGTGCACAGACTTTGAGTCCAAGTATCCACATACCACTGTACATGCTCTATCTAGAGAAATCTCGAATCACACACCGCTCTTTTTCTCTACAAATAATCCATCTTCAGCTTATCAACCCCAATTCAAGTTTGAATTAGGATGGTTGCTGCGAGATGGATTTTGTGAGATGGTCACTGATGTGTGGAAAAGTACAATTGTTGATGGCTCACCTATTGAGAGGTGGGAAGCTACAATCAGAAGGCTACGTCAATACCTCAGAGGCTGGGCAAAAAATTTTAGTGGTGCTTATAAGAAAGAAAAGACAATGATTCTAAATAAATTGGATAAGAAGGCAGAAACTACCGTATTGAGCGATTTAGAACTAGATCTAAAACACATGCTAAATGAAAGGCTTGCGGAGTTACTTCGAGAGGAGGAAATCAAATGGTACCAAAGGGCTAAAGTTAAACATCTTTTAGAAGGTGATACAAATAAAAAATATTATCATTTGCTAGCTAATGGTAGACACAGGAAAACTCGTATTTTCCAGTTGGAGGATGGTAATAATATAATAAGTGGTGATGCTCAACTCAAACGGCATATTACCAATTATTATAAGAACCTATTTGGTCTGGCAGAGAACTCTTCTATTATGTTGGATGAGTCACAAACCGATGATATCCCTCAGGTCTCTGATCCGGAAAATGAGTACCTGACAGATACCTTCTCACAAGAGGAGGCGAGGACTGCGATTTTCCAAATGGAACATAACAAGGCACCTGGTCCGGATGGATTCCCTCTAGAGTTTTATCAGGTCTTCTGAAATATTTAAAACGATGATTTGATGGCTCTATTCACAGATTTTTATCAGGGAGTCCTACCTCTAAATCGCCTTAATTTTGGAACTATAATTCTTTTCCCAAAAAAGAGGGATGCAAAAGTAATTCAACAATACATGCCTATCTGTTTGTTGAACGTTTTTTTTTTAAATCTTCACTAAAGTCGCAACCAATAGACTATCTACCATAGCCCAAAAGATAATTAGACCAATTCATATGACATTCTTGCCACGAAGAAATATCAAGGAGGGTATATTAATTCTTCATGAAACATTACACAAACTTCACTCAAAAAACAAGATGGAGTCATTTTGAAAATAGATTTTGAAAAGGCATATGATAAGGTTAAATGGAGTTTTTTTACAACAAACGTTAAGGATGAAAGGATTCTCATAAAAATGGTGTGAATGGGTGGAAAAATTTACAAAGGGGGTAATGTTAATATTAAGGTTAATGACCAGTTAGGCTCATACTTCCAGACACAAAAAGGCTTACGACAAGGTGATCCCATGTCGCCTATACTATTTAATATAGTGGTTGACATGCTAGCCATACCGATTGTCGGAGCAAAGGAAGCAGGGCAGGTGGAAGGGGTTATTCCTAATCTAATTCAAGATGGTTTATCTATTCTTCAATATGCTCATGACATAGTCATTTTTATAAGCCACGATGTTGAAAAGTCGGTCAATATAAAAGTAATGCTTAGCACCTTCGAACAACTGTGGGGCCTTAAAATAAATTTTCATAAAAGTGATTTCTTTTGTTTTGGCACAGCCAAAGATCACAAAGTGTTCTATTCGTAGCTATTTGGGTGTGTGATTGGTAAATATCCCTTTAGGTACTTTGGCCTACCTATGAATACTAGAAAATTAAATAATAAAGACTAGAAGATAATTGAGGACATAATCAAAGAGAGACTTAGTGGATGGAAAGGTAAAATGCTTTCTGTAGGGGGGCGACTGGTTTTGATAAACTCGGTGATCTCTAGTTTACCGATGTTCATGATGTCTTTTTTCGAAGAGATAAATGCATCGCAGGTCCATCAACTTTTCATGATGTGTCAAACATGTCCATCAACTTTTAAAGTGCATTTTTGAGTTCTTTAACTTTTTAAGTGGTTTATCGGAGGTCCATTCCTCATCGTTTGGAGAATAAATCTGATGTGGCAAGCCATGTAAGCATCCCAACGTACATTCTGTGTCAGATGACAACACTGAGTGGCCTTTTTTCATGGATATCCTCACCCTCTCCTTCTCTCTCTGTGTGTGTGGAGGAGACCAGCCAGACAGCCACTGCCATGGACAAGATGCTGTGAGGAGCTGCATGGCAACCTGTTCGTGGTATGGCCACGACCACGTTGGTGCTCCTCGCGCTCGTCCCGCTAAGCCGTCGTGCTGTCCTAGCCAGCCTAGCCAAGTGGCCAGAGTCGTCGGTCTCTGTTCTCTCTCCCTTAGCCACGCGCCGCGCCACAGACCAGGTTGTCTCCGTTCCACGCGTGCTGGGAGGGGTGTGACCGCGTGGCAAGCGGTGTGTGGCAGCGGCGCACGCTGCCGGGTACGCTGCGAGTGTGTCCCGCGTGTTCGCGGAAATGGTGTGCGCATACGACAATGGCACGTGCGAGCGGCGCATCAGCATGCATCATGAGCAGGACCACGGTACTAGGTGCAAGGCGAGCAAGTCATGCTCGTGAGGCTGCTGCAACAACGTGCGTGACCATGTGCAAACGGGCGGCACCCATGGCGGTGGCACTGTTATCAAGGTCGATGATGGTGTCTCGAGTAGCGTGGCGAGCGGATCGCACAACGACGGTGTTGTTACGGCATGCTCTGACAAGCGCACCACGGGTTCTGGCTCGGTCGTGAACGGGCTACGAACATCATCAGCGGCCGAACCACTCCGAACATCATGCCGAACCCAGCACATGCAGCATGGCTAGCCCAATCATGGCCCCACAAATGGCAGCGGCGGCGACCACCAGAAGTTGCTCGTGTACCAAGCAGTCAAGCACTCATGCTCCCACTGTCCTACACTGAGCAAAAGAAATTTGGGCGGCGGTGTGCACTAGCATATAGGGCAGGAGCACTATTGTCAAGCGCAAACATGGATGGCGATGATGGTAGCGCTAGAGGCCGGAAAGATAGAGAGACGAGTGAGGAGGCCATCGAGGTGCAAGCTCAGCACATGAGGGCGCATGCGTCGCAGCAATGGGCATGCATCAACAGTGTTGCCTCGCGGTGGTGGGCTCTTGCACATCAATGGCAAGAAGCCAACATTATTGTTGTTGCTGAGTGGTGGCGTGGCGATTGGGCTAACGTGCGTCGAGCGGTCATGGACGAGGAAAAGACTGAAGGGGCTAATTATTATGATTTACATGCAACGTGGGCTGCTGAGTTGACAGGCCACATCAGATCTATTGGCTAAATAATGGGTATGGACCTCTGGTAAACTAGTTAAAAAGTTTAAGGACTCAGAAATGCAGTTTGAAAGTTGATGGACCTATATGACACACCATAAACAGTTGATGGACCTACGGTGCATTTATCTCTTTTTCGAACTACCAAGAGGCGTTTTAGAAAAAATAGATTGTTTCAAATCATTTTTTTTATTGGCAAAATGCTCAACATAAACGGAAATATAGATTGACCAAATGGGAGGTCTTATGTCAACCAAAAGATCAGGGCGGATTAGGCATACAAAACTTGGCTATACAGATCAAGTGTTTGCTAAGCAAATGGCTCTTCAAGTTATTGAATGAAGATGGCATGTGGCAGGAACTTTTAAGGAACAAATACATTAAAAACAAGACTCTAGGGAGCTGTGTAAGAAAACCAACAGATTCTCATTTTTCGAAAAGTCTAATGAATATCAAAGACTCATTTATGGACTTTGTTCATTTAGACTGAAAGATGCGTCGCAAACCAGGTTTTGGTTTGACATTTGGTTGGGGAATAAACCTCTTAAAGAAAAATTCCCATCATTGTTTAACATTGTAAGAAGAAAACACACTAGTACAGAACCGGGTTTTAACCCCGGTCTGTAAGGGCCTTTAGCCCCGGTGCCTGAACCGGGGCTAAGGATTCGGGACTAAATGTTCCCCCTTAGCCTCGGTTCACAGGCCCGGGGCTAAAGCTCGACCTTTAGCCCCGGTTGGTAATAACAACCGGGGCTAAAGGGTGCACCAGGTGGCGCAGGTGGGCTAAAGACCCTTTTTTTTCTGATTTTGGTATTTCTTATTTTGGTTTTCCAATTAGATTAGGTATTCAAATGTGTGTATTCTACGCTTCTAATACATGTATTCGCTGCTAATACATGTATTCACGCACTTATAAGTTAGTTTCAAGCATTAAACACAACTAAACTATGAAACTCTATAAGTATAATATATATATATATATGCACATAAAATTTACATCATTATTCATTGTTACTTGACTTAAGACACAAATGCTCTCGCCACTTAAATATCATACAGATGTTCATCTTGATTTGGCTTGAGTGGGACGGCCAGGTCGTAATAGAAGTCGCCTTCAGGTTTGACCACTTTTTCAAGAAAAAATCCAGCAAATGTCTCTTGAATTCCTTTGAGGCGGTCTTCTTTCAACACTTGTTGCTACAACCATAGCGTCTTCAATTTGCATTATAAAGAAATAAGTGTTAATATACATAAGATTAAGTTAATAGCAACAAATAAATAAAATGGATGTATTATATATACATATCACATACTTTTAGATTCTCTGTAAGATTTCTTCTTGCATACACCATGAGGTACTCGCAAACGTAGTATCCACACAGATTGTTGCCTTATGGCTGCCTTAGAATCCATTGTAAGATATGAAAAGATTACCATCGTCATCATACGCATATGTTAAAGCATGATAAGGTAACAGATTATTAGAGCTAGTAGAACTTACAGGTAACATACGAGGACCGTTTAGTGCCTATTCTAGTTCCGGACGGTGTTTCTTCTACTCAAACCCTCCTCAATAATTGGATTATTAGTTAATTAACTCTTGCAGTGTAGTTAAAGAGCAGGAATCCATATTTAAAGATCAAAGTTACCGTACCCCTTGATAATGTCTATCATATCTTGGTAATCTCCCACTGGTTTTCTCAATGAGTCAAAGATTACCAATTGACTTATTCTCATATCGATGACTATGAGTATCCAGTGAAAACTGCATTTGTTTATAGAGTCAACATATATATATTTATGCTGAATTGAGTAATAAGTAAGACAAATTGTGCAAACGATAACAACACTCACCCAAAGTTGTAGGGGAAGAGTATATATTGTCTGGTATTTTGGTTGACCAAGAACATCCGTAAATTCCTCTCCATTTGAGGTATCCATTGATCGCGGGGAGTGTTTGGATCCGAGATTATGATTGATGGATCAATGAAACCAATTTTCGTGTCTCCCTTATGTTTGAGCATTAACATCAAGAATCTGCATATATATGTTTGAGGATAGTTAGTTACTATACATATACATATGCTATAGTCCGATTACTAAAAGAAATGATCACTTACAGACAGTAGCAGCTCATCAGAGATTTGTCTAGAGCGTCCATGTGGCATAGTTGGTGGAGCTCACTATATAGAACAAATATAAGGTCATCGCCCCGGAAGTAATGTTCTTGTCTAATTCTGACACAAATGCAGTCGTCATCTGGGTTTTTGGTACATGCCTCCATGTACCACGAGTTTAACTTGCACATTTGCGTACCAAGATCCCTGAGGGCCGATGGGTTGTACAGACTTCTACCACATACATAACTTTTCTTGAACTCATCGACTACAGTGGCATTTGCGATGAGTGCATTTCCGTAAAATTGATTCGCAGTTATATTAGCTCCTTTCAAGAAATCTTCCATACCATCATAATGGACCTTGGGGCCACTGTAGTCTTCTAGCACGCTCATGTTTGAACCATATTCATTCCCAACAACTAGCGGGGGCACTGATTGCTTCGATTGTTTCCCGAGCTGTGGGACACCCTTCCCTGCTCTTTTCTTCTCGATAATTACCTTTCAAGAGTGCGGTCATAGTCCGATATTGGAGATTTCTTCAGAGCATCACGTAGTTTTCTCTTCTTTTCTTCCAACTTCTACCTTAGAACTGATTGAGGTACGTAGAACGGTTGTGTAGCTTCTTTTCTTGCTTTACGACCGTCTATAATTTTTTGGAAATGTGCGTCCACTGAGGCCTTTACTGAAGCGTTTATTTCTTCTTCAGTCTTCTCATACGGAAGTTTCGGAGGAATCTTAACATTAACTTTCCTTGTAGCTTGCCTCTTTCTTTTTGGTTGGGCGGCTGACATCTTTGCTTGTGTGGCGGTCCTCTTCTTTGGCGATGGGGCTGGTGTCGGCGTTGGAGACCGTCGTGGAGGCGGCGATGGTGAGCGCCTTGGAGGTTCTGGGGAGGAAGACGTGTCGCGCATTTCACCATCATCATCGCTCGCAACACTATGACCATCAGGTGATGAATGGTGACTTAGGTCTCTGGGTGAGGTCCTACAGTGAAAACAATGAGTGTGAATAAAGTATCGCTATTCAAGTCAATACAAAGTTAGTGAAAAAGAGATATATAGGTATGATTCACTTTCATTCGCACCTAGGATGAGGAGGAGGAGACAGCGACGGTACAATAGGAGGTGATGCCCCAGGAATAATTATATAGCGCTTGCGCCAACAAATAAATGTCTTCTCCGCTTGTCCTAAAGTCGTCTCCCCATCACCTCCTTCAATGTCAAGCTTAACATCGCGATGACCTTTTTCAACTCTATCCACCGAGACGCGAGCATATCCAGCTGGTACTTTTGACCCATGGCATATTGGTGTCTTCGTAGGGTCGATAGGAGATACAATACCGGTAGCCACCATGATTGTGGTAGCCCCCTCTGGAATGTGCAGCTCATATGGTGTATTCGGTTCTGTGATGTCATCCACGAGGAAGCGTAGCTTTGCGTCATCACCAGGTTGAGGCACTTCCGTGGAAGCACAACTGCTTTTCAACTGAGCTAATGGGCTGATATTGACTTGCGGTACTGATCTAGTACTTTGCATTCGGCTGATTGCTAACTCCACTTGCCTTTTGGTTTCCTCGCTCATTCTTGCTTCAAGTTTCTCTTCTCGCTCTTTTGCTTGAATAGCTTCTTCGCGTGCTTCACTAACCATTTGCGACATGCTAAGTTTCATAGCTTCCTCCTCTTTCTTCTTTCTGTAGTGGCTTCTATATGTATCTTTGTCTTGAGGGAATGAATGCTTCCACGGCACCGCGCCATGACCTCTCGTTCGCCCACCGTGTTCCGCAGTCCCCAGGGCATATGTCAGCTCATCCTTATGTCTATCTGGTGGCCATACTCCTTGTTCCCTCAAAGATTTAGCTTCAACCAGTTTCCTTGATGCTTCTGTGAGTCCTTCGGTATACGTTAATCTCCCGGTCTGAGGGTCAATGTCTCCCCCATGACCAAAAAACACCACTTACTACCCTCAGCCCAGTTATCTGATTCCGGTTGGATTCCCCTAGCTTGAAGGTCCTCTTCTTCTTTTTCCCACTTAGGAATGGCAGTCTTGTAGCCACCTGATCCCATGTGATGATGATATTGCTTTTATCGAGCATTCTGTTGGTTCTGTTGCGCTCGTGCTTCGCCCTCTTTGGATGTCTTGAAAGATACAAAGTCATCCCAAAACGGTCTCAACTTGACGTAGGCCTTATTGTTGAAATCTGGAGTAAGGTTCTTCTTGATAAAATCAGTATGGAATTTTTTCTTCCGGGCCTAGAAATATGTTGCCATCTTCTTCATAGTCCAGTCCCTAACTCTCCCCTTCAAAGCTTCATCTTCTGTATCGAGTGAGAAATGTTGAAGGACTTCTTGCCAAATTAGTTCCTTGTCACGATCAGAGACAAAACTAATGTCAGGACGTCCTTTCCTTTGCCACCATTCACGAGCACTGATTGGAAGACTATCCCTTACAAGGTAACCATAGTTGCTGGCAAATCTATGTGCATGTGCTCCAAGTACTGCCCCTGTTTCCTCATCGAATTCCGTGATAATGTACCGACCCTCCAATGGCTTCTTCGAGCCTCTTACATTTTTACTCTTCCCCGTAGTGGTTGTTGATACAGACAGCTATGTATGTAGACACAAAATTTAGTGTAATTATTTTGATTTTCATGTATACACAAGAGATTGTAGACATATATATATACCTCGTCAACATTGACTTGCACGATATTTTCTTGCTCAACATCTTGCGCAAAGTACTGACTTCTGTCATCTACTTGATTGGTGTCGTCATCTACTTGATTGGTGCCCGCTTCGTTGATCATTGAAATCAAGAAAGCCTCCATGGCATTCGGGCCGTCCATTTCTGCAACTATATATAGTAAAAGGGTTTAGGCACTTAGAGTTAGGCACACTTGGGGTAGACACTTAGTCTTTGTGTGACTAATAAAAGAGTTAGGGTAGACACTTAGAGTTAGACACACTTGGGGTAGACACTTAGTCTTTGTGTGACTAATAAAAGGGTTTAGGGTTTAGGGTAGGCACTTAGAGTGTGTGTAAACCCTAAACAAATGAAAGGTCTAACAAATGAAAGATCTATACAATTAGGGTTTGGGGTAGACATTTAGAGTTTTGCACTCTAACAAATGAGAGATCTATACAATTAACTACAAATAATGAAAGGTATCTATTTCTCTAACAAATAAGAGGGCTCTATACATATTTTATTAGCAATATAATGAAGAGATACACTTAGTGTGTGTATGTGTGTGTAAACCCTAAACATAGATCAATTTCTCTAACAATACATATATCAAAAGCACGCTCTATATTTCTTTAAGTGCTAAAATCTATTTCTAGCATCTGATAGATTTGTCAAAAGCGGGCTCTATATTTTATATATCAAAAGCAGGCTCTATATTTCTCTAAGTGCTAAAATCTATTTCTATTTTATTACATACAATTCACCTTCTTCTTCTTCCTTTCTTCGATCTTCTTCTTCTTCTCGATCTCCTCTTCACCTAGAAAAACATACATAAAATGTTAGTGTGTGAAAACAAGAAACTCATAACATACAAATTAATAAAATCATTTAGTAATTTTCTTTTTCTTTTTCCTTTCTTTCTTTCTTCTCCCTACCTTCTTCCTTCTTCCTTCTCTCCTCTTCTCCTTCTTTCCTCTTCTTCCTTTCTTCCTTGTAATTTTTCTTTCTTTTTCCTTTAATTTCTTTCTTCTTTCTTCTTTTTCTTTTTCAAAGCCGGCGGCCGGCTCGGGCACGGTGCTGGCTGAGCTCGGGCGGCCGGGAAGAGCGCGCGGGTGCGATGTACGGGAGGCGGCCGACGGCGGTGGCGCAGATCAAGCCAATGATCGAGGTGGCGGCGGCCGGCTGTGCAGCGAGGCCGACGATGGCACGGCGTGCAGAGGAAGGAGAGAGGCGCGGCGGCGCGGCGCGGCTGTGCAGAGGAGGACGACGGCGGCGTGGATGTGCAGAGGAGGACAACGGCGGCGCGGCGGGCAGAGGAGGCGGCGCGGCGGCGTTCCGCAAAGTACTCCGCGAGATCGAGACTGAAGACGACGGAGGAAGGAGAAATCGGCCGCGGCTTATATAGGGAGGCAACCTTTAGCCCCGGTTGGTAATACCAATCGGGGCTAAAGGGCCTTTTAGGCGCCAAACAAAATTTCAGTGGGCTCTTTTATATGTTTTTGTATTGTATATAGTTTTTATGTGTTTATAAATTATTCTAGTTCTTGTTAATTGCATAATAAATTAAATACATGAAACAAAATGTTTTAAAAATAACCATTGAATTTCATTTTGATTTATTATACAATAGAAAAATGTATAACATAAAATCTTTTACCTTTTATATAATACCAAATATAAATGTAACAAACCATCACTATTTCATTAATGCAAAAGTATATTGTTGAATTGAAAAAAATAAAATGCTTTGTTACCAACAGGAAATTAGTTTATGCATTATTTTAACGTTAATCTTTTTGTGTTTCACCATTCATTGTCCAATTATGCGACAAATAAGTTTACCCTTAAATAGAAAATGTTAATGAGACACTAAATGATCCTATATGAAAAACTTTTGAATACAAATAAGTTTTATTTTGACGAAAGAAGTATTAGTAAACATTAATTTGACCAAATACAAATGTAGATCTTTATTTATTTGACCAAAATGCCCAATACACATGTCACTTGATCGACATCACACTGCTAAAGCTAACTACATCAAGCGGGCACATTAGTGATCTTCTTCTTGACATATGTCCCTTGGTCATGATCATGTCGTAACCATGGAGTGTCCTCGGCATTTAGAATTATGCTTGGGTCTATGGTCACACTGAATGGCGCAATTCAGTCATCGCTTTCGTAAAGTTCTGAAATGTCTGAGTTGTACTCAATTCCCAAAATATTTCTTTTGTCTGAAAGAACTATGTGACGCTTGGGCTCATTGATGATTGATTTGTCATCGTTTTTTCCTTTCTTTGGTTTTGTAGACATGTCTTTTACATAGAACACCTGATTCACATCAGCAGCAAGGACGAATGGTTCGTCTTTGTACCCAATAGTGTCGAGGTCCACTGTTGTCATCCCATAATCATTGTCAATTGTTATCCCGGCTCCGGTCATCTTCACCCATTGGCACTTAAACAAAGGGACTTTAAAATTAGGTGCATAGTATAGTTCCCAAATCTCAACTATGCGGCCATAATATGTTTGTCTTTTTCCATTTGGGTCAATGGCATCTACGCAGACACCACTGTTTTGGTTGGTGCTCCTTTTATCTTGGTCTACAGTGTAAAATATATTTCCATTTATCTCGTAGGCTTTGTATGTGAGGATGTGCCATGATGGCTGTCTAGCCAACAAATACAGTTGGTCATCAATACTGTCATCACCAAGAAATTTTTTTTCGCAACCAATCGCCGAAAGTTTCATGTGTTCACACATAATCCAAGCTTCATTCTTCCCTGAAAACTCGGATCGTAGGAACTTGTGTACCTCGACATACGGCTCCACCACGGAGGAGTTTTGAAGAACTATGTAGTGTGCTTTGTTGAAATAATCATCCCCCGTACCTATATATGTTTTCTTCCCTAGTGTTCCTTTCCCACTAAGTCTCCCCTCGTGTCTTGATTTAGGAACACCAATCGGGTCAAGGTCGGGAATATAGTGAACACAGAACTCAATGACCTCCTCTGTCCCGTAGCCCTTGGCGATGCTTCCTTCTAGGTTAGAACGTTGGTGAACATATTTTTTTAGGAATCCCATGAACCTTTCAAAGGGGAACATGTTGTGTAGGAACACAGGACCGAGAATACTAATCTCCTTGACCAGGTGAACTAGGAGGTGTTCCATAATATTAAAGAAGGATGGAGGGAAAACCAACTCAAAGCTGACAAGGCACTGAACCACATCACTCTATAGAGCAGCTAGTTCTATTGGATCAATTGCCTTCTAAGAAATTGCATTGAGGAATGCACATAGCTTCACAGTGGCTAGACGTAAATGTGGAGGTAGAATTCCTCTTAACGCAACCGGAAGCAATTGCGTCATAAGCACGTGGCAGTCATGAGACTTTAAGTTTAGGAATTTATTCTCTGACACATTTATTATATTCTTTATATTGGAGGAAAATCCAAATGGGACCTTGACGCTGCTTAGACATTCAAACATGCTGTAGAATCATGGACCCTTTGTGTTTAGGCGATTAACGACAATACTAGATCACTATGACTAACGTGTGTTTTGCAGAGACAAAGTCATTTATGTTAGGTCATGAGTGATGCATTTTGAATGGGCTTAATGGATATTCATGCCCCCAAGATGGAAGTCGTTTCGGTTGCAAAGGATGGAGATACACGACGAAGACTAGGCTAGTTCTTAGTGCCATAAGGTTGAGAAGGGCACTAAGTATAGCTAGGGCTTTTGTTTTTCCTTTGACCGTACTATAAAGGGGGGTATGAGGTTAGTAGCTTGACCTAGGAGAGTTTAGGAAAGTGGGTATATGCACACTTGTCACAACTAGTCCTAGAGACCTTGCTTTCAGCCCTTGGAAAAACCTAGATATGGTAGGAGCAAAATCCCTTAAGAAACCTCAGCGAAAACGGTTGAAAAAGAGGGAGAAAGAGGCTCCGGACCACTCTGCTAAGTGGGCGTCGGACCAAGGAGAGTGGTCCGACGGTCCCTGACTTAGGCAGATTCTCAGCTCGAGGAGCTCCGGACCACCTGTCTGGAAAGCACCGGACCATAGGAGAGTGGTCCGGTGGCTTGGTTCAGAGAGACAGAAGGCTCCGGACTAGTCCGACGGTTAGTCCGACGGCTAGTCCGACGCCTCAAGACAGGAGTCTGAGTTTATGCAGAGAGCACCCTGGCTCCGGACTAGAGCGTCGGACCAGGGCACCGGACCAAGGAGAGTAGTCCGGTGGTGTGTAAAAGAGAGAAAGGATTTCACTCAGAGAGCACCGAGGCTCCGGACCAGAGCGTCGGACCAGTGCGTCGGACCAAGCAGAGTAGTCCGATGGTGCTTGAGTCTGAAATCAGAGTGAGCTCCGGACCAGTGTGCATGGTCCGGTGGTGTGAGCTCCGGACTAGTCCGGTGGCTACGCAGAGAGAAGAAAAAGTAAAAAACGGCTAGTTTTGGAGGTGGGGACTATTTATAGTTGCCCCCTTGGTCCTTAGAGGTTCTCTTGGCCACTGTTTCAGTTGGTGACACCTTGAGAAATCTTTTGGAGAGCCAAGAAGCTAGTGAGGGAGAGATTAGAGAGAGTTCATCTTGTTCTTCCCTCCTAGAGTGATTAGGAGTGACTTGTGTGCATCCATCCACCTTCCTAGCCTTGAGTGGGTCAAGTGAAGATCTTGTGCTTGTTACTCTTGGTGTTCGACAGCACCTAGATGGTTTGGTGATGTTCGGGTGAAGTGATCGTCGGGAGATTGTTGGCGGCTCTTCTCCAAGCTCTTGTGATCGGTTGTGGGCGATTCACCGAGCCGGAGTGGCGAAGAATCAGCCCGTAGAGAGCACTCTACCCTTGCGCGGGTAGAGGGGGAGCGATACCTTGCGAGGTGCTCCAACGAGGACTAGGGGGGTGTGTCGACACCTCGATACCTCGGGAAAAAATCGCTGCGTTCATGAGATTTTATTTTCCCTAGCTCTTTACATTTCCGCATTACTTTCCGTCTTGTTTTTACATTTCCTACTAGAATTGCTTAGGTTGTTTTTAATTCCTATGAACTGCTACCGCTTTCTGGCTAGGACACACGAATGGTAGGCACTAGGGGGTGATTGGCATTTGGTAGGTTTTTATATTTTCTTTAGAAATTTAAAACAAGCCCAATTCACCCCCCCCCTCTTGGGCATCTTGATCCTTTCTATTGGTATCAGAGCCTTGTTGCTCTAAATTAGGCTTCACCGCCTAGAGCAAGATGTCCCATGGGGATGGACCGCCACCCATGTTTGATGGGGATGACTTTCCTTATTGGAAAGTGCGGATGGAGGCCTACCTTGAGGCCGTGGATGTCGGCGTTCACAAAGCCGCCACACAAGGTGGATCGGTGTTCGCCGAGGACCCATACTTTGAGAAGAACAATGCCAAGGCAAAGAATATTCTTTTCCCTGGCATTTGCAAGGATGTGTTCAACAGTGTGCAGAATTGCAAAACCGCGCATGAGATTTGGACAAACATTTGTGCTCTACACGAGGGCACTAAATGTGAAAGAGAAGAGCGCTATCACCTTATCATTGCTAAGTTAAATGCTTTCACCTTGCTATCTCATGAAAATGCTAATGAAATGTACTCTCGCTTGAATGTGCTTGTAGAGGAGTTGAATGGCCTTGGACTCTCTCAAATGACACCGGCCGATGTGGTGCGCAAGATACTTTGTGTCCTTCCAATCGACAAGTATAGCCACATCGTCACGGTTCTTCATCAAGGCGATCTCTCCGCAACTACACCAACGCAAGTGTTGGGAAAGATCAATGCTCATGAGATGTACATGAAGATCAATGATGGAACTTCATCATCCTCCAAGAAGAAAGAGAAGGAGGAGAAGAAGGACTTGGCTCTCAAGGCATCTTCCAAGGAGAAGTGCAAGATTCAATATGTCGTTGAGAGTACAAGTGATGATGATGATGAAGACAACATCGCTCTCATGGTGAAGAAGACCGCCAAGATGTTGAAGAGGCTAAACAAGAATGGAGTCAAGTTTGACTCAAAGAAGAAGAAATTCTTCACAAGCTCTTCAAGGAAGCCAATCTCCCAAATGAAGTGCTACAATTGCGGCACTCTTGGTCATCTAGACCATGCGTGTCCCGAAGAGAAGAAAGACAAGTTCAAGAACAACAAGTTCAAGAACTTCAAGAAGAACAAGGGCGGCAATGATGACTCAAGTGATGATGACAAGAAGCAAGACAAGCCATACAAGAAGAAGAAGAACTTCAACTTCCACAAGATGGCAAGGCTTACATTGTGGGTGATTGGCTCACCGACATTGATGATTCAAGCGACTCCTCCAATGATGAGAGTTAAGAAGAGAAGGTGGCCACTTTGGTGATTGGTTCTTCGATTCCACCGCCACCTCCTCCTTCATCGCCGGGCTCATCCTCTACACACCTATGCCTTATGGCTAAAGGTGACAAGAAGGTACAAAAAGAGGATGATGGTGATGACCTCTCTAGTGATGATAGTGATGATGAAGAAGCACCTTCCTATGATGAGCTAATTAAAATTTGCAACAAATATGCTAGCATCATAAGGAAGTACAAGAGTAAAAATGACAAACTTCTTGAAATCAAGGAAAACTTGCATGATAAGCTTGATAACTTGTCTAGTGCTAATGATGATTTGAAGCTTGAGATTAACTCTCTCACATCTAGCACTAGGGAGCTCAAAGCCTCTCTTAAGCAAGCCAATGAGAAACATGATAAGCTTGAGAGGTCATCCCAAGAGCTCCTCACAAGGTTTAACTTGCTAAAAGATGACTACAACCAAGTGAAAAGTGATCATGGCACACTAGTGGTAGCAAATGAATTACTTACTCAAGATCTTACACATGTTGCTACTAACCTGTGTGCTAAGTGTGCAAGTGCTACCTCTTGTGATATCGAGCTTGATGATGTGGCTCTTGAGCAAAGTGCCAAGTGTAAGGGCAAGAGAGTTGTAGAAGCCGACAAGTATGATGATTATATGAAGATGAGTGAAGAGAACTCAAAGCTCAAGGAAGAGCTAATCAACCTCAAGGCAAACAAGCCCTTCACCATCAAGCCGGCTCAAGAAGAAGACAAAGATGCTATCACCTTGATCAACTCTCTTCGAGAAGAAATTGCCAAGCTCAAGAATGACAAGACCAAGCTTACAAGTGGCCTTGAAAAGTTCACCAAGGGCCATAATCTTCAAAGTGAGCTTCTAATGAGCACCGTCATGAAGAGTGACAAGACCGGTATTGGGTACAAGGAGAACCAAGTGATGAAGGCCAAGGTCAAGATTGAAGCCAAGAACTACTACAAGAACAAGTACAATGGCTACAATCAAGAGAAGTCAAAGCCCAAGCCTAAGAGGTGTTTTGGATGTGGACAAATTGGTCATCTATCATTTCAATGCAAGACTCCACTTCCCAAGACCTTGCCCAAGCACACTAGGCCATTTTCTCATGATGCTCACTATGTCATCAACAAAGATTCCAAGGGTAGACCAATTGTGGTGTTTCTTGGACCACCAATGAAGAACAAGCCTAGGGTTCTTTGGGTTGCTAAGGAGTTGGTTGACAAGGCAATGGGGCCCCGCACTAAGGGGGTTCCCAAACAAAAAGCTTAACTCCAAGTTGCTTGTGTGTAGGTGAACTACAAGACCGGTGGGAGCCATTGGGTAATTGATAGTGGTTGCACTCAACACATGACCGGCGACCCCCGGATGTTCACCACACTTGATGAGGATTGTGCAAATCAAGACAAGATTACTTTTGGGGATAATTCAAAGAGCAAAGTTCAAGGCTTAGGCAAAGTGGCTATCTCCCAAGATCAATCAATCTCAAATGTCTTGCTAGTACAATCATTGAGCTTCAACTTGCTATCGGTTGGTCAACTTTGTGATCTTGGGTTTCATTGTCTCTTCACACCAAATGAGGTGATTGTGACCAAGATTGAAGATTCATCAATGATATTCAAAGGGTTCCGGCACAACAACCTCTACTTAGTGGACTTCACTTCCAATGAAGCAAACTTGCAAGCGTGTCTATTCTCTGAGAATTCTTTGGGTTGGCTATGGCATAGAAGATTAGCTCATGTGGGCATGTCAACCTTGAAGAAACTTGTCAAGAAGGAAATGGTTAGAGGAATCAAGGATGTGGTGTTTGAGAAGGACAAACTTTGTAGTGCGTGTCAAGCCGGCAAGCAAGTGGCAAACACTCATCCAACCAAAGCTTTCATGTCAACCTCAAGAGTCCTAGAGTTGCTACACATGGACCTATTTGGCCCTACCACCTATGCTAGTCTTGGAGGAAATCTCTATTGCTTAGTGGTAGTGGATGACTACTCTCGGTACACTTGGGTGTTCTTTCTTCAAGACAAGGGAGAGACACAAGGCATCTTCAAGAAGTTTGCTACAAGAGCTCAAAATGAATTTGATGTGAAGATCAAGAAGATTAGAAGTGACAATGGCACCGAATTTGTGAACACAAAGATTGAAGATTATTGTGATGAAGTCGGGATCAAGAATGAGGTGTCCGCCACATATACTCCACAACAAAATGGTGTTGTAGAGAGGAAGAACCGGACACTCATAACTCTAGCAAGGTCTATGCTTGATGAGTACAACACTCCCGAGAAGTTTTGGGCGGAGGCAATCAACACCGCTTGCTATGCGACAAACCATCTCTTCGTCCAAAGGCTATTAAAGAAGACCCCCTATGAGCTTGTCAATGGGAAGAAGCCGGATATTTCATTCTTCCGGGTGTTTGGTTGCAAGGTGTACATCTACAAGAAGCGCCAACACTTGGGTAAATTCCAACGGCGGTGTGACATTGGTTTCCTTGTTGGTTATTCACTTAAATCCAAGGCATACCGTGTATTTAACAAAGCCACCGGCTTAGTTGAAGAAACGTATGACTTGGAGTTTGATGAAACTAATGGCTCCCAAGGAGCGCTTGAGGATATTGATGTAGGTGATGAACCCTTGAGGGAGGCAATGAAGAATATGCCAATTGGTGCTATCAACCCGCAATAGGTGGAAGAAGTTGGAGATGAAGCAAATCAAGATCCTTCTCCACCTCACACGCCTCAAGTTGATGAAGGAGATCAATTGAGGGAAGCTCAAGAAGACACTCACATTCCTCAAGATCAAGTCGAGGCCGAAGCAAGCAATGTTGAAGCACCACATCCTCCTCCTCAAGAGACAAATAGAAAATCAACATCCATCCTTCAAGCTCACCCCCATGATCAAATCATAGGGAGTCCATCAAAGGGAGTAATGACTCGCTCTAGACTTGCATCTTATGTTGAACATCACTCGTTTGTTTCCTTTGTTGAGCCTACTAGTGTAGAAGAAGCACTTGCGGATCCAAATTGGGTGAATGCCATGCATGAAGAACTCAACAACTTCACCCGGAACCAAGTGTGGACACTTGAAGACAAGCCAAAGGATGCAAGAATCATTGGCACCAAGTGGGTGTTTAGGAACAAGCAAGATGATCAAGGCGTGGTTGTGAGGAACAAAGCAAGATTGGTGGCAAAGGGGTTCTCTCAAGTAGAAGGACTCGATTTTGGAGAGACCTTTGCTCCGGTTGCAAGACTTGAAGCCATTCGTATCCTTTTGGTGTATGCTTCACATCACAAAATGAAACTCTTTCAAATGGATGTGAAGAGCGCTTTCTTAAATGGTTTCATTAATGAACTTGTCTATGTCTCACAACCTCCCGGGTTTGAAGACCCAAACTTGCCTAATCATGTGTATAGGTTGTCCAAGGCACTCTACGGATTGAAGCAAGCTCCAAGAGCTTGGTATGAGAGGCTAAGGGACTTCCTAACCAAGAAGGGCTTCAAGATCGGGATCGTCGACACTACACTATTCACCAAGAAGCTTAATGGAGAGATCTTTGTTTGCCAAGTATATGTCGATGACATTATATTTGGGTCAACAAACCAAGACCATTGCAAGGAGTTTGGTGACTTGATGTCCAAGGAGTTCAAGATGTCAATGATTGGCGAGCTAACCTTCTTCCTCGGCTTTCAAGTGAAGCAAATGAGAGAAGGGACCTTCATCTCTCAAGAAAAGTACACGTATGATCTACTTAAGAAGTTCAAGATGGAGGATTGCAAGCCAATCAAGACCCCAATGCCTACTAATGGGCATCTCGATCTCGATGAGGGAGGTAAACCGATTGACCAAACTCTTTATCGCTCTATGATCGGTAGTTTACTTTACCTCACCGCTTCTAGGCCGGATATCATGTTTAGTGTGTGTATGTGTGCTAGGTTTCAAGCAAACCCTAAGGAGTCGCATCTTTGTGTGGTTAAAAGAATCCTTAGGTACTTAAGGCACACCCCTAGCATGGGTCTTTGGTATCCCAAAGGAGCTCCCTTCCAACTAGTTGGCTATTCCGATTCGGATTATGTTGGGTGCAAGGTTGATAGGAAGAGTACCTCCGGTGGGTGCCACATGCTAGGAAGATCACTTGTTTCTTGGTCCTCTAAGAAGCAAAATAGTGTGGCATTGTCAACCGCCGAGGCGGAATACATTTCCATGGGAGCAAGTTGTGCACAAATCTTATACATGACCCAAACACTCTTTGATTACGGCGTGTTTTTAAAAGAAGTTCCACTTTTGTGTGATAATGAAAGTGTCGTAAAGCTTGCTAACAACCCGGTTCAACACTCTCGCACCAAGCACATTGATATTCGCCATCACTTTCTTAGAGATCATGTGGCTAGGAAAGACATCACACTAGTTGGAGTTAAGAGCGAAGATCAATTGGCGGATATCTTCACTAAACCACTCGATGAAACAACCTTTTGTAGGTTGAGAAGCGAGTTGAATGTGCTTGATCACTCTAACTTCACTAAAAGATGAGCTTGTGTGTATCATGCATTCATATGTAATATAACATGTTTAATTTGGTAATGCACATAGGCTTGGCTAACGTGGTTAACATAACCGCCCTCAAAGCGTGTGACAAAGCTTAACCGCGGTTTAAACTTGCAAGCAACCTAGATTCAAATTCCGTTTTGCATTGCATATGCATGAGTGTTGCTTCCTCGGTTCTTTTCGGTTAAGTTTGTTGGTCATCATTAGGTTCAACACTTAGGGGGAGCAATTCAACGCTCTAGCTTCAGCTAATACCCCTCTAGTGCCCCTATGGTGACCCTTGGAGCTTTATTGAACTGTTTTCTTATGAAAACTAATTCTAGCCTATGGCAAACTACTTCTAAAATTGAGGGTTTGAGAGATGGTTCTTATGTTAAGTCCAACAAGTGTTCCTCTTTGCTCTTTTGTGTTGGTACTTGGCTAAGAGAAAAGATTAGAGAGAAAAATAGGAAAATTCAGAGCAAAATTAAGCACTGGACCACCCTCCGGACCACTCTGCATTGGTCCGACGCAGTAGTCCGACGCCCTGTCCCTCACTGCATAAATCTTTTTCCAGCCAAAGAATCCGTCGGACCAGTGTCCGACGCTGCACTGGACCAATGACAAGTTGTCCGGTGCCTCTGTCATATCGATCTGTTCACCGTCGGACCAGTCCGGTGCTCCATCGGACTAGTCCGGTGAGTCGTCCGGCGCAGTAGTCCGGTGGTCGGTTGCTCTCTATATTCCCTTCTCTGGTACTGTCAGACCACCCGTCGGACCAGCCACCGGACCAAGTGGAGTGGTTCGACACTTTGAAAATTTGCGGATAATCCCCCGCGTGCGGCTCTGTTTCTTCTCTGTGTCACTTCTCCGCCGTCCGTACGCCGCTCTGCTCTCCGCCACTGTTCCGCCCGAGTGCCCCCTCGCAGCTAACCTCGCCGCCAGTGAGGCCTCCACCTAAGCGCCGCCGTCCTCCACCGCTTCCACTATTACTCTGCTCCCTGCTCTCCTCGCTGTGCAGCGCAGCCGCCCCCTTCCTTCCATCGCCGCCGCCGTTCACCGCACTGCCACCTCGCCGGCGATCTGCTCTGCTCCACCACCTCCCTGCCAGCCTGGGCAAGTCCCCTAGGGTTCCCCTCCTCTCCATTGCCCTGCCAATTCAAAGGACCTAGGGTTTGCCCTAACCCTAGGAGGGTTTGATTTTCGACGCGTTCGTCCTCGAACGAACTCATTTCATCATCGACTTCGACGTCTTCGTCCGCGACCATTTCGTCATTGTCGACTCCGTCGTTTCGCTTCTAGGGTATGGTTTCGATTTACGATATCGCGTTTTGTCGAGTCGTTAATTGAATTATGCCCTAGTATTATTCCTTGAAAATCATTTATCCATATTCAATCCAATTCACTAAAATCCTATTACCAATTGTAATTCGCAATTGGTATATCTCGTTCGGGGAGTGCTTTGGTACTTGATATTGCTCTGAATAGATACGCTTTCTTATCTTAGGTATCATGTCAGATTTCATTCTATCACTTATCTAGATGCTTGCTTCTATACGGTTTCTTATCTCTAGATGTTATATATGCTTATATATACCCTGTCTATTCTATCCAGCAGCAGTCAGTGGCAGTTGAACTCGGGGCAAAGCTCGCGAGTAAGGATTGAGGCAAAGCCTCAGAGGTTCAGTCCAGTGGCTTGGAGGCCCCTCTGTCAGTTGTGCTCTGTTTGTTGACAGTTGATACTTCCAGAGGCTAGTGGTTCTTACTTTGATCAATGGTTCTGACAGTTGTCAGTGGGCAGTGGTTCTGTGATTATTTCAGTATGACTCACAGTACTCGTGCTCGTGCAGCTGGGTCCGGTGATGATGCTCCTCCACCTCCACGTCCTTCCAGTGATAAGGGCAAGAAGACCATTGTTGAGAAAGCCAAGAAGAAGAAGCGCAAGCTCACAGAGGCTGAGAAAGCCGAGGCAGTGGCTGATGCAGCGGACCGCGCAAAGCGAGGCGGTCGCCGAGGTACCGTGAGACTCGGCACCCCTCCGCGGGATCTTCCCTCTTCTCCTCCAGCTGGGTCACACACTGAGGACACTCCACAGGAGCCAGAGCTTGTCACAGAGGCCCTGGGTACACCGTTGGCACCTAGTTCCTGGGGCCATTCCACCCGCTCCCAGTCAGCTCAGTCACCTCAGTCAGCGGCTCCCACCGCAGCTGCAGCCTCCGTTCACCTCGATCTGAGGAATCTTACAGCGAAGCAAGTGAAGAAACTTAGATTTGTTGCTCTAGAGAAGTGGTGTCCGGATCAGAGAGACCCCAGAGCCTCACCAGGTTGGCATACACCTCTCATGGAGGATTTCTACCGAACAGCTCAGTTGACCAGCATTCAGATACGACCACACAGGGTTTGCTCCCTAGAGAGCATAGTTGAGCTAGCAGGTGAGGAGATCAGGCCGTTCTTGACTTACCAACAGGGACTCGCCGATTTACTCGGGTGTTCTGGTAACTATATAGAAAGATGGGTCAGAGAGTTCTATGCTTCAGTTTGGGTGGATCCAGAGCACAAGTTTGTGCAGTACACCTTCAGAGGCGAGAGGTACAGGCTATACTTGACCAGACTCAGAGAGATCTTTCGCTTCTGTCAGCAGGGTGGTGAGCTTGACTTACACTACGAGTGCTACCGAGGAGCTTCAATGCCTCGCAGAGCTCGAGGAGGCCGTACTTTGTCAGTGCAGGAGGTGGCTCCTCTCTTCAAGCCACCCTTCTCAGAGGGCTCCAGGCGTAGCCCAGCAAAGCTCAGGCCTACAGTTCACAGGTTGAACGAGGTGCTCCGTCGTACTCTGCTACCTCACACGGGTTACAAAGAAGGTCTGACCAACATGCAGCAGCTTCTCCTTCAGGCCCTGGTATCTCAGACACCATTCGATGTTGCAGATTTTCTTGTGTCAGAGATAGAGGATGTGATAGCAGATGGCATGAGGGCCCGACGACAGTTTCCCTATGCTCACTAGATTTCATCGATTATTGCTATTGAGCTAGAGGGAGCGCACCCTGAACTCCGCAGTCTACTGGATCAGTCGCCGACTACTTTCCCAGATTACAGAGTCCTGGGGTCGTTTGATAGCCGGTTTGGAAACCGGGTCCTCCGACTTGTCAGAGAGAGGACAACACCAACTGACAGAGCAGAGGTTGATGCTCAGGATGAGGCGATTCGTGGTGTGGAGCAGCAGGAGCTCCATGGTCTAGATACTGGAGCTGATGTGACTCCTGAGGATACTTCCGACAGCTCAGACGCCGATTTCCAGCCAGTTCTACAGATGCCCCCACGGGCTCATGACACTGAGGCTGGCGGCTCTGCCTCTGCCACCGAGACGATGATGTTGAAGATTCTTGACCGTCTCAATGAGCAGCAGAGTTCTCTCGTCACTACAGTCACACAGGTCCAGCAGCGACAGGACGAGATGCAGCGACAGTCAGAGGAGCGTCACTTCGAGATGCAGCGACAGATGCTCGCTATGTAGCTAGAGTCTCAGCGCCTTCAGTTACAGTCCCAGCAGCTGCAGCAGCAGAACATGGCCTTTATGGCCCACATGATGAAGTGGACTGGCGCTCCTCCTCTAGAGTTTTCTGCAGCACCACAGATTCAGATGATGAGCACATCTCAGCCCTCACAGTCAGTTGGGCAGCTAGGAGGGCCGCAGTTCTCAGTTGGACCCTCAGTTGGCCCCTCAGTGGCCCCTACGAGCTCCGCCGGTCAGTCAGTCACTCCCACCCCAGCCATACAGTCCAGTGGACTTTAGGGTGCCGGATTGACCACCCCGTTCCAGTCACCGGCGACTCAGATGACTCAGTGGTTGGACACCTTTGGCCCTACTCAGCAGTTCACTCCTCTCACCACTGGTTTCACTCCACTTACCGCTACGATGGGTGTTACTGCTCGAGATCTGTCAGCGTCCTTCAGTGACATTACCGGACAGTCGTCCCCCACTGGTCCTCAGATTGTAGCAGAGGTTGAGGCCGAGCTTGTGGCACCAACAGCTGATCAGCACCGCTCCTCAGTAGCTTCCTCAGAGGCTACACACGACAGTTGGGCTCCAGCCGTGTCTACCCCTCCGACAGCTGCAGTCGCTACGGATGCTACAGTTGTCACCTCTACTCCAGTCTAGCCTCAGCAGTCTCCGGTCCTTCAGACTCCAGACGAGTCAGTGCATGAGGCATCACCGGACACCGCAGCTCCTGAGGCTCCCGCAGAGACACTGGCACCGGTTACCGATCCTACTGCTACTCCCGCTACTGCTCCCGAGTCTTCGACCGCAGCAGACCTGTCAGCTTCCGACCCCCAGACCGCTTCCCTACCAGCTACAGACACTCATGGGAGGATTCCGATGATGAGACTTATCTGGCAGCTTTCAGGGTGCTCGACCGATCCACGGCTGCTTCCACTCCACCTCCAGATGCTTAGTTTAGGTGTTTCGACGCCAAAGGGGGAGAGAGAGAGTCGAGTAGATGGGCTAGCTTCAGGGGGAGCTAGTAGGACTCGTTCTTTTGATGTGTATAAACTCTATTGCATCATGCATCACGTTTACCGTCTTAATGCATTGTATGATATGTGTGATGGTTGAGACTTGATGGTTGTGTGACATGTGTGGACCTTTCTATATATATATCATGTCACTTGGTTATGCTATATTGCTTCCGCGCTAATCTCTGATCTTTTGGCTATAGCATATCCATTTTGAAATCAAGTACTATGCTCAATTCATATCTATTGTGCTTGTCATGGCTTGAATGGTTAGGCATGTACTTGTCTTTCTTATAACTAACCCATGCCTATCTCATGTCAAGTCATGTTTTCTCTTATCAAAATTCACTCATTATTCTCTACTCGAGCTTGTATTGTCGTCAATCACCTAAAAGGGGGAGATTGTAGAATCATGGACCTTGTGTTTAGGCGATTAACAACAGTACTAGATCACTATGACTAACGTGTGTTTTGCAGAGACAAAGTCATTTATGTTAGGTCATGAGTGATGCATTTTGAATGGGCTTAATGGATATTCATGCCCCCAAGATGGAAGTCGTTTCGGTTGCAAAGGATGGAGATACACGACGAAGACTAGGCTAGTTCTTAGTGCCATAAGGTTGAGAAGGGCACTAAGTATAGCTAGGGCTTTTGTTTTTCCTTTGACCGTACTATAAAGGGGGGTATGAGGTTAGTAGCTTGACCTAGGAGAGTTTAGGAAAGTGGGTATATGCACACTTGTCACAACTAGTCCTAGAGACCTTGCTTTCAGCCCTTGGAAAAACCTAGATATGGTAGGAGCAAAATCCCTTAAGAAACCTCAGCGAAAACGGTTGAAAAGGAGGGAGAAAGAGGCTCCGGACCACTCTGCTAAGTGGGCGTCGGACCAAGGAGAGTGGTCCGACGGTCCCTGACTTAGGCAGATTCTCAGCTCGAGGAGCTCCGGACCACCTGTCTGGAAAGCACCGGACCATAGGAGAGTGGTCCGGTGGCTTGGTTCAAAGAGACAGAAGGCTCCGGACTAGTCCGACGGTTAGTCCGACGGCTAGTCCGACGCCTCAAGACAGGAGTCTGAGTTTATGCAGAGAGCACCCTGGCTCCGGACCAGAGCGTCGGACCAGGGCACCGGACCAAGGAGAGTAGTCCGGTGGTGTGTAAAAGAGAGAAAGGATTTCACTCAGAGAGCACCGAGGCTCCGGACCAGAGCGTCGGACCACTGCGTCGGACCAAGCAGAGTAGTCCGACGGTGCCTGAGTCTGACATCAGAGTGAGCTCCGGACCAGTGTGCATGGTCCGGTGGTGTGAGCTCTGGACTAGTCCGGTGGCTACGCAGAGAGAAGAAAAAGTAAAAAACGGCTAGTTTTGGAGGTGGGGACTATTTATAGTTGCCCCCTTGATCCTTAGAGGTTCTCTTGGCCATTGTTTCAGCTGGTGACACCTTGAGAAATCTTTTGGAGAGCCAAGAAGCTAGTGAGGGAGAGATTAGAGAGAGTTCATCTTGTTCTTCCCTCCTAGAGTGATTAGGATTGACTTGTGTGCATCCATGCACCTTCCTAGCCTTGAGTGGGTCAAGTGAAGGTCTTGTGCTTGTTACTCTTGGTGTTCGACAACACCTAGACGGTTTGGTGATGTTCGGGTGAAGTGATCGCCGGGAGATTGTTGGCGGCTCTTCTCCAAGCTCTTGTGATCGGTTGTGGGCGATTCACCGAGCCGGAGTGGCGAAGAATCAGCCCGTAGAGAGCACTCTACCCTTGCGCGGGTAGAGGGGAAGCGATACCTTGCGAGGTGCTCCAACGAGGACTAGGGGGGTGTGTCGACACCTCGATTCCTCGGGAAAAAATCGCTGCGTGCATGAGATTTTCTTTTCCCTAGCTCTTTACATTTCCGCATTACTTTCCGTCTTGTTTTTACATTTTCTACTATAATTGCTTAGGTTGTTTTTAATTCCTATGAACAGCTACCGCTTTCTAGCTAGGACACACGGACGGTAGGCACTAGGGGTGATTGGCATTTGGTAGGTTTTTATATTTGCTTTAGAAATTTAAAACAAGCCCAATTCACCCCCCCTCTTGGGCATCTTGATCCTTTCACATGCTTTCCTTCTCTTCTTTGCTAAGAGTGTAGCTAGCAGGCTTTAAATAATGACATCCATCTTCTGTCTTCTCTGGATGCAGGTTGTCTCGTTCTTTCATGTCTTGCAAGTCCTGTCGTGCTTCAATTGTATCTTTGACTTTTCCATACACACCCATGAATCCTAGTAGGTTCACATAAACATTCTTTGTCAAGTGCATCACGTCGATCGCGTGGTGGACCTCTAGGACATGCCAATAGGGTAGCTCCCAAAATATGGACTTCTTCTTCCACATGGGTGTATGTCCATTAGCATCTTTTGGAACTGGTACGGCCCCTTCTCCCTTTCCAAAGACTACTTGCACAGCCTTGACCATATCAAGTACATCCTCTCCAGTTTGGTTGTCAGGCTTGGTTCGTTTCACTTCTTCTTTACAATGCTTTCCTTTTTTTGGCTTGGTGATTCTTAGGAAGAAAACGACGATGGCCAACCTTTCGACATTTTTTCAGATATACATAGTCAAGGTCATCAAAACAGTGTGTGCATGCATTATATCCCTTGTTTGTCTATCCTGAAAGATTACTTAGGGCAGGCCAATCATTGATTGTTACGTACAACAATGCTCGTAGGTCAAAGTGTTCCTGTTTGTACTCATCCCACACATGTACACCTGGTTTGCTCCATAAAAGCAGGAGTTCCTCAACTAAGGGCCTCAGGAAGACATCAATGTCGTTGCTAGGTTACTTCGGGCCTTGGATCAGCACCGGCATCATAATGAACTTCCGCTTCATGCATAACCATGGTGGAAGGTTGTAGATACATAGAGTAACATGCCAAGTGCTATGACTACTGCTCTGCTCCCCCAAAAGGATTCATATCATCCGCGCTCAAACCGAACCTTAAGTTTCTTGCGTCTTCTGCAAACTCTGGGAATTCTCTGTCAATTGCTCTCCACTGGGACCCATCAGCAGGGTGTCTCCACATGTTGTCTGTCTTACGGTCTTCTTTGTGCCATCGCAACCACTTTGCATGGTCCTTGTTTCTGAATAGACGTTTCAGGCGTGGTATTATAGGAGCATACCACATAACTTTGGCAGGGATTTTCTTCCTAGGACGCTCTTCGCCCTCAACATCGCCAGGGTCATCTCGCATGATCTTATACTGCGACGCTTTACATATGGGACATTCATCCAAAGTCTCGTAGTCCTTGCCACGGTACAAGATGCAGTCATTAGGACATGCATGTATCTTCAGGATTTCTAATCCCAGAGGGCACACGACCTATTTTGCTTCGTACGTAGTGGCAGGCAATTCGTTAGGCTTCGGAAGCATCTTTTTATTGATCTTGAGTAATTGCCCAAATGCCTTGTCGGATATGCCATTTTTTTCCTTCCATTGTAGCAACTCCAGTGGTGTACCCAACTTATTTTGCCAATCTTCAACGTTCGGGTATAGTAGTTTCCTGTGATCCTCTAGCATGCTGTCAAGCTTAGCTTTCTCTTTTTCACTTTCACAATCTCTTTGTGCACCACGAATGACTTCACCAAGACCATCATCTTCAGAGAGTGTGTCCTCAGCCCCTGCGTCTTCTTCTTCTACCATTGCAGTATCATTGAAGTCACCATATTGAGCAATAATGTCATCAGGGTCCAATTGCTCTTCTTCGTCTTCTTCCATCATAATTCCGGTTTCTCCATGCTTGGTCCAACAAATATAGTTTGACATGAAACCCGACTTCAACAAGTGTGAGTGAACAGTCCTTGAGCTAGAATATTCCTTCAAATTCTTGCACAAGGTGCATGGACAAGACATGAAATTAGCATCCCGCTTGTTTGCCTCAGCCGCTCTTAAGAAATCATGCACGCCATCAAAGAACTCTTTGGAGCGGCGATCTACATTGTACATCCAATCGCGTGTCATCGTCTGCATTATATGACCCAAAATATAATTAAATTTCTCATTTTGGTCAAAAAAATGAAATTATAAAATACCGAACGAAAGGTCGTCTGCATTAAAAATAACATGATCGAGATGGAACACCATCATATGTCATTTTCACGTCATACAAATACTAATGTATACTCTATGAAAGCCTCGACATAGCATATGCTAAGACTACTAGCACTATACACAAAAAACCTAAAATGCATTTCAATAGCATAATGATCTCCCGACCAATCCCAACTAAAGCACACAAATCATCATTCATCTGCTCAGCATCGACAGACTTCTTGAGCTGGCTCACTGCCTCATCAGCCTTCGTAGCCTTCGCGACGTGTGTAACGTACTCTTCCTCCCAGTACCAGCCGCGGCATCCAGTGCCATCCCACTAAAAATAGAAATAAAAAATCAACACTTTAATCAAAATCATCAAGAAATATAGGTACAAATTAACCATAACCATCAAATGTGACAAAATATATAACTCACATTGCGATCTGGACACTTATAGAAGATCCGACCGTTGTTGGGACCCGGCTTCCCCACTCGGTACTCTTTCACAGTCTTTTGCATACACTTGCCACAGGTAATAAGAGGGAGGTCTGGCCTTAGTCGCTTTGGAACTCGATCAGAGGCCGAGTGTCCCGAAGTAGTTGTCATCTACTCTATATACTCATTTTTCAAACTATATATTATAAATTCCTTATATTCTAAACAAAGAAAATAAACACAACTAAAATTTACATTTCTCTAAAATCATCAAATGTGACATGTATACAACTAAAGTATTCTATGTAGCTACCTTATTCATCTAAATATATAATTATTTTGAGCTCAAGTGGTATATATATAAATCAAGAACAATCCACCATAAATTCATCATTTAATAAAATCCTAAGAATCTATATTTCTCAAACTAAGCTAAACTAATCTTGAAATGTGGAACATATAATACCCTAGAAATGGAAGGTGTATACTTAGAATACTAGTTTTAGTTGTCTTGTTCAAACTATTCAAACAATGTCAAGTGAATGAAGCTTAAAATGGCAAAAAAGAGTAATAATCATAAAGAAAAATCACATATAGACCAGCTCTATGGAGGCATAGAAGTGAGAGGTTGAAGATAGTAACCTTTCAACGAGTCGATGGAGGCGTAGAAGTGATCAAATGAAGAAATGGCCGAAGAGGAGATGAAGAACACACCAAGAACAAGCAAGAACAGAGAGGAAGAAATGATCTCTCGGGCTCGGGCAGGGGAGGAAAGGAGAGTTCAAATAGGGGGGGGGGACCTTTAGTCTCGGTCCATAGAACCAGCCGGGACTAAAGTCCTAGAAATAGCCCCGGTTGGTGCCACAAACCGGGGTTAAATATTTAGCCCCGGTTTGTGGCACCAACCGGGGCTAAAGGTAACACCAACCGGGACTAAAAGTCCCCCCTGACAATGTCTGACTAACGAGCCGTTGGGAGGGGACTTTTAGTCCCGGTTGGTGTTACCAACCGGGGCTAAAGGTCCCTTTAGACCCGGGCGCAATTTTCACCGAGGCTAAAGCCGATTTTGGAAATCAGCCAAAGGTGGGTTCTGTAGTAGTGACATGATTCTGTGGCACAAGTAATTAGTTCATCTCCACTAATTATTTCTTTTCGACGAAATTTAGTGAGTGTGAACCTAAGGAGTTGATATAGAATTGTGGCTTCTTTACATGATGTTAACTTATTTGAGGAAAGAGATGTCTTTGTTTGGGGATTGAACACATCTGGAAGCTTTACAGTCAAGTCCATGTATGTTGCGTTAATTAACAATGATGTTAGAGTATCACAACATATTTGACAAATTAAAGTACCTACAAAAATAAAAGTTTTGTGTGGTATCTAAAAAAAGGTGTTATTTTAACTAAGGATAACTTGGCCCGACGAAACTAGAATGGTGATAGGCAGTGCTGCTTCTGTCACTCTCCAGAAACTATACAACATCTTTTTTTAGATTGTGTTTATGCCAAATTTTTATGGCGCGTTGTACATATACTTTTCGGAACTTCTCCTCCTAGTGATATGGATGATCTTTTCATTAGGTGGTTAAAAATAGCAAACAAAAAATATAATTCTTTGTTGTTAACAGCAGCATCTGCGCTTTGTTGGGCAGTTTGGATAACAAGAAACAAGGTGATTTTTGACAAATGCAGACCAAAATATTTTTTACAGGTTCTATTTAGGGGGACACACTGGCTTCGGCAATGGGCAAGATTGCAGCGGCATGATGATCTACGAGATCAACTGACCCTCGTTGAACAGTATCTAGAGACGTCGGCTCTGCAGTTTTTTAGCTCCAATGGATGGATGTCTAAAAGACATATTGGTCATGTTTAGTCGAAAACTTTTCCTTTTCGGTTATCCTTTGGTTGGTTGTGAACTCTTTTATGCACGGTCTACGTTTTGTGCCCTCAGGCGAAATCTTGTAATAATTGGTCTGATTCTATCACTTGATAGATGAAGCCGGGTATGAACTATCCTTTATGTAAAAAAAAAGTTCACACATGCATAAGATTGCATCAGGTTTTTAGTTCACACATGCAGCAATTTCACATATGGATGAGGTTCACGCATGCATCATCTTTCAGGTTCGCACATGCATCAAAATAGCTGTTGATAAAATTAAGAAACTTGCAGCTACAGGTAACTGTTCTTCAAAATTTCACCTCCGAAGACTCACTCTTATCCTGCAAAAATACATTGCCACATATTCGCTGATTCAGTGCCTAGCAGTGAGTGACCTGATCCATTGCTGCCACCTGATGTGGGCCAAAAACCATAAATTGATGGATGGTGACGGTGGCTGCATCTACATCAGTAACTTAGTAATGGAAAAGGCGTATTTAATTAAGCAAGGGATTAGGTGTTCATAAAGATCCTAAATAAAATTAAGTTCTAACTAGCCATACATTTTTTTTCAATTTTTATCTGATAATATGTTCTTGAGCATGCTGTGATCAAATGTGGCGCTTATAGTCTTTATTTATAATGCCTTAAGAACCCACAGCGGAGCGGCATATGCACGTCACGAGCACAACTATTTTTATAGCATCCGGCAACCACACGTACTTCACGGCCACGGACCTGTCGCTTTACACACAATGCAACGTAGAAGCACCGTATCTCTTCATACTTAAAAAATATATATAATATACAGGTCAGGGGCTATATATACGTACCCATACCTCCAGCTCTCATCACCACATCAAAAGGCATAGTGCACAGCAGCAGCAGAGACCTGCATAGAGATTAAGTCTCAGGACTGATCGATCGAGTGATCGACCATGGCCACCATCAAGGCATCGATCTTGGTAATCCTCGGCTTCGCCTTCTTCACCAGTGCAGCCCTGGCTGGTCGTGACCTGAACGATGACTCAGCCATGGTGCTGAGGCATGAGCAGTGGATGGCGCAGTACAGCCGCGTCTACAAAGATGCCACCGAGAAGGCTCGGCGGTTCGAGGTGTTCAAGGCTAATGTTAAGTTCATCGAGTCGTTCAACGCTGGTGAGAACCGCAAGTTCCGGCTCGGCATCAACCAGTTCGCCGACCTCACCAACGACGAGTTCAGGGCTACCAAGACTAACAAGGGCTTCAAACCTAGCCCTGTGAAGATCCCTACCGGATTCAGGTATCAGAATGTTAGCGTCGATGCACTTCCGGCAACCATCGACTGGAGGACCAAGGGTGCCGTCACTCCCATCAAGGATCAAGGCCAATGTGGTAAGTACATTCATTAGTAGAAAGACTTATGACAACACTACTTTGTGAAGTTAAAACACAGTTTGATGACATATATATGTCCGAAACATAATAATCAATTATTGCAGGCTGTTGCTGGGCGTTCTCAGCTGTAGCTGCCACAGAAGGCATTGTGAAAATCAGCACCGGAAAGCTCATCCCCCTCTCAGAACAAGAGTTGGTGGATTGTGATGTCCACGGTGAGGATCAGGGTTGTGAGGGTGGTTTGATGGATGACGCTTTCAAGTTCATCATCAAGAACGGCGGCCTAACCACGGAGTCTAGCTATCCTTACACAGCCGCAGATGACAAGTGCAAGAGTGGATCAAACAGTGCCGCAACCATCAAGGGCTTCGAGGATGTGCCTGCAAATGATGAGGCTGCCCTGATGAAGGCTGTGGCCAACCAGCCTGTGTCGGTGGCAGTAGACGGCGGAGACATGACGTTTCAGTTCTACTCTGGTGGTGTGATGACTGGCTCATGCGGCACTGACTTGGACCATGGGATTGCAGCCATTGGTTATGGAAAAACCAGTGATGGCACCAAGTACTGGCTGATGAAGAACTCATGGGGCACGACTTGGGGCGAGAATGGTTACCTGAGAATGGAGAAGGATATTGCGGACAAGAAGGGCATGTGTGGCCTAGCCATGGAGCCTTCCTACCCCACCGAGTAGGCAGAATCTTCAGAACCCTTTAAGTTCGTACTTAAACACATATACTCAATAAATCGATGATTATATGATTTTTAGTTTACTATGTATATATAGCTGGTTAAAATGTGCGTTTGTAAATTGTGTTTCAAATTGATCTTCTACATGTATTCACAATTTATATTTATTAAAAATCATGTAATGTGTTGAATGTTTAATGATTAGTCATGACTACATGCTGGTTATTTTCTTGGAGTGAATATTTCGAAATGGGCAAGGGCAACACAATATATCATGGGATACCAGGGTGAATTGGACTAACGAAAATTTATTCAAGAATACATAGGAGGGTTATAATTGTAGTTCAAAAATAACATCAGCCTATCATCCTAGTCAAGCTGTCATACCATACATTCTAGGTATAACGCAGGGTTCTGGGATTCGCTGTAGGTTTGCTGACCTTTGTTTTAAGCACGTCGCCGTGGTAACTTACGATGGCATGGACACGCGCCTCATAGTGCATGTCCATCACGAGTTTCTTGCAAACTCTGTGAGACACCATATTCGCCTGGTCCTCGTGTCCCTAGTCACATCTGTAGAAATCATGAACAGATATAAAGTGAGATGTGATATATCCATTAATTATTTCAAGAACGTACAATTAGTGTGTGTGATATATTGAGCAATGTAGTGCAAGAAAGAGTTACCCATATCTCGGCCTTTACCCGCTCCGCCTTGTTGGCGAATGTCCTACCATTCTGATCCGTTGTAGGGACACCAAGTTCATCGCGCTTCTTTATTCGAGGGAAATACTAGTTCCAAGAAAGCATCGGTCTTCTGAATCCATTTATCGATGATCGAACCCTGACCTCAGCAGACCATGTACATCCATGCTTGGTCATCCACACTCTTAACATATATATCAATGAGTATTGTAACTAGCAAGTGTTCCTACTGTCTAATCAGTGAGGATAGGTCATAATCCCACCCGCACTATGGTTGTGTAGATGAGGTTAGTGTCGGTGTATAAAATGGCGGGGTCTAGACGGCCAACGAGTAAATTTCTAAGCGTGTCGGAGTTCGGATGGTTACGCTCGGAGAACACACAGATTTATACTGGTTCAGGCACGAACGCCCTACGTCCAGTGTGTTGCGGGGTTGTATTACCGAGCGCGGAGGGCTCGTAGAGGGGAGCTACAAGCAGTGGTGAGAGAGGGAAGCGCCTTCCCAGGTCTCGTGCGTTTGAGGTTCTTGGTTCTGGTGTGTGTTCGCGTGAATGCGAGTTTGAGTGTGTGCGAATGAGTGTTCGGATGTCGAGAGCTAGAGAGTGGGGGTCCATTCTCCCTCTTTATAAGTAGGGAGAGATGGAAGAGTACAGTAGAGAGAGGGGGAGTGAACGTGGGCCCGGCTTGGGCTGCTGCCGAGGGAGACCTTGTCTTCATTCTGCCTTCCTTCCTGAGGAAGATTGCGTCAGTAGACACATGTCCGGGTCCTGTTCGTCCTTGTGTGCTGTAGCCACGCGCCTTGAGAACTGGGAACCCCCCTGTTCCCTTACCTGGGCATGGGCGGGGGCTAGTCGCACAGGGCCAGGCACCCCCGCATTCCGTCATACAGGGCTGATGACGCCCTAATCCCTATTCGAGTGTCCGTCGAAGGTATGGCACGGGTGTAGTGCGCGTAAGTCTTCGGTTAGGCAGCACATGACCTTGTACCGCAGGGAGGAAACAGGGGTAGGCATGGCGACTCATGCCTTGAACCCCATCCCTAAGGACGGAAGGCACTGTGGACCTTTTGACTATATGGGCCATGGCGTCCCAGGCTATTGGCGGTGGCGATGTCTCCGAGGGTGGGTGACGTCACGGATGACGTCTCCACGGCTCGGACGGGGCGGGAAAGCCCCCGAGGGTAGACGACGTTACCGATGACTTCTCCCTGGCTCGGGCGAGGCGAAGGAGCCCCCGAGGATAGGTGGCGTCACGGATGACGTCATCCTAGCTCGGACGAGGCGAAGATCCTCCGAGGATTCGAAGGAACCCTCGAGGATATGTAGGCGCCCACGAGGATAGACGTCACCCTAGCTCGGGCGAGGCGGAAGAGCCCCCGAGGATAGGCGGCGTCTCGGATGATGTCACCCTAGCTCGGGCAAGGCGGAAGATCCTTCGAGGGAAAGTAGTGGTCTTGGTTGATTTGGGGGCGGGAAGCCCCCGAGGGTGGTTTTGTTTTTGCGGAGTATGGTAAATTGGGTACCCTATTTCTAGGTATCCGACAGTTAGTTTCCATGCTCTACTCCTATCCGAGATAGAATTTTTGTAGCACCTCCCCGCTGCTCTTCAGATACCCGGAGAGTGTGTATATAGTGAACAACAGGGAGGTGACGTCGAAACTCTATCTCGGATTGGAGGAAACCATAGAAACTAACCTCATCTATGCACACACGAGCTATCCATGGACAATTTGAAAGAGATATAGTTATAGATATGCAAAGACCTATATATTTCCAACCATATCCCTTTCGAATGGGAGACGCCTAACTGGTTACATGATGCACGACCATGATATGGATAGAGAGGTTATATCTTCGTTGGCGGTGGAGTCAGGATAATGGAGCTGTGGAGGGTCGATGCAGTGGTGAGGTGACGCAGTGTAGGCAGACCTGCAGCGGTGAGTTCGCCTCTACTCCTTTCTCCCCTTCCTTCTACAATAGAAAAGAATAACGTCAATTCAAAATTTTGGCAGAACCTCCCCTGGACGGTGAGGTTTCCAAAATCTGCAATAAAATAACGGCATGATGGTCGACAACCACGTTTATATCAAAAGCACAATGGCCGACAACAACATATACAGGTTCAATCCATGCTCGTGAGGAATCAAGATGGAGCACTACCACTACCACCACCACCACCATCTCTACTAGTGCATACCTTGATAGCGTCGGCGAAGTTTCGAAGAGTCGACGAATCAACGGGTGGCGAAGTGACGGGATTGAATCAACAGCGACGACGTACACCTCCTCCTCCTCTTCTTCTTCTCCTCCTCCTCCCCATGGCATGGGGCCAGGGTTCGGCGGTGGTGTCGGGCTGGGGGCGCTCCTCTCCTCCTCCTCTTCTCCGCCTCCTCCTCGTCTTCCTCTTCCTCCTCCTCCTTCTCCTCCTCCTCCTCTTCCTCCTAGCGGCGTGGGGCTGGATGGGGGGGGTGGGCGGGCGGGGGCGACTGGCTAGGCAGGGTGGGACGGGAGCGGTGGGCTTGGGCGGCTGGCGACGAGTGGCGGTGCTTGGGTGGGCGGCGCTCGGGCGGGTTTGTGTCCATGTGTGTGCGTGTGTGAGTGTGGCTGAAAAAACGGTCCAGTGTATTGTGTATAACGGTGCTGAGTGCCTACGATCTGGCACTCGGCAAAGTATTTTTTTTATTTTTCACTTTGTTGAGTGGCAGGTCTTCGGCACTCGGCAAAGGCCTGACTTTGTCGAGTGTCAACCCTAAGACACTCGGCAAAGCCTAGCCTTTGCCGAGTGCCGCCCACCTAGCACTCGGCAAAGAAGTGTTTAAAAAAAATTATTTTTCTTCCTTTGTTTCTTTTCCTTAACGTCTTTTACTAAACTTTTTAAAATGGATTTCAAAATATCTTACCTAATTCACTCAACAATACATAATTTATGCTTATACAAAATTTTTACTATTATTTCACGCAGTTATAACTTAAATTCAAATCCTACATCAATACTATAAATGCTATTAAAAATTTAAAATTATCAAACGGATCCGAAAAATTACCAAAACTTCGACATGAAACAATCTATGTTGTGTATGTACACAAAATTTTGAAGTCAAATTTCAATTTCACCATCACTTTCACTTTTTTCCTCCTTAATTATTCTAAGTGATATGAAACTTTATCATAGATGATTGCATTTGTAAGCAAACGTACGTGACAACTTATGTGAAATCATCCCAAATTTTCATCTTAGGTTTCAAGTATGATATAATGAGTACTAGATAAATTTTATATTTTTCAGAGTCCATATGTTATTTATAATTTTCAACCAATTCTCGCACACGTTTGAGATCACGTTTTGTGAACAAGATGTTAGATTTTTTTAACTTTCCTGAATAAGAACTCATATTGGACTCAATAATATCGATAATATTCATTCAACTTTTTCCATTATTCGAATAACTTGCAGTTTAAATTTGACTTACGTTGATAAATTCACTTAAATGAAATAAACTAACTAAATATAGCAAATACATCGAGAAAAGTGTCATACTTAAACATGTAGTTTCAAGTACTGATGGAGGATAGTAGAAAAAGTTTGGAGGCAAGAAGGAAAAAGAAAAAAAAAGTTTATTGTGTGTTAGTGAAAACACGTTTGCTAAGTGTCTAATGGTGACACTCGGCAAACGGTTGATGGCGTCGGTTCCTGATGGCGTTTGCCGAGAGCCGGCTGTGCCGAGTACCGAGCACTCGGTAAAGAACCGGTTTGCCGAGGGTTATAGTTTGTCGAGTGTCTTGCACTCGGCAAACAAAACTGTTACCGAGTGTGGATGTTTACCGAGTGCCCGACACTCGGCAAACTTACTCTTTACCGAGTGTCCAATATTAAACACTCGGCAAACCTCTTGGTACTCGGCAGAGAGGCCGTCTTCAATACTGACGTATATATGCGTGTCTAAAGTTGACTGGTTTGATGTATGAACATAGCCACTAGCTGTTCGATTTGAGATCCTTATTTTATTTAGTAGATAACGCCATTCCTTATATATTGTTGCCTTCGTTAGTTCAGATTGCATTTACAAACATTATTGAATATACTAGAGGATCAAAGGAGTATTATATACTAATCATGTGCTGTCAGTACATTTGTTCTTCCAATTTTTATGTGATATATGTTATTGAATGTGATCAAATGTGGCGCTTATATAATCTTTATTTATAACGCTTTAGACAGCAATCCACACCAGAGCGGCAAATGCACGTCTCAAGCACTAGTAATTTATGGCAACCATACTTACTTCACGGCCACGTACCTGTCCCTCTCAACAATACAACAACGTAGAACCACCGTATCGTTTCATACTTACAAGAGTATAATACACGTCTGAAGCTATATATACGTATCCGCACCACCCAGCTCCAATCACGGAATCAATTAATAGGCATAGTGCAGAGCAGCAGCAGGCCAAGCATCAGGAACCAATTCACAGGCCTTATCGATCGAGTGATCGACCATGGCCACCATCAAGGCATCGATCTTGGTAATCCTCGGCTTCGCATTCTTCACCAGTGCAGCCCTGGCTGGTCGTGACCTGAACGATGACTCAGCCATGGTGCTGAGGCATGAGCAGTGGATGGCGCAGTACAGCCGCGTCTACAAAGATGCCACCGAGAAGGCTCGGCGGTTCGAGGTGTTCAAGGCTAATGTTAAGTTCATTGAGTCGTTCAACGCTGGTGAGAACCGCAAGTTCCGGCTCGGCATCAACCAGTTCGCCGACCTCACCAACGACGAGTTCAGGGCTACCAAGACTAACAAGGGCTTCAAACCTAGCCCTGTGAAGATCCCTACCGGATTCAGGTATCAGAATGTTAGCGTCGATGCGCTTCCGGCAACCATCGACTGGAGGACCAAGGGTGCCGTCACTCCCATCAAGGATCAAGGCCAATGTGGTAAGTACATTCATTAGTAGAAAGACTTATGACAACACTACTTTGTGAAGTTAAAACACAGTTTGATGACATATATATGTCCGAAACATAATAATCAATTATTGCAGGCTGTTGCTGGGCGTTCTCAGCTGTAGCTGCCACAGAAGGCATTGTGAAAATCAGCACCGGAAAGCTCATCCCCCTCTCAGAACAAGAGTTGGTGGATTGTGATGTCCACGGTGAGGATCAGGGTTGTGAGGGTGGTTTGATGGATGACGCTTTCAAGTTCATCATCAAGAACGGCGGCCTAACCACGGAGTCTAGCTATCCTTACACAGCCGCAGATGACAAGTGCAAGAGTGGATCAAACAGTGCCGCAACCATCAAGGGCTTCGAGGATGTGCCTGCAAATGATGAGGCTGCCCTGATGAAGGCTGTGGCCAACCAGCCTGTGTCGGTGGCAGTAGACGGCGGAGACATGACGTTTCAGTTCTACTCTGGTGGTGTGATGACTGGCTCATGCGGCACTGACTTGGACCATGGGATTGCAGCCATTGGTTATGGAAAAACCAGTGACGGCACCAAGTACTGGCTGATGAAGAACTCATGGGGCACGACTTGGGGCGAGAATGGTTACCTGAGAATGGAGAAGGATATTGCGGACAAGAAGGGCATGTGTGGCCTAGCCATGGAGCCTTCCTACCCCACCGAGTAGGCAGAATCTTCAGAACCCTTTAAGTTCGTACTTAAACACATATACTCAATAAATCGATGATTATATGATTTTTAGTTTACTATGTATATATAGCTGGTTAAAATGTGCGTTTGTAAATTGTGTTTCAAATTGATCTTCTACATGTATTCACAATTTATATTTATTAAAAATCATGTAATGTGTTGAATGTTTAATGATTAGTCATGACTACATGCTGGTTATTTTCTTGGAGTGAATATTTCGAAATGGGCAAGGGCAACACAATATATCATGGGATACCAGGGTGAATTGGACTAACGAAAATTTATTCAAGAATACATAGGAGGGTTATAATTGTAGTTCAAAAATAACATCAGCCTATCATCCTAGTCAAGCTGTCATACCGTACATTCTAGGTATAACATCAAGCTACACAACGAGCAAGCTATTGAACATTGCAAGATGGTAAATACTCATTAGATGAGGAAAAGTAATGAAATGAAGAATAAAATGCTTAATTCTTGAGGTACTCTTCCCAGGAACTTTGTTGCAGCACCTCATCAAAGTGTATAGGTTCTTCTTCAGGCACTAAGACTAAAGTCCTCACGAATGAAATGCACTTATGAATCTCTAGGGATAGGCAGGCTTCCAATTAAACTAGCATACAAAGCTTCTAAATAAATAAGACTCTCACTATATATCACCAAGAACTCTTTGGGCCAATTACCAAGGTTGTCATGGTTAACGAGCGTCTGCTACTCTCTACTACTGTCAACCACCCACGAAACTATGGATGAGTTACCAGAGGCGGATGGACATATGGCTTCCTCTAAAGATAGACTAAGGAATCGCAAAGATATTCGCCGCAAGGAAGTCCGCATGGGAGCGAAATCGCCCCCAACCCTAGCCCAAGCCTGATGGTGACGCTGCCGCCCCTAGCCCTCTCCCCCTCTTCGTCTCCCTCTCCTCCCCTCGATCCCCTCCCCTCCCTACCCCAATAGAGACCCGTGCCTCCATCCAGATGTGCCATGGCCGCCAACGGCATAGGGAGCCGCCACTAACGGGCCCTCTGTTGTTGGAACCGGTGCTAAGGCACCACCACGGGCTCCTACAACACCCATGCCGACGTCGACACCTGAAGCCGCAGCCACTGTCACCTTCATGCCCACCCCGACCAGATCCAACGCTGGGGCGCGGCCACGGGCTCCCTCAACACCCGCGCTGCTCAACAGCCGCGCCGTCATCGACTGCGGGTGTCGCCGTTGTGGCCGTTGTTGAGGCCGCATTGGCTGGATCCTGCATTGGGGCAACGCCGCGGGCTCCCTCAATAGCGTCGGGTGTCGCCGTCGCGGTCGTCACTGAGCTCAACCCTACCAATTTCTAAGCTAGGGAACCATTGCGGACCTCGTCACTACCCTCGCCGCTGCTAATACCGGCCACCGCCACCAGCAGCACCTTGTCCCCGCTGACGACAATGTCGGGCCACACTGCCATGGCCACAAACCTCAATAGCTACAACATCAAACCCACCACCGCACCACTGGAACGGGGCTCCAGTGGCTCGCTCTCTCCCGTTGTGGCTTACTTCTACCCTTCAAGAGGGCGCACAAAGGTCCGTCGGTGGGAAGAAAACGATGATGTGGAGACCAATGATTATCTCCCACAACCTACTTTGATGTTGACGGTCGACCAGTGAAGCCGGTAAACATGTCCCTACCACATGCCCAGAATCATTCAGTCTTGGGCCATGGTAGGGCGAACAATGTACGGCAGCGACATGGTCGAAGCCAAAGCAAGTGTGGATGACCGTGTCCTTAGCTGGCGTGCGGCATGCCTGCTTGGTTTGTGGAGGGTCGCATCCCTATCTGTCAACTCCTCGACCAAGGCAGACATGTCTCTACTCCCAACGTTGATGGGTGTCGGGAGATCCTCCCCCAGATATGCGACCTATGGGTGCCTCACCTAGAGCAGCTCTTGTAGGCCATAAGGATCCCCCGGCTGGAGCTTTGCGACAGATGTTTTAACTGCCTTTCCTCCTTGCAACGAGTAATGACTTGTCCACTACCCTGCGGTGCCACGACTTTTGGCACCTCGCCAGGGATACTAGGTGTTCCAAGTCGGCGTTCAAGGGTGGTGGAATCCCTCGGCGCTGAGCTCATGCTGATAGCCCAACAGCCTCCCTACACACACGCATTGTCACCTTAGATGCGACCATGCAGGGCGCTGTTGAGGGAACCGTGGAAGCCATCCAAGCCAAAGGCAACAACGTTGATGGTTTCGTGGTCGATGGTGGCGGGGTGAGCTAGCATCGGGCATTGGCACTGTCGTGCCTACAAGTACGTCGATGATGCCACTGTTTCGACTGTCGCACGCTGCTTCCTTGAGCCAGATCCGCTGGTGGAGGCGTTTTGTGAGGATGCAGTGCCTCCTGCTTGGATCATCTCGGTCAACTTGATGTTGGATGAGATGACTGTCTCGCTTGTCGCGAGGCAACAAGAGGTCACACTAGCATTTCAATGCATGTAGGCTACGGCATCTACCCCTAGGAGCTTCAAGCTTCCTTGATGGACACAAGTGCTTCGACGATGGCTCCTCAGTGCATGATGGACCCGCCTTCGTCGTCGCCTGTGCAGGGCACGCCTCCACATATGGGACTGGCTATTATCAAGGATGTTGCGGCGCGAAGGGAGGTTGGTAAGGTCTGGTCACCATGGTTCGAGTTGTCCAAGCACATGGCGGGTACCTCTACACCGATGCAAGATGGTCATCCGAATAGCCAAGCCACACTCGACCCTTCTACGCTAGTGAAGGATAGGCGGACACATAGCCAAGCCACGTCTGACCTCAGCGACGCTACGCCCACGCCGAGGGAGGCCATTCGGCGCCTCACACGGTTTATGGAGGAGGTAAAACTCAAGCGAAGGTCACCCTTAATCTCCAGTCCACCAAGACATAAGGCGGCAACCAAGATATGCCTACCAAATAGGAGCAGTCTGCCGCTCAACTGCCGGCACACATACTGATCTCCAAGCTAAGTGGGGTGAGATATTCCTCATGCAAAGGATGGTCACCGCGTCTTTAGTCATCCAGTTTCATCTGCGTCGAAGGGAACATACGACGCCCTATTCGTAGGTAACTTGACGATGAGCCATGTGGCAGCTCTGGATGAGCTATTCTCAGCGACCAACTACATGGGTGGTAGAAGACCGCTCTTCTTAGACAACGGAGTAGGGTCGCACAGCCAACAATGAAGACGCCTAGCTCCATAGGATGTTGTGGTACTCTTTAGTTGCGTTGTTTACCATTTCTGTAATATCAAAGTTTGAAATAGTCAGCTAGATAGGCCCAATCTTAGATGTAGGACCACCTAGTGTACTAATCAAAAGCGTGTAGTTTGTATGGTTAAACTCTTCTCCTTAATTAGAATGATACGCAAATCATTTGCGTATTTGAGAAAAAAAAATAAAGATAGACTGAGTTGTCTCCGAATACCGGTTTTGTAGTTGTGTGTGGAATAGAAATATCAAGAAACAAATTGTAATTGGTAATTAAAATGTCTCATGTAAACACTGTTGTGCCAGGCCATGTTTTCATCTAAATGTTGCTGTTATAGATTATCTCATTATGTTCCTTAGAAACTTAATTATATATATTCCTCAAAGAAAATAAGTGAATCATTATACTCGGAGCTAGAATGGTACTTCCTCCATATTGTAAAAAAATCATTTTGGACAACGACATGGTCTTCAAAGCATGACTTTGACTTCATATTTCTATAAAAAATATTTATTTAAAAAGATAGATGTATACTTTTATAAAAGTATATTTCAAGACAAATCTATTCATATATTTTTCACATTTTCAAACTCAACAACTTAAATGTTGTTCATGATTTATATTTATAATGTTTAACCAAAACCTTGCCTAAAACGACTTTTTTTACAATATGGAGGGAGTATATGTGTCACACTATAACCATCCCATTCTTGAACCAAACTATTAAAAAAAGATTTTCAGAGACAAACCCTCTTATTTGCTGAGGTGGGCCAAAAGTGTTTGTCTCCTTTTTTTTTGAGAATCAAAAGTGTTTGTCTCCTACAACACCCTTCAACTTTCATAGGCCGTAGCTAGGTCCATTTATGGATACAACCAATCAATAGTTATCTCTGTAAATGGAGCCCTTAGCCTGGCATTCTGAGTCCCGCCTCTAAAAAAGCTTGAGGCCCAACTCCCTTACACCACTATTCTCCAAGCTGTCGCACTCCCTCACTCCCTCTGTGTGTGTGCCGATCCAATTACTCCCTCTGTAGTCTGTACTGTACTTTCTCTGTGTAGACAAATCATCTTTCGGATCTAGTCGAGACCTGCGGGCAGCCCACATAGAAGAGGTGCCACAAGCACGAAGGAGCTGGTCGGTGGAGGCCGCGGTGGATAAGGCTGCTCGGCACACTCTGACACTATGGTCTGTTTGGCAGAGCTCCAGCTCTCAGAAAATAGATCCGGAACACAGCTCCACAACAAAGTAGCTTCAGTATGGATCTGTGATCCTACCGTAGAGCTAAGAAAAGTGTTTGACTGAGAAAACAGATCCAGATCTAAAAATATATGTTTTGGTTGAATTGTCCACTATTGCCCTTCGCGTTAATGATGTTTTTTTGTTAACTTCGTGTGCATGACAGCTTGCTGTACGTGGCGTTTTTTTCCTTCACGTCACATGTATGTATGTTGTACTCAAGGTGACTTTTTTTTTGAAATACAACTTTGTTCCACGCAACATAATTTGATAATTTCTATCACGTAACATATAATTATATTCATAAATTAATTATCCATACATAGAAAAATAAATTGAAAATCCATACACGTAGTTTGGAGGAGGGCGGCGGCAGGATGCGAGAAGATGCACGGAAGGGTGCGGGCGACAGAAGGCTTCGGGGAAAATAAAATAAAAACGAAACGGTACGGATGTGTTTAATGAATGATATTGGTGGGTAATTTCCACCAACTCCACGTGGGTTACAAAACTGATGTTTTCAGAGCACCTCTTGAGGTGCTCCGTGGATTTGGTGGATCTGGAAGTTAGATCCAAGTTTTTTGCGGATCTGGAGTTTATGGAGCTGGACCGTTTAGCTAGAAAAAATAGGAGCGAAGCTGTTTTACAGGATCTAGAGCTACGTGGAGCTCTCCCAAACAGGCCCTAACTCATTAAGATAATGAACCATCTTGTTTAGCTTGCGAGCCAGATAAAAAATATACAAACTATAAGTTTAAGAATAATAATAATACAAAAGTAATACATCCATAAGTCTTAAATCAATTAAAAAATTTAATATATGCTAAAATATATATGCATTACACCATAAATCCCGGTCTATAATACATACCCATGATGCATCTATAATCTTATACTGATTATCCATACATCCATTAAAGAAAGTGATAAATCATAATAATTCAAAGTTTACTAGGTCTTGACTAGTGATCAATCAATTCTAAATTGCAAGATATAAAGTAATACAAAACTATTATGAGTTTAAAGCCAATAGTTTTAGCTCGTTAATTACAAGATCTAAAATGACGGCTTAACTCGTTGAAAAATATAAATGAGGCGAGCCGAGCCCCTAATGAGACGAGTCGAACGAGTTACAAGCTTTTCATCTAGCCGTATCGACAAATGGCATGTGAAAGGATCAACATGTCCAATGCCGTACTACACTACAAATTAAGAGAATTTGGTATAATTCTCACATGCAAATCTTTACAGATCATGCAGCTCTTTTCTCAATTTTCCTATCCTATAGAGCCAAACAACTCAAGCTCATGCAGTTGTTTTCTCATTTTCCTATCAAGCCAAAACGACTTCTTGTTGCAGAAAGGCTCATCCATATACCTTGATTATACAATACAGTTTTTTAAAAAACAAACCCTGCTCAGAAAATGTCACCATCTCACCAGGTACTATGCTTACTGCAAAGAAGTTCCGAGCAACTTCCTGCACACTTTTATTGGGCAATTTTACAGGCAGACATAGTTGTTTGATTCTATAGGAGGTCTCAGCAAGCTAAAATACAAGAAGAGTAATCAATACAAGACTACAGGTTCGATAATACTACAAAGAAGATCCTTCCCAGTACTTACCATCAAACTGGACATGCTGTCTGTGCATATATACGACATGACATGCAAAATAGGTTTGCTTAGTTCCCGGCATAAAACTTTGAAGAAGTACAGATATCTGAATGTCCTGACTTCCATCATCTGAAGAAGTAGATGTCTGAATGGGAAAGCAAATTATATTTGTGAACCCTGAAATATGCAGTCCAGTCATTCAGTTGACACACAAAGGAGATAATTGCCGCGCACGTCGATGTTCACGGCCAGCACGTTGTTGGATCCCGGTGCCAGTATGTTGGCCCAGCCTGCCGAGGCCACAAGAAGAGCGTCACGACGTCGGCGGCGCTGTCCTAGGCAATGCCCAGCATCGGCTGGGCGACACAGATTATTTGAGAAGAATTTAGCTAAGTTTTTTAATATACAATTTAGCTCTTAGCTTAGCAGACTATTTAAAACACTTATACAACAGGCTTACACAACCAACGCACCGTGCCACCGTGCCGATCCGGAGTCCCAGTTCCCAGCTGCCATGGGTCGTACGCCCGTGTACCTAGCTAGGCGACCTTATTTTTCACCTTTGAGTGACGATCTCCAACTCCAATGCGGGGCTGGAGCTTCTCCTCTCCGCCCTCTCCATGATTCCTGATGAGGCCGCCGCCGCCGCCGCCGCCTTCTCCTCGCCCTTGGGCGGCCGGTCCACGACGTCGGCACGGCACACGGGGCACGCGCTGCTCTTCCTCAGCCACGAGTCCACGCACTCGGCGTGGAAGCTGTGCTCGCACCGCGGCAGCTGCCTGCACCGGTCGCCGGCCTGGAACGCCTCGAGGCAGACCGCGCAGTCTCCGGCGTGGCCGCCGTCTGCAGGCTTGAAGTCGTAGCAGGGAAGCGTGACGAGCTCACCTGCCGACAGTCCCCCGCCACCGTGGCCATCCTCTGCGCGCTCTGCGTCACCGTGCGCGGTGCCGCGGGAGCCGAGTCCCCGCTGAAGAGCCCAGAAAACGACGAGGATGTGGGCGACGAGCATCAGTGAGACACCCACGATGATCAGCGCCACGGAGAGGATTCCGGCTGGGTTGGTCATGATCATGCTATGCTATATCATATCGTAGCGTCTAGCTAGTGATGATGTTCTCTAGACTAAGGGTCATGTTTCTCGTGGAATATGTGAAGATTTCTCTTGCTTTTGACGTTACCTTGGATATATATGGACACCACCAGTTCAAGTTCAAGTAGTACGTGTTGGGAGAAACCAAAGAAGAGGCGATCAGCATAGTATGTTCTTGTATAGTAAGGGCTGTGTGGCGGCTGCAAGTTACTGATAGGTACAAGGAGGGGCAGCAGCTGTTTTTTTTTCCCTTGAGACAATTGTTTGTTTGCCATCGTTGATTGCCGGCCTTAAACTGAGATTAACGATGGCATCATAGCACCGTTAATTGCATCTCAATTGTCTTAGATTAACGATGGCATCGGTTAACCTGAGCCATCTTTAATTCCAAAAGGCTCCGTTGGAATCATAGCAGTGCCCAATTTTGAAGAGGATTTTCATGCTTTGTTGCCTGAAGATATGCCGACGGTCAGAGCGAGGGAATATATTGCATCCCTTTTTTCAACATTCCTTTGGAAAAAAGTGTTTTTAAAAAATTTGCATCAATATTTTATTACCACCCATCTTGCCACATTATGACGGTGTAAGTGTTGGAATTTATATGGGCTTGGCCCAATAACAAATTCAAAAATTTCTAATAAATCTCAAGACCCATGCATGAAAGCAAGAGGGGATGTGGGAACTATTTAGTACCACCTTGCTTGTGGAAGTGGAGGTATTGGTTGGACCGGACTATATAACTAGACTATGGGTCACGCCAATAAATCATAAAATTAAGAGCTAGAGTTTCTACCTCTTCTCGTTGTTGCGCCACCATAGCTACTCCAGTCTGATCGTCGACGTGCACCGGCGACCGGGCGAGCAGGTCTCCGGAACCCTTGTCTTCGTGATCCTGCAGCAGGAGAAGGCGAATAAGGTTTTTGGGAAGCGCTCTTCGCGCGACTGCTCTCAATCTTCACGACAGATCGTCTTCCGTCCAAGTCAGGCGGTGCTACGTCCCGACGTATTCGTCGTCAGCTGAACCGAAGTCTACCGCCGCCGCTGATCGACATTGACGACATCGACATCATCTTTAACAACCTGAACGTTGCTCCATCGACACCTGCATCTTCGTCGTCTTCACCGCAATCTACTACTTCTACAACTAGTAGGTATAAACCTAGTGATCTAATCTTATCATTCATATTGTCCAATCTATCTAGTATACAAACCATGTTTATGTTAGTTAACTTGAACATGTTATGTGATATGTGGTTTAATCATGTTAGTATGTAGTACATGCTTATTCTAGTTCCTTAATCTGTCATGATTTATATTCTGGTATTAATCTGAAAATTGTAATATATTTCAATAATCCAAAAACCTTATTGTAGATTTCCAGAATTATCTATGGCTAGTTTTGTTGACGCGTTGAAGCCAGAAAAGTTTAATGGTGCAAACTTTAAGAGGTGGTCCGTCAGGGTCACAGATTAGCTTACTGTCATGAAAGTTTTCTGGGTCAAAGATGGCTTGCCCGAGGGTAATATCTCTGATGAAGATTAGAGAAAATACCAGGAAGCTAATAAAATGTTTATGGGAGCTGTGCGTATTGTGTTGTCGAATCATATCTATGATGCCCTCATGCACTATGAAGATGCACAGTCTCTGTGGAATTATCTGAACTCCACCTATGGAGCTTCGGATGCAGGCAAAGAGCTATATCTCATGGAGAGCTTCCATGACTATAAGATGGTTGGAAACAAATCTATAGTCGAGCAAGCTCATGAGGTGCAGCGCATGGTAAAGGAACTTGAGCTCCTTAAGTGTGTTATATCCGATGAATTTGTGGCTGGTTGCATTATTGCAAAGTTGCCTTCTTCATGGAGGAACTTTGCCACAAGTCTTAAACACAAGAGACAGAAAATATCAGTTGAAAACCTGATAGCATCTCTTGATGTTGAAGAGAAGGCTCGGGCTAAAGATAACACTGAGAAGGGGAACGAGGATATAGCTAGTGCCCACTTTGTCCAGAGAAACCATGGCAAGAAGAAAGTAAAGGTTAAGCTTCTCAATGCCAAATCAACTACTCCCTTCAAGAAGAAGAAGAAAGACAAAGTTGAGATGCCTTGCTTCACCTGTGGAGAGCTTGGTCATTTTGCTAAAGATTGTCCGGAACGAGCGGACCGAAAAGAGAAAAAGAAGGTCAACCTCGTGACTACTACAAAACTGATGACGGGTATGGTAATTTCCCTACTGTACTATCAGTTTTTCAATTACCATGTTGGTGGGTTGATACAGGTGCTAATATTCACGTGTGTGCTGATATCTCTTTGTTTTCTTCTTACCAGGGGCTCCAAAGTTCCTCCGTCCTAATGGGGAATGGGTCACATGCTTCTATTCGTGGTGTTGGCACGGTAGATCTGAAGTTTACTTTAGGGAAGATCGTACAATTGAAGAACGTCCAGCATGTCCCTACTATTTGCAAGAACCTTGTTAGCGTATCCCTTCTTTTGAGAGATGGGATTAAAGTAGTATTAGAGTCCAATAAAGTAATTATGTCCAAGCATGGGCAATTTATTGGTAAAGGCTATGAATGCGGAGGCTTGTTCCGCTTATTTTTGGCAGATTTTAGTAATAAGTCAGTTAATCATATTTGTGGCACCATTAATGATAATTCAAGTGTTTGACATTCTCATTTATGTCATGTGAATTTTGGCTTGATGTCGCGTTTATCTAGCTTGAGTTTAATTCCATATTTCACTATTGCCAAAGGTTCTAAGTGCCATAGTTGTGTGCAATCAAAGCAACCTCGAAAGCCTCATAAGGCAGCGGAGGATAGAAACTTGGTGCCTCTTGAACTCATCCATTCTGATCTTTGCGAGATGAATGGTGTGTTGACAAAAGGTGGAAAGAAATATTTCATGACTTTAATTAATGATGCAACTAGATTTTGCTATGTTTACTTGCTAAAAACTAAAGATGAATCGCTAGACTACTTTAAAATCTATAAGGCTGAAGTTGAAAATCAGTTAGAGAGAAAGATTAAGCATCTAAGGTCTGATCGTGGTGGTGAATATTTTTCTATACTATTTGATGAGTTCTGTGTGGAACATGACATTATTCATGAGAGGACAGCTCCCTATTCACCCGAATCAAACGAGATTGCCGAGAGGAAAAACCGCACGTTGACTGACTTGGTGAACGCCATGTTAGACACTGCTGGACTATCTAAGGCATGGTGGGGGGAAACTTTATTGACTGCGAGTCATGTCCTGAATAGAATTCCAAACAAAAATAAAGAAACAACTCCATATGAGATATGGGTTGGTAGGAAACCATCACTTTCATACTTACGCACGTGGGGATGTTCGGCGAAAGTCAATGTTCTAATTTCTAAGAAGCGTAAGCTTGGGCCGAAGACTGTGGACTGTGTCTTTCTAGGATATGCTCACCATAGTATTGCTTATAGATTTTTAGTAGTAAAATCTGAAGTTCTTGATATGCATGTAGATACAATCTTTGAATCTCGTGAGGCTATATTTTTTGAGAATATATTTCCTATGAAAGATATGCATAGCAATGCTAAATTTTCTACTGAATTAGCCCATGTTTTTACTATACCTATCGAGCATCCTGTTGAGTCTTTTGAACAACCACTTGAAGAAGTCTTAGAGGAGGATGACAATGAAGTTCCTGTGAGGAACAAGAGACAAAGGATTGCAAAATCTTTTGCTGATGATTTCATTGTGTACCTTGTGGACGATACTCCCACTTCTATCACAGAGGCATATGCATCACCAGATGCAGATGATTGGAAAGAAGTTGTTCGTAGCGAGATAGACTCAATTCTTTCTAATGGAACTTGGGAGTTATCTGAATTGTCATTTGGTTCTAAACCCATTGGTTGTAAGTGGGTGTTCAAGAAGAAGCTGAGACCTGATGGTACTATTGATAAGTACAAGGCCCGACTTGTGGCTAAGGGTTATACTCAAAAGGAAGGCGAGGATTTCTTTGATACTTATTCACATGTTGCTAGAATGACCACTATTCAAGTTCTACTTTCCCTGGCTACCTCATATGGTCTTCTCGTTCATCAAATGGACGTGAAGACAACTTTTCTTAATGGAGAGTTGGATGAGGAGATTTATATGGATCAGCCTGATGGGTTTGTAGTAAAAGGTGAAGAGTAAAAGGTGTGTAAGTTATTGAAATCGTTGTATGGCTTGAAACAAGCACCTAAACAATGGCATGAGAAGTTTGATACTACTTTAACTAGTGCGGGTTTTGCTGTTAATGAGACTGATAGGTGTGTGTACTATCGACATGGTGGGGGCCAATCTGTTATTCTATGCTTATATGTTGATGGTATTTTAATCTTTGAAACAAATATTGATGTCATAAATGAAGTCAAGTCTTTTCTGTCAAAGAGTTTTGACATGAAAGATCTAGGAGAAGCTGATGTAATTCTAAACATCAAGCTGATTAAGAAAGAGAGTGGGATTACTTTGTCGCAATCACACTAGGTTGAGAAGCTTTTAAGCCGATTTGGCTTTATGGATAGCAAGCCTTCTCCAACACCTTATGATCCTAGTGTGACACTAAGAAAAAACAAAAAGAGTGCTAAAGATCAGTTGAGATATTCTCAAATTATCGGTTCACTCATGTATCTAGCTAGCGCAACCAAACCAGATATCTCTTTTGCTGTGTGCAAATTGAGTAGGTACATGTCCAACCCGGGTGATAATCATTGGAATGCACTTGAAAGGGTCTTGCGCTATCTTAAAGGTACAATGAGTTTTGGGATTTACTATTCTGGACACCCAGCTGTGCTAGAGGGATATAGTGATGCGAACTGGATTTCTGATATTAATCAAATCTATGCCACTAGTGGGTATGTTTTTACTCTTGAAGGTGGCACAGTGTCATGGAGGTCTTGTAAACAGACTATTTTGACTAAGTCAACCATGGAAGCAGAACTTACTGCTTTAGATATAGCATCTGCAGAGGTAGAGTGGCTGCGTGAGCTCTTGTGTGACCTGCCGGTGGTTGAAAAACCAATACCGGCTATCCTTATGAATTGTGATAATCAAACAGTGATCACTAAAGTGAATAGTGCAAAGGATAATGCGAAGTAACAAGACACGTTAAAAGACGTTTGAAGTCTGTCAGGAAGCTGAGAAATTCCGGAATAATAAATGTGGCTTATGTCCAAACCGACAAAAACCTGGCAGATCCCTTTACTAAAGGGCTATCACGGAATGTGATAGAAATTTCATCAAGGGAGATGGGTATGAGACCCATGTGAGTTTGCAGTAGTAGTAACCCAACCTTTTTGATCGGAGATCCCGTGACTAAGGATCTGGGAAGAACAAACTATTGATAAACTGAGGAGAGTATAACTATAAACCCTCTCTAAGTGAAGATGCAAATACTCTCAAAAGCAATGATGCACTGTATGGTAGGTTGGCTAAATGCCTTAATATGTTCTATTGGCTTTCATTAGCGAAGATGTTGTCCTACAGAGCATTCTTGAAAGAACATACCTATATGAGTTCGATTGTTAAAACGTCGCAGTCTATGAGACTTGGGTAGTCTCTAGTAAACTCATTAAGAGACCACAGAGTACAACGTATATGCTCAACTCACGGAGTAAGGCTATTGGTGGTCAGGTACTAGATTGACTTTGGGTAAAGCTCATTCGCACAAAACTTACAATTCAAGGCATAGTCCATTGTTCAAGTTGTGGATGAGTGTAACTTGAGGTTCTAGGCGGAAGTTCAACTTCACAGTCTCTGCCGAAACACTGGTATATCAAACAGGAGCGAGAACAGACAAATCTCTAAATGGGTATTTGAGACCTGGTGGGGGATTGTTGGAATTTATATGGGTTTGGCCCAATAACAAATTCAGAAATTTCTAATAAATCTTAAAGGCCCATGCATGAAAGCAAGAGGGGATGTGGGAACTATTTAGTACCACCTTGCTTGTGCAAGTGGAGGTATTGGTTGGACCGGACTATATAACTAGACTATCGGTTACGCCAATAAATCATAAAATTAAGAGCTAGAGTTTCTACCTCTTCTCGTTGGTTCTCCACCATAGCTACTTCAGTCCGATCGTCGGCGTGCACCGGCGACCAGGCGAGCAGGTCTCCGGAAACCTTGTCTTCGTGATCCTGCAGCGGGAGAAGGCGAATAAGGTTTTTCGGAAGCGCTCTTCGCGCGACTGCTCCCAATCTTTACGACGGGTCGTCTTCCGTCCAAGTCAGACGGTGCTACGTCCCGGCGTATTCGTCGTCAGCGGAACCGAAGTCTACCGCCGCCGCTGATCGACATCGACGACATCGACATCATCTTTAACAACCTGAACGTTGCTCCATCGACACCTGTATCTTCGCCGTCTTCGCCGCAATCTACTACTTTTACAACTAGTAGGTATAAACCTCGTGATCTAATCTTATCGTTCATATTGTCCAATCTATCTAGTATACAAGCCATGTTTATGTTAGTTAACTTGAACATGCTATGTGATATGTGGTTTAATTATATTAGTATGCAGTACATGCTTATTCTAGTTCCTCGATCTGTCATAATTTATATTCTGGTATTAATTTGGAAATTGTCATATATTTCAACAGTAAGTATTATATCTTCCTAGGGTTGTTAGAAAATAGACCGATCGAACGTCAAATTACTTATTGATCAACTATGCAACTTGACACGACGGACTTTTGTCAGCAGCTTTGGATGCATCTATGTCGTTTCAGCTCATAGTGTGCGGTCTTTTTTTTTTTGTGGTTCATTACAAGCCACTAGACAAAACAATTAATATCACACGTCAGATTTTCTTGTGCAGCCAGACAAAATTGATGAGTTGAGATGTGACGCACAGGCACACAGCATAGGCAAGCTAGCGCGAGGGAGAAAATAGGCTCAATCCTATTGGTGACCCCTAGTTGATTGGATCCATAAATCCAAGCAAAAAAAAAAGGAAAACAAGTATGAGCATCCTGCCAATCATAAATAAGTGGCGATTTAAACATCCATAGGATCTCCAAAATCACATCACTTATATATTTGTGAGTGGAGAAGGTAGTATGATTCTATGGACACTACTACAAAAATGATTATGCACAGCGTTGGACTTTTCCACTCCGTGGCGGACACCTATTTTTGCCCGCTACAGTAAATCTCACGATTTACCGTAGCGGGCCTTTTTCATTTACCGTGGCGGACGCTTTTGGCCGCTGTAGTAAATCGATTTACCGCAGCAGACATCTTAACGTGTCCGCTGCGGTAAATAAGGTATTTACCGCAGCGGGCATTTTAAGTTGTCCGCTGCGGTAAATCGATTTACCGTGGCGGACATGTTATATTGTTCATCGCGGTAAATAAGTGACCCAAACAGCCCAAATACTGGCCCGTTATTACGCTCTAGTATATATATACTGAAAGTTAGGGTTTGGGGTACTCATCCCCACTTCATTCTCTCCCTCCCACGCCGCCTCTAGCATTCTCCCTCTCCTGTGTACTCCCCACCCTCCCGTACTGTCCCTCCCACGCCGCCTCTTCTCTCCCATACGTGTACTCTCCCTCATGCTCCCGTACTCTCCACGCGAGGCCACAGCGGAGCCGGCGAACGTGCGAGCGGACTCGCGGACGGACGCACCGGCGGACGCGCGAGGCCGCGCCGGCGGACGCGACGCTCTGGGCCTCACCGCGACGGCACCCCACCGTGACGGCACCCCTCCGCGAGACGGCGCGACCTCCCCCACGCGTCCTCCCCCACGCGGCCCTTCCTCTGAGCGCGGGCCGGAGCGCGTACCGGCGCGCGGCGCAGGAGCGCGGGGGAGCGTGGGCCGCGGCAGGAGGGCACCGGCGGCAGCTCGAGAATGGGTCACCGGCGGATTTCTGAATTTTTTTTTTTTTGTTTTTTGAAATGTTTAACCGCGGCGGGCATTGTAAAGTGTCCACTGCGGTAAATGGCATTAACTGCAGCGGGCGGCGTAAGGTGTCCGCTGCGGTTAATCCTTTTTCTGCAGCGGCGCGCGGGTGACCGCCACGGTAAATGCCCCTTGTCATCGCAGCGGACGTCATTGCCCGCTGCGAAAAAAGGATTTTGACCGACACCAAAAATCAATTTTGAAGTAGTGGGAAGTAGTTAGCTAATTTTCAAATAAGGATATTAGGTCAGGCGGTCAGCTGACGTTGCATTCCTACTACTCAAATTAGCCATCCAATCCTCATATCTCTAATAGACTCCTATTCATCTGACATATGTTTGAATGTTTCAGTAAGGCCTCGTTCGGGCAAGCTCAGAATGGTTACAGGCAAGGATTAGAACCTGGCATGGTTTGAGTGGTTCCGTGCATGTCACTCAAACCAGGCCTAGGTGCCATTCCAGGTGGTTTAATTCTCCGTTCTGGACATGGGGAGGTGCGGAATGAATCTGGGCCGTGAACAGTGGAAGAGAAACCAAGCCGGGTCTGTTTTGGTTCCATGGCAGGCCAAAACGAACGCACATTTGAGCCCATGCTGGATTGAGGCCTGGAACGGGCCAAACTGGCTGAACCGAACGAGCCCTAAGAGAGAGTACATAATGACATATCACAGTTATATAGCTTCCATTATTATGGTGACATCACCTGGCGTGGGTCACAACTCATGAGTGATGACTGAAAGCATCATCTTATTTAAGTGCCGGATCAACGACGATTATTCTAGTAATGGCGTGTTTACACAAAACTAATATGAAAGCAGCCATACTAGAGCAGATGAACTCGATCAGGTTAAGGTGATGTTTGGAAACACCCAACTAAAATTTAACTAGCTAAAATTTTAAAGTTAACTTTAACTAGCTAAAAATTCTTTCAACTAAACTTTAGTTGAGTGTTTAGATGCGCCAGCTAATAGACTCAGTTAAACTTTAGCTAGCTTTAGATTAAAGTAGCTAAACATAGCTAAACTTTAGCTAGAGTTTTAGTTAGGCTGTTTGAATACATGCATGGCAGCTAAAATTAGCTAGCTAAAGTTTAGTTGTTTCCAAACCCCCTAAGATTTCTCTTTTTATAAGTTTACTTTTAGAAAATAAGAAACCGTCACGCACCTGACCAGTCCTGAACTTCTCCACTTTCTGTTCTTTTTTTATTAGTTTGTAATGATGCAATAAGTATTTATGCTCTTGTTCTGGGTCTTTACATCGGCAGTGGCGGGCGCATGATTTTAGGGCTGGGTATTCAAAATATACAATGGTACTATTTTTTTTTAACCGAATGGCTATTGGGCATGTATAATGTCATATAGTTAAAATATAGGAAATATATAACTCATAATTGAGCACAAAGTTCATATATTCACAGTACTGTATATTTAAGAATTTGAGCATAAATTAAAATTATTCAACATAAAAAAGGTAAATAATTCAACATAACAAAGTGACAACATATGGAATACATAGTCTAATACTCATGTAGAGGATATGCAACAAATTAAACAGGGATTTAGGATTGGGAAGACTGAATGACTGAATTCAACTTATATGCAGTTCAGTAGACACTAGTTCACTACTTCCGTGTGCCCCTGCTTGCCTGTGGCCTGCGTTGCGCTGCTGACCTGCTGTCCTGCGCCGATGCGGTGGCGCCCCTGCCGGCTGGTGCCCGCGCGGCTGCTCCTCGGCCTCTTGTCCGCTGCCACTCGCCTGCTAGTGCTAGAGCTAGGGTTCGTCGATGCGCAGTGCAGGATTGGGAATTTGGGACTGCGACAAGAGACGGATCGAGGCCGCCTGCGTGCGAGCAGCGCGAGGCCGATTTTTGGCCACGTTGGGCCACTCAGCCTCGTCGGTGGGAGAGAAAATGAGCGAGAATTGGACCTATTTTCCTGTACAAGTATTTAGAATAGTTGTATTTTTGCTTTTTCAAATACAAACTTGTATATGCAATGTATATAAAAAAAATTATCAAAAAATTTGGGTATTCAACTGAATACCACTGAACATACAAGTGGGCCCGCCCCTGTACATCGGTCGCCTCATCAAACTTTTCTCTATCTTCACGGTTTGTATTTCATAGTGTATCCGGTAATGCTACAAAAGGAGAACTCAATTAGGCTTTCAAAGATAGGTTTTTACTTTTTAGACATTCTTCAAACCACTTCTTTGTCCATTGGTTTGTGAGTGATATATGTTGAATTCATATGGAATGTAGTGCTAGGTGACCTGAACAACTCTTTTCATATTGAACTAGAGTCATTTTTGCCATGATATGAGATGATATAGATAGGCATATTACTCCGTTCACCTGTCCCACCTGCCTGTGCAGGCACACGTCCATGGCATCGAGGAGCCACAACACACCATGCTCAGCACCACTCCCATGGCCGCCGACGAGGAGCCACCCCTAACACCTACTCGCATAGGCACGCCCTCACCACAAAGGAGCCGCGCATGGTCTGAGGATCAAGAGTAGAGTAGGATGGAAATGCGGAGGCAAGGGCAGCGGTGTAGAGCCACGGAAGAGATAAGGTTGGGGTCATTTTTTTATTCAAGGTGCAATCTAGCTAGTTACTCGGATAATTGGTTAGGTTGAGATCCGAGACTAAAGTCAAAACCAATGACCATAGTTCTCATATACTCCCACTGTCCATGAATAAATTTATTTTTAGAGTTGTTTTAAATCAAAAAATTTAAACTTTGACTGAATTCTAGAAAAACAAACATTAAGATTTATGTCATCAAATTAATATCATTAGATTTACCATATATATATATTTTCATAAGATACCTATTTTATGTCATATATATTGTTATTTTTATTCTATAAAGTTAGTCAAGTTAAAAAATTTAACTAAGTATAAATTTATGAATTGATTTATTCAAGGAGTCAAACCGAAACCAGGAAAAAAAAGGCGACATTTTGACTCAGTTCGGTGTCGGTTTGGCTCAGCTTTAGTTTTCGGTCTAAAAGTGCCCGCCCTTAATTGAAATATACATACCCAAACAAGAGTTATTTGATTTATTATACCATAATTTGTTCAGAAAGATACCATCTATTTCGATAATGACAGCTGAAGTGGCTGACGGATGCAGTTTAATTTAGCTGAGCGTATAACATGCTGAGCAAAACAAGGATAAAAGAATGGCAACGCGTTCAATTGGGCCTGTTTTCTAATAATGCAGCAACATGTGGAGCAGCATGTCGTTGCAGGCGTCCATGGCGCCGGGCAGGCACCAGTGCAAGCAGTCGCGCGACACATTGAACCTATCGGGCTGCCACAGACGGTACTTGCTCGGGTGCGCGTCCGGCCGCAGCGCCATTGCCTCCGTCGCGTCGAGCAGCAGCATCCTGGCCCCCCCTTTGCTCGCCCTACTCCTCGCCGCCCCGAACTCCTCCGCCTGTATCGCGTACATGTCCTTTTCCACCGCGTTCATCTCCCACTCGCCGCGCCTGAGCGGCCGCGCCCGCGCGCAGTCGCCGTCCTCGTTCCACGTCCCGTTCTCGTAGTGCGACGGCGAGAGCGTGCGCACGACCACCGTCCTCCCAGTGCCGGGCGCGTCCCCGGCTGCGCGGGTTGGCAGCTCGCACCCCGCACCCGCGGGACGCCACCGCCACCGGACGAACCCGAGGTCCGGCCTGCCGTACCGCATGCAGTCGTAGTGGCCGTGGATCACCGGGCACGTCTCCGTGGTGTAGCGCGGCGCGCCCGGGTCCGGCACCCACTCGCCCTTGAAGATGTTGCATGACAGGTTGCCACCGCCATGGCCATCGGTCACCAGCATCTCGCGGTCAGGCAGGACCACGAACGCGAGGATCACAAGGCACGTCACAAGCAGCTAGGACAGCGGCGGGAATGGCATAGTGTGTTGTGTATGGAATCTTAATCTCGTGAAACTTCTTCATTTGTGGTAAGAAAACATCACCGAGTGAAACAAGTCACACACAGATCAGCATATATTGTTCATGATGGATGGTATAGCTAGGTGTCTGTATATATAGATTTTTTTTTCGCCTACCATTTCTTGAACGTTCAAGAGGTGATTATCTGATGGGGATTTGGAGAAATCTGTTAATGCAACATCAGTCCGCCTACACGCAAGACGCTACTCATAGTCATGCCGAAAATGGTACTAGTGACAAATTAATTTACGTTCCACAGTGGTCCGTAATAAGCAGTACGTGGAGAACACTTGTAAAATGGTGGATTCCACGCGTGCGGTTTTGAGACCCAGCTGTTAGCAGTTCTTAGGGCCTCCTGGATTGTGAAAAGAACGGTGTAAAGCAACGAGAAATAATGGAGAGGTCTCGGTGCTAAACAGGTGGGGGTTTTCCAGGCGATGTGGGCATGGCTACCTGTTAATATGCCTAAGCTAGCGCCTGCGACCGGTCTGTCAACATCATCGGACTTGAGTTCATCAACCGTTCCAAATGGCGTCATTCGTAACTCTTGGTTCTAGATCTGTCACTAGTCGCAAACCTAGAGATTATTTAAGACTAGAGTCACTATCCCTTAGGTTAGTTTCACTGGAAGTTTTATTTTTTATTAAATATATGTTGTCATATATATAGTTTTAATAACATTACACTGTATTTAAGAAGAGATAATAAATGGATTTCATATAGATAAAACTCTTTTGATATGAATACCAACTCTATATGAGTCACGAAATTAAATGTCTACAAAACTATATAACGAAATTCTCCACTAAGAGTTGGTGTTTTATTCAAGTTTTATTTTATCTCATATGATATGTTAGTTTTGGAAACAACACCATAAAACTCCCCACTGATACTAACTTTAATGTTACATAATGAGGAATAGCTAAAAGGCCACAAATGTGCTCTACATCTTGACAAATGTTTCTACTTTTAATTATTATTAGAGGCTTAAGCGTTTCTACCCCTGTTTGAGGCGAAATGCTGATTTTGCTACTATTTTCTTTAACTTTGTGATTTTACCCATGTGATTTCAAAACGAAGTGAGACTTTACCCCTTCTTTGTGAAGTCCCCCTAATGGTGTTAACTTTTAAACAAAAGGACAACTTTGCCAATGCGTTTTCACCATATTTTCTTTGATATTTATGTTTTTACCCCTATTTTCATATAATTTTTTTTGGAAATTTTGATATAGAATTATATAATTCAATTAGTGCAAAACTCAATATTTTTTAGAAAAAATGGACATCATTTTAGCTAACAATCCATATAAACAGAAATTAATGCCACACAACAAATCAATATCACCCATGGTGATTGCCGAGTATGTCGTGGAATTGGTTGGTTGTTGCTTCTAGGCAGCTGGCGTGCCCGATGCCCTCCTAGAGGCTGCCTGCGGATAGCTGTGGGTTGCCCATGCGAACTCCTTCTGCTGCCGAAGTACCTGAGGCGGGTGTGGAGGGACCCGTCGGCCAGGGGAGGTCACCGGCGCCGTGGGGAGGGCACCACTGCTCCTACCTGCCACCTAGGGGCCTACCCCCATGCCCCTACTGCTATGTACTAGAGCTTCTATGTCAAGCATAGACTTTGGCCAAGATGCAACAGATGGAGCATGGAGAACTCAAGTGCCTAGTTGGGATACTTGGAGTTGTTTATGTGGCCCACAACTATATAGGGTAGCGAAGGTTTCTGAGCTATGACTAGGGTCATGGATTATGTGCCACATACATATTAGGGGCATATGTTGTGGAAAAAGTATGTGGCACGGTGGCAGGGCATAAATAAAAATCTAGGACCTAATTCTAAAGTCTAAAATGGACCAAACTGGTCTAGACAAGAGAATGGTACTGGTCATTTGATGTTGCCAGTCATCTCAAATCTCAAACTTTTTATGGATTTGTGAAACTACAAGAGTTCAGCACATGCTAGTACACCCCTTCCTAGCCCCTCTTGTCAATGCTTTTGAAAGAACTAAGTTTGGTTTTGGTAATTAAGTGACAACTAGTGGACTAATGCTTTCAATGATATGATATGAGATAGGTCCACACATGGAGTAAGGAAAATGAGATGGTGGAGACAATGATCATGACCATATTCAAGTGCTCAAACTTGGAGAGGAGATGGAAACAAGACCAGAGGCAAAGGTATATATCATAGGGTATTGCTTTTTTTTGGCAAAGATGCAATAGAGTGTATGGTCAGGATTAGAATAGATATATAGTCGTACTATTGAGAGGTGAACTCTAATATGTGTTTGCGATTATCTAGGGTCATTAGGTGTCGTCTAATTGTGGACATGCGCATTAGACCTAGTGACATGGTGGCAAGCAAGTGAAAATGATTTTGAAAATGTTTTGAAAAGGCTAACTTAGTGCTTAAGTGGCGATATTCAAGTTGGAACATGTTTGAAGTTAGCGGATTTGGAAAACTTTCAAGAGAAGCTCTATGGCTAGGGGTTTTACCCTCATCAGGCTTTTGCCCTGGTGAGAGGTCACCGGAGAAAGTAGTTGGTTCCCTTCGCACTAGTCCAAACATCACTCATCTCATTTACAAGTGGGCCACCAGATTTTTTCCATTGACACCAAGGGTTGAACACCAGAGATTAGACTACCCCTTAACCTTGTTTGGCTAATTATTGATTGCTACCGGGCCATGGGGAGCTCAGCAATACCGAAGAAAAAGGGTTTCATAGGGTCTATATACATGAATTTTAAACCATGGAAAGCATGATGAGTTGAGGGTCACCGTGCTTATTCGGTGATGCCAGACCTGTTGGGTTAGGGAACATCAAAATTCCCAGACCCACTAGTTTTCTCTAGTGAAACTAGTGAGGCACCAAAGTACCAGTCATTTGACTGTTGCATTTTCAGCGGCTAGTTTTCTATGACCAAGCCTCTAGAGAGCCATTGGATTTCTCTAGTGGTGTCTCTAGTGCAGGCACCACAGTAAAGGGTGATGAATGACTATATGAGATTGAATTGGATTGTCAGATCTTCCATTTTCTGAGGCGGTGATTTTACCCATGGTTGAAATATATGAGTTCAGTTTTCGTATCCTTCATTTTGAGGATTATTTAGACATTTTGCATGGTTGATAACTTTTTCATTTGAAACCATTTAAATCCCATAAATTTTGTATGAAGGTATCATATTTGATTTTTTTTTGTTTTTAAATGACCTCAGTAGAAAAATGATCAGAACTAAAATAAATACAAAATTAAAGTTGAGAACCTTTTTGTTTGAAATATTTTGGTCCTAAAATGTAGTTTGAAGCCCTGTTCTAAATAGCACGCTGTAGCGGACGCTATAGCGCTATTTAGCGTTTCTGGAAGATGAATGTTAAGCTATGAAAATTTTAACGCTAAACGATTTTCCTGCTATTAGCAGCTAATAGCGCGCTAAATTCGCTAAATTGGGTTCGTTTAGCGCCGCTATTTGGCCTTGGGCTTCATTTCCATCGGCCCAATTAACTTGGAGGCCCAAATAGCAGGGATACGATGTATCATGTATGAAGTAAGAACTACGAACTTTGATGTAATATGTTAGTAAGAGCATCTCCAACAATTTGCTATTTCTCACTTGTCAAATCTTGTGTTTTAGCAAGTTGCTATAATAATTTACCAAGTTAGAAAGAGATCATCTCCAACAATTTGCTATTTCTCACTTGTCAAACCAAAAAAAGAAGATTAAAAAGGAAGAAAACTTGGAAACTGGGAGGAGGACTCGCGGGCGAGAGGATGGCAAGCCGATGCGCGCTCACAAAAATGGCAAACCGATGCAATCTTTTGGCAAGCGTGTAGAATTGGCAAGTCCAATTGGCAAACTGTTGGAGAGTGTTTTTTGATTGATTTGTCAAATTTTAAAGGATGACAAGTGATTTAGCAAACTGTTGGAGATGCTCTAAGACTTTGAATTATCTATCTCTATTAGTATTCATAATGTTTTCATCTTTATTATGGCCCTGTTTAGTTGCCAGTAATTTATCCGAAATTCCAAGATTTCCCATCACATCGAATTCCTATTCCCCGTCACATCAAAATACCGACACATATATGGAGTACTAAATATAGATGAAATAAAAAACTAATTGCACAGTTTTGTTGTACTTTGCGAGACGAACATTTTAAGTCTAATTAATCAATGCTTGGACAATTATTACTAAATAAAAACAAAATTGCTACAGTGTGACGTGACAAGTGCTACAAGATTTTTTTTCACCCCTTTTCACCATCTAAACACCCCCTATGTGTAAAATTACATGATGTTTGACATATTTTTTTGCTTGACCGCTAAATGGCTTAGCCCGCTATTAGCGCGCTATAGCCTTTCTTAGCCTTTTGGAGAGGCTACCGCTAAGAGGCTTAGCCTGCTATTTAAAACAGAGGTTTGAAGTCCTCACATATTGAAATTTAAAAATTTCAAGCGACCTCAAATAGAGAATGATAAAAATCAAAATTCATAGTCGATAACTTGATCTGAGACCATCTATCCTAGAAAAATCATGTTTAAATTTCTCATATTTAAAATTCAAAATTTTCAAGCAACTTAAAAATAAAGTTGCAGTACTCGGTATATGCGTTGTATCCCATCCAGCATCATCTGGTCAGCACTCGCCGCAAATTCCTGCAGCTGCTTACGCCCGCCGAAACAACGCATTTGGTTTTGGTAATAGTCTGACTTTGTTTGAGCAGGTGGAAAGTACCGGCAGCTTGTCGTGGAAATCGAGCTTCGATGCGTTGGATTCTCTCTTATCAACACCGACATGACGACGTAGCTCAACCCCGTGACTCTTGGCGCCCACGCCGAGGCCGGAGGCCCTTGTGGCCGTGTGCGCTGGATGTCCTCGACGGCCTGCTACCGCTGGGCCACTAGTGAAGTTGTATGGAGTACTCCGCAACGTGGGGTGGTGGTTGTTCGCTTGTCCCTGGCTGTGCGGAAACCTGCACGCACGCATCCGTTACACCATGGGGGCACTAACATATACTGTAGATCATTTCTGACCGCCCGATGAAGCAGTCAACGGCTCAGATCGGTGGCTCCATTTTTAACCCAGGCCATGGCATGATGCAGACGAACAAGTAGCAGTCGCAGGGCAAGTGCAGGGCTGAAGAAGGGACCTCATCATTGCACCGCGGAGATTGCTCGGCTACCAAATTGCAATAGTGGCAAGCCCAACAGTGGGCACAGGCGAGTATGTACCGATCCATCGAAACATACGTGCAGATATGATAAGTGCACGCTCAATTAGTTCCGATCTACAGGAGAGTAGTAGTTTTGTAAATTTGCACGCTCAAATCAATTAGTTTGTTTTCTTGGGACAACAAATTAATACAGGGATGGGATCAAGATGGATCCGGGAGGAGCAACTGGAGCAGCATGTCGTTCCAGGCGTCGATGGGTCCGGGCAGGCACCAGTGCACGCAGTCATTGTACAGCGTCACGTTCTCGTGCGCCCAGTGTCCGTACCTGCTCGGGTGGCCGTCGGGCCGGAGCACCATCGCCGCCGTGGTGTCCATCAGCACCAGCCTCGTCCCGCCGCCGCTCGCCTCCGCCTCCGCTTTGGCCCTGGCGAACTCCTCCAGCTGCACCGTGTGGAGGTCGAGGTCCAACCCGGCCATCCGCGTCTCGTTGGCCGCGAACGGCCGCGTCCGTCGGCAGTCCCCGCCCCGGTCCCACTCCCCGCCCTCGAAGTGCGACGTCGGCGACAGCGTCCGCAGGATCACCGTGCCGTTGAACCCCGTCGTCAGGACGCGGAGCGGAGCGCCATGCGCAGGGAGTAGCGCAGCGTCAGGTCCGGGACGCCCGGGACCAGGCAGTAGTGGCACCCGACGGCGCGCCCGCCCGCGTCGTAGAACACGGCCGGCCGGGTGAACCAGGTCGCCGTCGACAGCACCACGCGGTCGAAGCCCGAGACGGCGTCGCGCCACGCCGCGTCCGGCTCGTCCACGTAGATGTCCCACATGTGCCGCCGCGGGTCCGGCTGGTGACCCCGGACCAGGAACGGCGACCAGAAGATGGCCATGGTGAAGTTGTACGGCTCGTAGTGCATCGTCCGGAACTCTGGATTCGTCGTCGTCGAGATGTCTCTGGGGTACGCCACCTGCAAACAGTTTTGGTTTTAGTTAATTAGCGGACGACATCAGAAATCACAATGCCCACAGATTGTCAAGAAACAGAAAAAAAAAATTGAATTGAAGGCGGAGACAAGGCAATAATGCAGAGTGAGTAAATGAGGCACCTTGGACAGCAGGCACATGAGGGACTGCATATGGTTCCTGGCGACCGAGTCCCCGACGAACGCCAGCGACGAGTTCCGGACGGCGTCGAAGAATGCGGCGGCGTCGAAGCGCGGCAGGTCGCAGCCATCGGGGCGCCACCGCCAGCGGAGGAAGCCGCGGTCGGGGCGGCCGTACTTCATGCAGTTCTGGTGCTCCTGGATGAGCGGGCAGGTGAGGTTGGTGTAGTACGGCGCGTCGTCGTCGGGGACCCACTCGCCGGGCCGGAAGATGTCGCACCCGCTGGGCACCCGGGCGGCGGCGGAGCGCCCGGGGTGGAGCCGCGAGGGTCCGGACGGAGAAGGCAGGGAGACGCCGGAGCGGTACGCGTCGAGGAAGGAGCACTGGCGGCGCGCCGTGGCCAGGAAGAGGAGGAGGGCGGCGACGGCTAGCGCCGGCAGTGACGTCGCGGTCGGGGTGACCACGAGCTGGAGCTTTTGCATCGGCAGATCCGACGCGATGCCCAGCAGCCGCTGCCGTTTCTGCTGCTCGATCTTTGCTTGCATTTGAGCTGGAACTGGAAGAGGGTAGAGAGCGTTTTAGGGCCTAGTTGGTCCTCTTCAAGGCATATGGGCCGGCCGGTCACGTGGCCGTATCAAGTGGGTGATGCAACCCCGTTTTGTTTAAACGCTCCGGCTTGCACCTTGATGGCTGGGAATTTTCGAGAATTCGACAGTACAAAGTACAAACGTTATGGATTTTTTTTTTTCAGACTACAAAGGCCATGACGGTCGTGCAGAAAGAATTGATGGAAGCCAGAGGTGAGGAGGTGGCGTGACGTGTGCGGCCAGCGGGACGCCTTGTGGCATCAATGTGTCACCTAAAGAGAAGCAAGTCCTACCAACGTGTCCCGCCTGACATGAAAACATGATCCATCAGAATCGAGGACCGGTAATGATCGGAAGCACAACCGTCCGGCAAAGGTTATCACTGCCTAGCCGCGGCGAGCGCCAATAATACTTTCTTTCCGTGTCTTATTTTTCAACCCCGATAATACTAGTGAGCCAAGAGAGACAGAAACAAAGGCATGTTTAGTTTGCTACTAAAATTTATCATTCAAATTTTTTCATAAGTTGAACAAAAATATTTGTCAGTTTGTGTCATTAAACTTTCACTATTTCAAGAGTAAATGATACTCGCTCCGTCCCTGAAAGAAAAAATTTCTAGGTTTGTCATAAGTCAAACTTTTTGAACTTTGATCAAATTTTTAGAATAAAGTATTAAAAGTTATGATATCAAACTAGTATCATTAGATTTATCTAAGAACATATTTTTACACGGTACTCATTTTAAGTCATAGATGTTGTTACATTTCTCTATAAAGTTAGTCAAAGTTAAAAAAAATTTGACTGACACGGATTCTATGAATTGATTCTTTCAGGAACGGAAGGAGTATCATTTCTGAAGAATCAGATGAAGTCTAGATAGGGAGCAGTAAAGATAGGAGTGCAGGAAAGTAAGATAAGCAAGAGGTGAGACCTAGATGAAGGTGGAAGACAAGCTAGGGTTCTTAGTGTTCTTTTTTAATGCATTCTCTTAATGTTCTTGCATTCTTTTGTAGTTGACGTTCTTCTTCAACCCAACCTAGTTAGGTCAGTTGGTCTCGGGCCATATGGTCCATAGTGTGGCGCAGTCGATGACATCCCCACTGCTTAAAATACATCTTGGCCCCCACAAGCCGCCATAAAAGAATTGTACGATTGCAAGGCGCTTTTGATCATAATTTACTGCTTCAAAACTGAAATCCCATTCATGATACCCTTGTAGTGCTCCATCTCCAAACTAAAGAAAGAAGGCCAAGAGGTGTCTATTAACTAAAGGATACATGTTCAGTGTCATTGTGATACCAACAACTAGCACTGTTATCCTTTAAGACTTCCTCATAAATTATCTAGACCGCACCATTGTCCTTCGCATGACTACTAGCACACTTCTTTTAGCACAAATGTGGTGTAAGAGCAATCCTACTAAGCATTTAATCTTCCTAGAATAGCAACAAAGTAGTCTTGCCTTTAAGAACTAGCAAAGGAAGTTGAAGACTTCCGAGTCAAATAAAGGAGCACCCTCATAATACTAACACAATGCTTCACTTTTGTTGAATCCTTCCATCGTTAGGGCGCCCGAAGGGGCGGTGGCGAGGTGCACAAATGGGAGTAGGGAGTGTAGCGGACGTCCTCAGCACGAGAGTGCCAAGTGTGGGCCGGATGCATGCTAACAAGAGAGTAGAGCGAGAGCCCGTTTTTGGTACTTATACATAGGGTTATAGCTTACATGGGCCAACATTTGGTGGTCTATTTACTGGCTCGCGTGGGTCCCGAGTGGGCACCCACGAGGGATATTTAAAACCCGTCGCCGCCCCGTCCCGTTCTGGGTCTGTGAACCCACAAACCCGCGGGTAAAAACTGGACCCGCCTCCGCCCTCGATGGGTCTTAAACCTGCCCCATTGCCATCTGTACTTGCTCATGTCCCGATAGAAGCACTTGGAAGCCCATTTCGTGGTACATATTGAAAGCCCATCCATCGGCCTAGTCTCTTGAGGCCATTCTCAATGCACTAGGCTGGACAACCGCCCCAACCTCCAGGTCGAAGCCTTTGCTTCACGTCACATGAAACTAGAGCCTCGTAGAGCCTCAAAGATTCCTAGAGAGGAGTTGTGTGTTGTATCTAAGAAACATATGAAGCATAGGCTTGAGCGCGTGATGGAGACTTTACTATATGTTCTGTTGACACCGTTTTTTGTACGGGTTGATATTAAACCAAATATATTGATCGACAAAGGGGTAAATGTTGTTTCTCATCGGCATTAAGGTACTATCGGTTTAATTACCGATAGAAGCAGAAGAATCTGCCGATGGTGAGAATGATGGGAGAAGCGTCAAAGAGGAAAGAAGATATGTTTTGCCGATAAGAAAGAATTACCGATGGATACAGGCTAGTGTGGCTAACGTCAGTAGGAAGTTGCCGATGGCGATAGAAGGAAGTTGCGGGTTGAAGGAATCTGCCGATGGAAAGTTTCATCGTAGGGAAGATAGATAAGGAAACTGGCGATTTTATACTAGTATTATTGTTTTAGTTTGAGTCCGACTCTTGCACGAGTCGTTTTATTTCCTTAAAAATAGGGGTTTTGTTTAGTATGAGTCGTGTCCATGTATAACTCCTTTTATCGGAGTATAAATATGTACCTAGGGCTCGTATGAGAGGATATTCAATACAATCAAACAAATCTATTATTTTTGTCTTACTTCTCAGCATCTACTTTTTTGCATTAGTTATAGTTTATCTACGAGTTCTTACGATCTCGACGGGCTGCATCTACAAGATCTCCGTCTACCTCGCGAGTTCCGTTTCTTGAGCAATCTGAGCCTTGACGTCCGAGCATATCGCTATCGTCTCGTTCATCGTTGTTCTAGTTATCGTCCTTGTTGATTAACTGGTCAAATCAACTGGCACACCTTTGGATATCGAGTTCGGGTATAAGCCCGAGGTGTTCGCAGATCCGACGCTTTTTGTGTCAACACCTCTTTTGGCACACTCGGTGGGACCCTAGATACATCTCTTGATCAAGATCATGGGTGGTTCTACTGACGTTGATCCGAGGTACGTCATTGAAGTCTCCGAAGCAGATCTGAAGGATGATCAGAAACAAGCTATGGAGCAGGTTATGGAGGAATACAAGCAGCTATATCTGAAATCCTTCAGCCTAAGCAGGAGCGGCGAGGCAGTCCAGAAGCAAGATCCGTCGTTGCCTCGGCAGGTCACTTTTGATGCCAATCCTGGTAAGTTGCAAGATATGTTTAACTCTGCGTTAAGTCAGGCGCTCATTAGTCATTCCAATGTGCGGTCCAATACTGTATACAATGCTGTCATGCAATCTTTCAAAGAAGGACAACCACCTATGTATGTGGGGCCAGCGTATCATTGTCGGTGTTATGACCCAGGGGATCAAGACCACCAACTAGTAAATTTGTATATTGCGTGCTCCCTCTCCCAGATGTGATGCAAGAACACAAGATTTATCCTGGTTCGGGCCCTACGTCCAGCGGGGGAGGATGGATTGTATTATCTTGCACTGAAGTGCTCGTACAGGGGGGGTACAAGCAGGTTTACACGGGGGTGCTCAGAGTGAGCTGAAGCCTAGGACTAGCAAGGCTATCCTAGGTGAGCTGGTGGATTGCTTGACATGTTGATCAAGCAATCGGGTGTGGTGTGCGCGACTTGGCTCTTGGTGTATGCGGGTCAGAGCTGATGTCTCGGCTCGTTGAGAGATCTCTGATGTCCGAATGCGTGAGCCGATACGAATGTGCATGCCTTTTCTTCTATCCCAGCGTCCCCTTTTATAGACCAAGGGGAGGCCTGAGGGTACAGAGATCCTAGACTGTAGAGGCATGGGAGGCGTGTGTCCGTGGCGCCATGCTTGCGATGGGACGTCGATCGCTGTAGCGGCGTGGCCTTCCCGTCCTTCTGGTGCTTCAGGGCATGGTGATGGCGGACTGGACGTTGCCGAACGTCATGGCGCAGTACGGTTGGCCTCCTGTAGATGGGTACAAGCTTCACAGCCGATGCGGAGCGGACTGGATGGGAGCCATGCCGGAGTGGTTGGAGGTGACGGTCGAGCCCCTGGGTCGAGGGGCGTCCAGGCCTACGTGACCCCGACATATCCCTAGAAACACGGTCGAGGGCTGCCCCATTCAATATTCGAGGGGGTGCATTTGGCCTCCGTACTCCAGGCATGGCCACAGTGGTCGTACGATCGTCGGAGAGTCCGGGTATGGGCGGCGAGTTGATAGATTTGGCCATGGTAGAGGGTGCCTATGGAGTTAGGAGGGAGCAGGTAGGCACATTGGATTCTCCTTACCCATACTGGGAGTAGGTAAGCTAATCGAGCCTCCTGCGCGTGGGTCGTTCGATCGACCCCCTGTCCATCATTCGAGGGGTTGAGGTCGAGGCGGAGGGGGAGGGGTCATTCGTTCGACCCCTGTCCGTTAGTTGAGGTCGAGGCGGAGGGGGCGTTCGTTCGTTCGACCCCTGTCTGTCAGTCGAGGTCGACGCGGAGGGGTGTCCTGCCTACTGTTTTCCAGTAATGGGCCGGCCCACGACTGGTCACTGTTGTTGGTGAGGTAAGCCTTCGTTTGATGGGTCTTCTCCCACTGATTGGGCGGCTGATCAGATTCTGCCTTAAAAAATGATTGCTATGTTGAGCATTAGATTATCGCAGGTTAGGGTACCCCTTACCTTTGTACCCGACAGTAGCCCCCGAGCCTCTATGCGAATAAGAAGAATCCGCATAGGGACTTTTGGTGATGATCTGCAAGGTTAGTAAAGGGTCTGATTCTCTTGTGGGTGTGCGCGAGCGCACCCCGCGGGGTAGCCCCCAAGACCCTTAAGGAGTGATTAAGAACTCCTCTGGGGGCATTGGTTTGTGTTTTATCGAGGGGGTTAATATTAACTGGAGTCATAGCGCCCTATCGAGGGGTCAGCTATGTCTGCCAGACTATGAGTGTTTTTGACCCTCTTTCGTCGAGGGGTGTCGTGCGTAGTCTAGCCCTCGAGCCTCGTGTGGCTGGGCCTTCACTACCTCATAGCGTCCTTCCCACGGATCCTTGCGCTCGGATTGTGGGGCGAAGAGCATCAGGCTATCCTCGTTCGGACGAGCCTCGAAGTCCTCTGTGAGCTGGTAACGGGTAGATCCAAGTGAGAACTCGTGCCCCATTCGATAGGGGTCGACAGAAGCCCTGAGGCGTCCTCATTAAGCAAACCATGTGGTATACCCAGGTGCCAACTCTGTTCGATGAGAGTTGGTGGCTCGATGCCTCCCGTCGAAGGGATCCTTGGGTATTCCGTGGTTATGCCTCGGATATGTCCCGGGGGGTCTCGAGAGTTCGTTCTCGAGCGGGGCCTCGTATTAGCTCCCCCTGAGTTATCCCTGACTCGGGTACTTGAGGGCGGCTGTCGAACCTCGTTCGTGGGTCCAGCCTTCGCCCCGTTGAGATTTGGGGGTGGACCGGAGTCCGTTTTACCCTGGGTCCTCCCTGACCTCGGGGTACTCGAGGGCGGCTGTCGAACCCTATTCGAGGGCTAGCTTTCGCTCCCTCAAGATTTCGGGGTGGACCGGAGTCCGTTTTACTTCCCCAGGAAGGAACTGCTCGAGGGCAGCCGTCGAAACCCTTTCGAGGGCCAGCCTTCGCTCCCTCGAGAGCTCGACGGGGTGGTCGATGTTCGTTGCTTACCTCCGAAGACAGCGCCCATCATTGCCTGTCGTCCGCCGTAGGCGCGCCCTTTTAGGAGATGTCCGTTTGGCTGCAACCGTAGCAGGCGTACGGTGCGGCGAGGAGCGCGGTGACGTGACAGGTGTGCCCTATCCTGTGGGATACGAGGGGGCGGTAGGTAGGTGCATTAAATGCGGGGATATACCTGCGACCTTCGCGTTGGATTCACCCGCGCGGGGTAGCGTTACTAGAAGTTGGGGAAAGATCCCCTGCGCTCCGCCTCCAGCCGTCGCCGGATCGTGCCCAAGGTGTAATGCCCTGGGACCGGGGCTCGTCGTGGTTCCGAACGCTCACCTGCATCTGCGAGTCTGCGAGAGCAGACAAGAGTCTGGCATTGTTGTAGAGCCCGTGCGGAAGCAGGTTGCGCGGCGGCGCGGCTGAGTACGTCGGAGAAGCCACGGGGACCCTCTGAGATGACGATTTGGCAAAGCCAAAGTCAGGCTCGGCGAGGTACCTGCCCCCGACCCACAAGCATGGGTCAAATAGGCTCCCAAAGGGAAGAACTGTGTTGCTAGCTGGGGCCGGGGAGGCGGCGTTTGGCGTCTCGGGATCCACGTGGTAAAGAGTGCGGCGGTGCGGCCGAGTATGTCGGATAAGACACGGGGACCCTCTGAGATGACGATTTGGCAAAGCTAAAGTCAGGATCGGCGAGGTACCCGCCCCCGATCCGCAAGCATGGGTCAAACAGGCTCCCGAAGGGAGGAACTGTGTCGCCAGCTGGGGCCGGGGAGGTGGTGTCTGGCGTCTCGGGATCCGTGTGGTGAAGATGCGGCGGCGTCGTTCACGCCTCCTCCTGGTCGCAGGCGAAAGGCGCGAGTGGTGGGACCGTCGTCCGATCCTCCTTGGCCCCGGCCTACCGGAGCTGCTGCTATCCATGCCACTACTGGAAAGTAGAGCCATGTCGTGGCCGTGGCCCAAGGACATGAACTCTAGACTCCCAAACCAGATGATGGTGGAAAATGGAAATAGTTGAGGCCTGTGAGCTAGATCTGCCTTTTGGATGGACCTGCCCTGAACAAGAGGCTTGATGACACCATCTTCGCCTTCTGCGATGGCATGGGGGTCGAGCCGGAGCTGCCGGTTGTGGGCGACATGCGTGGGGATTCCCTCCTGCGCCGGCTCTTCGCTGCGACCCGTGGAGTGACAGAGCGGGTCCGTGCTGCCCTTCACATAGGCGTGAAGCGGGCGCTCACGGTCGTCCGCTCGGGCTACTCCTACGACCTCGACGTCGTCGCTAGCGGCTTCGTCGTCGACCCGGAGCTGACCGATGAAGCGAACATGGCGAGATGCCATGAGCTGATCGAAGTCGCAGAGGTGCCCGGCGGTGAGTTGGGGAAGCTGTTCGAGGCTGAGGTGCTTCCTCCGGCGGATGGCGATGGCGATGAGTAGTCGAGGCCTGTGTGCCAAATCTGGACAAGAAGGTCCATGTAATAGATTAGTTTTGTGACAATATGATGTCGAGCCGCTGCGGGCTTCAAAACCTTAATGCATTTTATTCGGGATGCATCTGGGTGTTTTTATTTCTCGAGCCATCTCAATTTCTCTTTTCCTGAGTTGTTGCTTTTAGACTAAGTGTTCGACGCGCGCTCGTATCCCTCGAGGGGGGAGCGAGTGGGGGTACCATAGCCCTGAGGCGTAAGAGAGTCCCCGGCTCGACGGCGCTCGACCCTTAGGGAGTTCGAGGCGTTTTCTACTTAGTCATGAAGCGTACTTGAGGCAAAGGTGGAAAGAGAAGCGTCGAGTTTCGAAAAACGTTCGGGTTTTTAAGGGACTTAGGTAGGGGGTCCCCCCCTGTCAGCCCCCGAGGGAAACTTGGCTTTGCAGGAGTAGAGTCGAGGCTATCTCAGAGTCATGAGCGAATGTGAAATGTATTTTGAGAACATTTTATTCATTCATGATGCGATAAAAGTACATAATGCATAAGATGTACGAGGCCTCGAGGCCCTAGGGGTAAAAGCGGTTTTCGGGGACTTTTTTAGGGGTACTCCCGGTTAGCCCCCGAGGGAGGCTCGACTCTGCGGGAGCAGGGTCGAGCCTACCTTTACGACCACGAGCGGTGATTTCTCGAGCCATTCTTACTTCTACCAGCCTTGGTGCTCCACTTTTTGGCGCAGTTTTTAGACGCACGCTCGAGGCCCTCTAGGGGGGAGCGAGTGGGAGTACCTTAGCTCGGGGGCGTAGGAGAGTTCCCGGCTCAGCACCCCTCGACCCTTGTGGGTCTCGAGCGCGTTTCCTACCCTGTGCTAAGCGTGCTTCGAGGGGCAGAAGAAAGAGAGGCGTCGAGGGGTAGAGTAGAACATTTTGTGTTTGATCGTGGCCCGAGGGGCTTTAAAACATTTGGATGTTTTAATAAATATATCGACTTAGTTTTTTGTTCAGCTCGAGTTTCTTCCTCTTAGCTGCCCTTACTTGTCTTCGTTTAAGCTGTTAACGAACCCATGGGCCTCGAGGGGGAAAAGTTGAGTGAAAGTAACCGTAGCCCTGAGGCATAGGTGATTGTTTTCGGCTCGACCCGTCCCTAGCCCCTTTGCCGGCACAAGTTGTTTTATTCTTAAGCGAGACGTGAGTTCTAGGTAGCGAAGAGGAGTTGAGCGACATCAAGCTCATTTGAAAAAACTGAGTGATTTTTCCGGGGACTTGAGGGGGTTCCCCCCTTTGTAGCCCCCGAGGGAGGCTCGTCTTTATAAAAATAAAGTCAAGGCTACCTTGTGCTTCGTGATAAAGTACATTACGCGTAGCTCGATCATCAGAAGACTTTTTATCTTATTCATTCGAGACATGAATATAAGTAGAGCCCTAAGGCCTAAGGGTAAAAGTGACGTAGCTGTTCGACGTTTCACGCGTTGGTGTAGAAGAACGTGCCAACGGCATTCTCGCCGGCTGCGTAATTGGTGACGATGTCCATGAGCTCGTTGGCGGTCTTGGGGGTGTTGCGCCCTAGTTCCCGCACCAACTCCTTGCACATCGTCCCGGCGACAAACGCCATGATGACGTCGTGGTCGAAGATGTGGGGTAGCTCGGTACGTTGCTTGGAAAATCGCCACATGAACTCATGGAGGGTCTCACCCGGCTTTTGCTTGCAGCTGCGGAGATCCCAGGAGTTCCCCGGCTGCACGTAGGTGCCCTTGAAGTTTCCCTCAAAGATCCTAACTAGGTCGGGCCAGCCATGGATCATGTCCGGGGGAGTTCCTCGAGCCACCTTCGAGCGGTGTCGGAGAGGAAGAGAGGGAGTTGCCGAATGATGGCGCTGTCGTTGTTGGCACCTCCTAGCTGACATGCTAGCCTGAAGTCAGCAAGCCAGAGCTCTGGCTTGGTCTCACCGTTGTACTTGACCAGGCTGGCGGGTGGACGGGAACGACCCGGCAAAGCGGTTCGCCGGATCGCCCTGCTGAAGACTCGTGGCCCTGGTGGTTCCGGAGATCGACGTCGATCCTCGTCACTGTCGTAGCGCCCACCTCGATGAGCACTATAACCTCGAGCCTCAGTGTCACCGTGTCGGCGTCGTTTGTTGTCGTTGATGTCGTGCCACGCGTCTCGCGGTTGTCGATTGCCGACAACGCGTTCCCGGACTGGCTGTCACTCTGCTTGCCCTTGGGGCGCCTTGTCTTGGTGGACAGATACCTCTTGATCTTGTCGAGGGGGCACATCCCGCCGCTCGGAAGCAGCTCCTCTGCGCCTCGAGGCTGAGCTCTCCACCTGTTGTACGGCCGCGGTTTGGAGAAGCCTCTGGATTTCGTCTCTGATGCGCTGCGCCTGGGGCGTCGATGGTGCCGGCATGTCACGAAGCAGCATCGCGCCTGCCACAACATTTTGACTAGCGTGGCTGTAGTAGTGGCGTTCGTTCCCTCCTTCCTCGATGATCTGCCGATGGACTTCCCGGGCCCGGCCGTGATCTCGCTCGAGGGCGTGCTCGAGCTACTGAAGCCGTAGGCGCTCCTCCTCGAGATTGGTGAGTAGCTCTCGGACTTGCGCGATCTGGGCGTCCTGAGGTGGATCGGCTTCGTCTGGAATCGGGGGGTCGGCGTTTCGCGGCGGGGTAGCATCGCCCCCTCCTCCTGCATTTGCAGCTATGGCGTCAGCGACGTCATCCTAGGAGTCGACCGGCTCAATGAGGTGGAAGCACTCCCAAGTCGGGGTAGCCGTGGTAGAAGTTGGGGAAAGATCCCCTGCGCTCCTCCTCCAGTCGTCGCCGTAACGTGCCCCAGGTGTGATACCCTAGGGTCGGGGCTCGTCGTGGCTCCGGGCGCTCGTCCGGTGGAGGGGTGGTGACGAGGTTGATCGTCGCACGTAGCAGGTTCCCTGGGGACCCATAACGTGCCTGCATCTGCGGGCCTACAAAAGCAGAAAAGAGCCTGGCGCTGTTGTAGAGCCTGTGCGGAAGCAGGTTGCGTGGCGGCGTGGCCGAGTATGTCGGAGAGGCCACGGGGACACTCCGAGATGACGGTATGGCAAAGCCAAGGTCAGACCCAGCGAGGTACCCGCCCCCGACCCGCAAGCATGGGTCAAACAGGCTCCCGAAGGGAGGAACTGTGTCGCCAGCTGAGGCCGGGGAGATGGCGTCCGACGTCTTGGGATCCGCGCGGTGAAGAGTGTGATGACGTCGTTCACGCCTCCTCCTGGTGACAGGCAAGAGGCGTGAGTGGTGGGACCGTCGTCTGGTCCTCCTTGGCCCCGGTGTACCGGAGCTGCTGCTATCCATGCCACCACTGGAGAGTAGAACCATGTCGTGGCCGTGGTGATGGAATACGAGGTTGCTACGCTAGCCGGAAAACAAAACTTTTCGACCTCATAAACCAGGATCTACTGCTAGTTACAGGTTACGGGATTACCACTAGACGCGCAGGTGCAGCGGAAGACGACTTGATGTAGTCGTGCGCGTCGCAGCAGGCAGTGCAGTTGCGTGGTCGTCCGTCTCAACGTCCCCTTCGCGTGGTTCGTCCTTGTGCTCCAGATGCAGCACCTCCGAGGAATCCCACACGTGCAGGGAGGAAGCGTTGCGCCTCCGGACTGCTAGGTCCGCGAGGAGCAAAAGGCGCGAGCGTGGGGAGGCGATGGCGGCTGCCAAAAGGCGTGGATCAATTCGCCCCACGCCCACCCCTTGCTTATATAGGCGTCCTAACGAGCTCCCACGGTGGAGGCCCATTAGAAACCCTAAACCTAGTCTAATTCGGGTCCAACCCGAATTAGGCTTCCAACCCCTTAAGCGTGCGACCCTATGGGCTCACGCATACATAGACATGGCCCAAGTACTCTTACTCGACCAATAGTTGATAGCGGCCTCTAGCAAGACGTGTCAACTCCTATGTATACGCTATGATCATATCAGACGAACCACTATGACCATGTACAAGTTATTCCCTTCGCCACTCGATATATGGTTCAACTCGTGGGTTAACACTTAACCCAAGCATGGCCATGCATTTGTTGATCCAATCACATGAGTGATCCAGTGATATCTCTCTCACGAAGA